>CM060676.1:43276287-43876287 GCA_030686995.1 Artemisia argyi | reverse complement strand
TAAGGGCATTAAATGGTTCTTGGGAAGTGTGGAGAGGTGGAGGGATAAGGTAGTGACTGGGGGTGTGAGGTGGAAGCTAAAACCGTGGGTGTGGAGGTGGTTTTGGTATTGCAGTGGAGTGGGAGGAAGAAGGAGGTGGAGTGGTGTTTGAATGGTATGTTGACCCCGGTATTATATTTAAATGGGATTGGGTCTGGTGGTGTATGGGCTTGGGAATAGGAAGGGTGAGCTTTTAAGTGTTGGGTTTGGATTTGGTTTTGATAATATAAAGGATATGTTTGGTTTTATTGTTACACAAGGACCAAAGTTGTAATTTGAGCAAAGTTGAGGGGCTGGTATTGTAATTCTCCCAAAGTATATTCAAGGACTTAACTTGCCAAATATGATAAACCAAGGACTATAATTGATAAATTTTTTCATTTTAAACATCAGGGACCAAAGTTGCCAATTCACCAAACTTCAGGGACTAAATATGTCATTTCACCAAATTTGCCACCAAAGGACCATTCCTGCAAAATATTAGTAGCACAAGGACAAAAGTTGATTTTCTCAAAGTTTTTACATCCCAGGGACCATTTATGTCAATTTCCAAAGTATAGGGACTAAACTTGTAATTTTGTAAAACTTTGCACCAAAGGACTAAATATGTAACTTTATGATTAAAAAGGACCTTTGGTGACTTTTTCAAGTTTTTAGAATAACTAGGGACTAGTTTTGACAACTTTTGAAACTTGAGGGACTGAAACTGCCAATTATGCAAACTTTATACGTTTTTCATCTGTTTGTGATTATTTTGCATTTGAAATATATAAAACACACTTCTAAGATATTTTCAGTATTATGATGCATATTTGAGTGTTTTTGGATGTTTTGACAGTTCAGATTGGTATAAAATGATGAGTATTTAGACACTCATCACTAACCATCCCAGGAATCTTAGAAAATTATAAAAGGTTTATAAAAATTAATTTTAAACTAATTTACTAATTATTTACTTATTTATTAATTAAAAACTATTTAAACTAAATTAATTAAGAAAAATAAAAAAAATGAACAGTGAAAATTATGAAAAATTTCCTAAAATTATTTTATAATATATAAAACCTAGGAAAAATATAAAAAAGTACTGTTCTTAAATAAAAATTAATTAAACCATTTAATTACTAATATTAGTTTAATTATTAATTAAACTAATATTAATTATAATAAATACTAAATGAAAAGGGAAAAATCTGGAAAAATTCTTAACAATACTTCAATATAAAAGAAATCTAAGAAAAATATAAAAATGTAAAAGTGCTAAATAATAAGCAGAAAGAAATTTTAAAAAGATAAATTCTATTAAATAGAAGCTATCACTTTATTTATTTATTTATTATTATTTTATTTTTTTTTGAATTTTCTTTTTCAAAACTATTTAAATATCCAAAATAATCAACTTTAATAAAGGGACTTTGGAAGAAGCTCAAAAATAAGCAGATGAGAAGCTAATGAGCTTATCAGTCAATATTAATAAGCTTATTAGGACTTTGCTTGATGCGAAAAAGCTACCACATGATGTCACAAGGACAAATAAGCTTCACATAGATATAGACTAACTTAAAATGAACCATAAAGAACAGATAAGCACAATAAATAAGCTATATAAGCAAACAAGCACTTGTACCAAATCTGAGTACACCTCAGACCAAATGGGCAACTTAGCAGGCCTGTGGGGCCCACTAGGGAAATTGGAAGCCCAAACAAAAAGTTGATCCAATAAGCTGAGCTTATTGGCTTTTCAAAAAGCTAAAAGCTGACCCCTAGGTCCCACAAACAAACACAGGAGAGGACATGGAACCTGGGCGCAAATACTGAGTGCTCAGCTTAAGGGTGGGATTTAGACAAACTTGAATGGGCTTGCAGCCCTACCAAATGAGCTTCAAAATATGGAATAAGCCCTGGCCCGTAGAGAAGAGCTTATTGGCTTTCCAAAAAGCCAATAATTACCCAGTGGGGCTCATAATGAACAGGATAAGATGCAATGAAAATTGGGCTTATGGACTGATGCCCTGGTGCAGGGCAATCCTTTGCCCTGCAGGCCTTTTTGAGCAGTCAAATAAGTTACAAATAAAAATCTTAAAAATAAGCACTATATGAATTTCCAAAGATTAGCTGGTAGACTACGACATGTAAAAAGCTCAAGACCTAAATCTAAACACAAAATTCACTAAAAATCATGCAATATTTGATTTTCTGCACAAAGGGTAAATTTTGACTTTTGAGTTTTTGAAATAATTTGACTTAAATGAACTTTGGGCTTAATCTAATGACTGAATAAGGTGTAATAAGCTTAAATGAGACTAAAGTAGACTAAATTAACTACTTATGCAACTAATGGTAAGGTATCTGTACCTAAATCCTAAATAGTGAAGCAATATGGTGGAGATCAATGTGATTTTGACTTCAACACAAACAATACCTGGATTTTATGCTTAATATAACTTACTAAGACCTAATGAGAACTGCATAACCCAATTCATTAACTGAAACACAGGAAATAGTGGTGACATCCACTAATCCAAACACTCCCTAAAGAAGTTGTTTCACTAGGTAATGAAGATGGAGGCCTTCAACAATCCATCCAATGATCACACTAGTATTCTAAATTATGTTTAAACGTTAACCGAGCAAGAAAAACCAACAAAGAGCATCAAGTACACAAGATTGCAGTTTTGACTAAGTAGGGGCAGTGGAATCACCAACTATGCTTAGAACATGCAAAAGCCAATAAAAGCACTTGAACAACTATAATAAGCAATGCTTAACACAAATGAGCAATGGACTACAACTAATGAGCTACTGTAGAGAGAGATGCAAAGATAGAAAGCTTACTTGAAAATAGGATGCCAAAGGAAATTGCTTATATGAATTAATGAGATTAGCTCAAATAAGCTATGAGAGAGCTTACTGAGCTTATCCAAAGGATATTTGAGCTTATACAAACAAGGATCAACAGCTTTCAACACTTAACAAATAATTTGGAATTTTTACTTGAAATTTCTAAAAAGTGATTTATATAAAGAAAACTTGAGATTAGAATATCAAAAGGTTCACAATACACTAGGGAAGCAGAAAACAAGCTTCTTTCACTGAAAATTATAACTGAAAAGCCAAAATTACATTCAATCGATACTAAAATAAGTGAACTAGCTATCCTACACTAACTACTACTTCTTTCTCCCTTTTTCTTGACTTAAATAAGACCTGGGGTATCTCTCTATCCTTCCCACTTCATTTCAAGCCGTTGGATGCCTTCAAGTTGATCTCAGCCCTTTAAATCTATTTTGGCGGGAAAACGGGTAAAAGAAATTGGGGGTCTGTGATTGCATGTGTAGGGGTGGCATTTAATGCTGTTGGGAAGTGGAATTTGGAAGGGATAAGGGGTGGTGGTGGCAGAGGGCAAGTGGTGATGGTGAAACCAGGGTGGTATTGGAGGTGGTGGTTTTGGTGGGAAGAATGGTGGGTTTGACTGGGGTGTTAACCCTAGTGGTATTACGGGATAAGGGTTTGAGCCTGTGATGACTTGGGCTTGTGAATTGGGTGGATCAGGTGTTGGTTTGTATTTTGGATTGGATTTGGACTTAGACATTTAAAGGGTCCGTTTGGTATTAGAAATTAACAAGGACCATTCATGTAATTTCCCAAATATTGAGGGGCTGGACTTAGCACTCTCTCAAAGTTCTCAAAGGGATAAAACTTGCCAATCTTGAATAGTACAAGGACTATATTTGAGATTTTCTACTTTTTAAATTTTCCAGGGACCAAACATGCCAATTCTAAAACTTCTGGGACCAAATGTGTAATTTCTTCAAAACTTTCATCCAAGGACCATTTTTGCCAAATTTCAATAACACAAGGACCATGATTGATATTTTCCACAATTTTAATCCCAGGGACCATTTTTGACAACTTTGCAAAGTTGAGGGACTAATTTTGTAAACTTTTGAAAATTTTCACTAAAGGACCAATTATGACAACTTGTGATTTCAAAAGGACCTTTAGTGACTTTTCTTACAAAACAAATGCCTATGGACTAAATTTGACAAGTTTTGAAAGTTGAGGGACTGAAACTGCCAATTATGCAAACTTTGTTCGTTTTTCATCTGTTTTCAATCATTTTGCATCTGAAACATGTAAAACACAATCCTAGGATATTTTCAGTATTTTGATGCATATTTGAGTGTTTTTGGATGTTTTGGCAGTTGAGATATGACAAAAATGATGAGTATTTACACACTCATCAATATATATATATATATATATATATATATATATATATATATATATATATATATATATATATATATATATATATATAGTGTTGTATTATATGCAGTACTAATATTAGATGCAGTACTTTATAGTACCATTTTAGACTAATATAAACCGTTAGATCACTTAATCAATGGATGAGATCACTTGTGCCTTTTATGTAATAAATTAAAAGATCAAACCATTATTTAAAAATTTAAATAAAGCTAAAAGGGTAAACCTGGTATTTCATAGTTAACCCTAAAATAGTGCCAGGTTAACCTCTATCCTTACACAACCATTAACCGCCTCCCAAAATCACATATGTCGCCTCTCTCTCCCTCTAGATCGAAAGTCACCAATCTTTTTTGGATCGATCAAGCATCAACGAGTATGAGGAAAAAATAAACGTCACCAATTTTTTGGATCGATCTCATCTCATTCCGAGATCTACAAGGTTAGTAACTGTTTTTAATTCGACTTTTTTTTTTTGTCGATCACAATCGATTTTGATTTTGTATTGGTCTTTAATCTTACATTTTTTAATTGACATATCAAATTCGTTCTTTGATTAGGAATCATTCGTAGGCATTAAAATTGTTTTGGGTTTAATAGACATATCACAACAAAAGACAAACATAATTACGGTTTCGAAGATCGGATAAAAAAACACAATTGCTACAATTCCATATGTTCAGATTCGAAGAACAATGGAAGGTAACTAAAATGTATTGTTATTTTAATAGTAGATGAAATTAAAATTGAAAGGGGCGATGCATGTGAGTTAAAAAGAACCATAAATTTTTATTCTTTATTTTTATTTTATTTTTTTATTTTTTTTTCTTTTTGTGGTTGGGTTAGAATTATTTTTAAGAATATGCAAATTGTATAATGTGGTTGTTTGGATGATATTCATATGTTTCATATATGTTTTTATGCATATTAACTGAAATGGATGTGTGGCAAACTAAAAATTAAAAAAAGTTTAATAAAAGTTGAATTGATCCTATAAGTAGTAACTGGCGTGTTAGGATATGGGTAATATTGATAATGCTTAAAAGTTTATGTTAATGATGGAATATGGAGTAACTAACGGTGTTATAATATGGGATAAAAAGAATAAAATAGGTTGGTATTGAGTAAATTACAGTGTTGTTTGGATATTTGTAAAAGTTATTAAAAAGTGGTTTTGTTATTTGAAGTAAACATAGATGTTTTGAGTGCATATACCTATTAAAAACTTTATTTGCCCATGGAGATATCATGAGTAATGTACATGTTTGTTTCGATACGGGTTTCAGTTTTTGTAATTATTATTGTTAGTTGAATTAACATTGATGTTTATACTAACTTAATGGTGAAAAAGTGTTGATTGTTGTTAAAGAAAGACATGAATTAACATATATGTTTTGACAAGGGTGCATACATGTTTTGTCGTAAGTGTAAAATCAATGAAAGTCGTATGCATATATGTTTTAGTTTGTGCATGTATGTTTAGATTGGCATATGCACATTTTAGTTGTTCTTAATAAAAATAATACTATAAATGTTTATAATTTCAGGTGGTATTGAATATGTTTTATAAAGATGAGGAGCAATACAAATATAAAGAGCGCATATGTCTTTTCAACAAGTACATCACTTTTAATGAATTTTGGGACCGATCTTCATGATGAGAGGCGCAATGTGCACATATGTTCGTGTGAATTTGATGACACAGTGAAGTGTGCGCATATGTTCGTGGAAGACTGAGTGCACACATGGTCATAGAAGAGTGCACACATGTTTTTGGTTGATGTGTACATTTGTAAACAAGAAACATATCAATTTTTGTATTTAAATTGTATTTCATTTGTATTTAAATTGTATTTCATTTCATATCAATTTTTGTGTGTACTATTTATATTTTTTGTTTGTTATAAATTTAGATGTTACATCTATATGTTTCTTGTCATAAATTTTGAAGAATGTACACTAAAAACATGTGTGCAATTATAGTTTTTAGCAAAACAAGTTTGATGCATAATCAATTGTAAACAAGAAACATATGTAAATTTTTAATATTTAATAAAAAACACATATGCACTTCATTTTTCTGAAAACATGTATGCTAAAAAAATATTAATTTCCAAAAATTAAAGGAATTTAAAAACGTTTTTTAATTAAAAAAATTAAAAAGGAACCTAAAAATATGTTTGACTATTATGCCATTTTCAATTAAATAAAAATGTTTATGAATACTAAATTCCTATTGGTCAGAATGGTACTGTAAAGTACTGCATCTAATATTGGTACTGCATAGAATGCACCCCTATATATATATATATATATATATATATATATATATATATATATATATATATATATATATATATATATATATATATATATATATATATATATATATATATATATATATATATATAAAACCTCGCGAAAATTCGTATAATTAACTTCGGTTAATTAAATAAATAATCTTTGTCATTATTGTAATCACCATTTTTACGGGGAAATTTAAAATTTTCTTTGTATATTAAAATGGTCACGATTACGATATTGCAAAATTCACCAAACGACAAAACAAGTTCTCGACACAATTAACAAAATATTAATTTCACTAAACTTAATTACTAAAACTAATTAAAATCAAACGGGCCCTTAAATCTTTCATAAGCCCAACCGGCCCAAAAATTAAACCCATTTTTATTAATAATAATTCATACAAGTCGACCAAATAAGCTCCAAAACGCCTCGTTTATTCTCAATTCGTACACACGACACCTATATATTTTTGCATCATCTCGTTCACCACCTAGCCAAATATTAGTGTGTCAAATCCCAATTTCATTGGACGACGTTTGATACATTTTTAAGTGGCAAAGTGATCGAACAAAAATCAATTCAATCGATTCATAAAATATTCATTTCTTAACCGTTTTAATCCCGGTTTATTTCTAAATGATCCTAATAATATTTCAAGCATATTTTCATGTTTAAATATCATCTATGATCAGCTATGAATCAAGTTCTATTCACTTTTTCAAATCGTGTACATGTAATATATGTTGTCGACATATAAATAATATCAAAGACATTCTCCTCAAATTGTGCACTCACATCTCATATTAAAACATTATTAATTGTCCTTGAAGCCTAGTATGTACTGACATTGAATAGTTATATGGTTTTCTAGAAATGTATCACATATACGTGTGATATATGGGTACCATATATACTTTTCATGCATGCATTTGATTCAATTCATTCACATACTTCCACACTTAGTTAATTCGTCCTTCAAACTAGTTTCACAAGACCAGAAGTCGGTTTGTATATTGTTGGAAGCAAGGAAAGGAAATCCGGTTTGATATTTATATATAACGTTTGGGTTATATAGTGAAACGTGATTTTCTTGTGTTCCATACAATCACACTCGACCTCTCTATCACCTCTAAGGTGTTTGTAAGTCTTTTCTATTTGTTTCCATTCCATTTCACACGTTAAATTATTGTCATGCATCATGTTTATTTTTATTCGATCATATATACTTTTATATATAGTTTACGTATAAATATTGTTATATAGAAACACGAGCGTGACTAGCCTCCATCTTGGAAGGCCTAGGAGTCACGTAGCACACTTGTTTCACCTTTATTTTCACGTTACATGCATTTTACGAACCCAATTTGAATCATGTTTCACACGTATAATTAATCTAAACACTTGGTAAATAATTCTAGTTTTTCAAATGATAAAATCGATTCATACATGCTACAAGCCATAAGTATAACTTTCAATTTTACGTAACAAGCATACTATATTTTTCTACGTACTAATAGCCCACCTAGAAAACTATTATTTTCGTTTATACAACTTACAAAAATAATCACGTTTTGACATGTCAATCGAGCCAAAGTGAATCGACACAAACCAGTTTTTCAAATCAAAATTTATATAAAAATCTTATGTTTTGTCGAGTGGGCTTAACTAAGGCCCAATAAGACTTTACGTTTTAACAGCCCACTGGACCCATAAAATATATTTTTAGAATCATAAAGGAAGCCCAAGTTCAAGCCCAAAATAATTTTCATGCCCTTGCCTCTAAATTTTTAAATGGGCTTTTAGTTAGTTCGAATGAGGCCCATAAGCTAAATAAATAAGCTTTTTATAAAATAAGCAGTTGAAATAAGCTTGAAATTAATAAAAGAAGCCACGGAAATTTTCATAAAATTTTTATAATCATTTTTGCAAATTTGGACTAAAAATGTAACGCGACGACACCTATAGGGACTAAAAGTGAAAACTGTGAAAAGAAAGGACTAAAAATGTAGAAACAGAAAGTTAGGATAAAAATTGATAATATAGGATTGTTACAAGCTTAGACTGTAATATTGGACATGTAGTGGACTATAATTGTAAAATATATATAAAAAGGACTAACGGTGTGACGCTAACTCCGTTAGTATAAAAATTGTAAAATTGGAAAAGGACAAGGACTACACATAGTCTATTTGACATTCTTATTTTATTTTCTATTTTTCGGCAACCCTCACGTCATATGCATTTTATTACGCTTTATATATATATTATTTATATTTACGTTAATTATATATATAACGATATTTAAAAAGGTAATATTTTTACTTACGATTAAAAAGGTAAAACTACGATGGATATTTTAAATAAATTATTTTAACATATCATGCATGACATAATAATTTCACTGCACATCATCTATTCGTCATAACGAATAAATCTTATTCGTTATTCGTTCGTATTTACCAAATAGTATTTGGTTATATTCTCTGATAAATTTATTTATCAGGTTTCATATCAACGACGTTTCCATAATCGTTTCCATAAATCTCGTTCTACTTTACTTTTCATCATTTCCAAATCAATCCAGGTGAGTCACAGCCCCATTTCAAATAATTGTTTTTAACTCATTGGGGGAGATACATGCTTACATATACTTTGATAACTTGATAAGTATATGAAATAAAATAAAATACATGATTCAAATCAATTTCCTAATTGATTTTAAAATAATATAATTGGTGATTTAAAATATGTTAATGTTTCCAATGTGATTATTGTGGTATGTGAAATATATATTTATTGATGAATTATTTGACTGAAATATTGATACTCATATGAAAATGTTTTCAATTCGATTATTGTGGTATGTGATATAAATGTGTTACTGGCGAAATATTCAAACTGAATTTCTGATACTCAAACGATGATATTTTCAAACTGAATTTCTGATACTCAAAAGATAATATTTTCAAACTGAATTTCTGATACTCAAACGATGATATTTCCAAACTGAATTTCTGATACTCAAACGATACTGGTTTTCAAATTGATTTCTGTGATACGATACTTGATTTCATGATGTTATGCTAAATGAGCCCATAGGTCCTTGATATTGCCTAAGTTAGCTTATCGCGATATAGTCCCTCTATCATGAGCCATTAATCACTGTAATGTGAGCGCGAATATAGTGAACATATTCGAAACCTGTTTCGGATTGACCTCCGATCCCACTAATGCTTGACGGAATGCCATTATGCATATGGTTAGTCGCATTAGTCGTGATACACTATATTTGAGTAAAAATAGGAATTGGCAAATCACCTATTACACGAGGGAAAAATCTGTCATTGATTTGATAGAACACCCCTTCTGTTAACGTCTTGCGTGTCATGAGGCTTGGTGCAATATCTATAAAGGAAATATATATGTATTCAACATATATTTAGATACAGCTGTATAGGTTCGATCATACGTGAATTGTATATCTGATTGATTTAGTATCATGAGTTTCTAGCTCATGTTAAGATTATTGATGATTTATTGAATGTGATTGAATATTTATATGATTTATTTGTGATTATATTCGATACTTGTTTCGTTACTGTTTGTATTTTATTAATACCAAATATTCCTGAAATCTAACAAAATAAAAGGTTTTTCCTAAAACTCTATGAACTCACCAACCTTTGTGTTGACACTTTTAAGCATGTGTATCTCAGGTAATTTAAAGGAGCAGGACAAGACACGGAGTGGGCATTTATTACTCTGATAAATTAAAATGGTGTAAAAATCAAATTTGTCATTTTTACTAGTCTTTATATCTTTTCATAAGATTTTAAATCAAATGGTTCATCTTTTATCAAAATTATTATTTAAATGACAAATAATTTTCAAAACGTTTATTTTACTTCGATCCTCACCGTAACACCCAAATTACTTTTCCGCTGCGACAAACTTAAAAATGGGGTGTTACAGATTGGCATCAGAGCTACAGTTATAGAGAATTAAATGTTTTCAAACATTAAAACTATAACTTCATTTTCAAAATAATGATTTTACACTATAATATTTTAAGCCCTCCGTGTCTGCAGACTGCCGTGCTCCATACTTTATTTGTTGAGATTATCTTACATGCTTAATAGTTACTCATATACAATTGTTATTTCATCTGTACTGTTATATCTTTAACATACAAAATACTCATAAAATATTATTCTCGGTTACTACTGTAGCATGTCTTCAGGAACGCCCGTGAATGTCAAAACAAATATCCATAATACTAATACCTCATCTATAAATAAAAATTCTACGAATAATGAAGATCCTTACGTACAAATAACAAAAATCCGCTCATAAATTACCTTGTCGATTAGTATGGATGTTAAGTCAGAATCTTAATATGATTTACAATGTCTTAATTTGAATGGATTGGGACGCCCTTTTATTCAAATCAAGAAATTTTACATCATTAAACTATGAGTCTATATTTCCTTAGTTACATAGTTTGGGACGCTTCTCTATGTAAATAACGAAATATAGATAAATAGGTTTAATTATATCTGAAATAACAAGCATATGAAACCAAGAACCACTAAATTTCAAAAAAAAAATAAAAATAATAAAAAATAAATAAATAAATAAATAAATAAACTCCAAATCTTCTTTTGGGATGTGAGCCAAGAAAATGTCTTCAACAACATACATGAGAACGGTATGGGAGTATGACATTTTAAAATCTTTGGATGAAAGAAATATGAGTGGTGAAGAGGAAAAGGTGGGATATGTAAGGCGGTAGCCGTAGACTACTATCCTACCCACAGACATTCCCTATTCACTACTCAAAGACAAAATGACTTTCATCATTCCCAAAGGCTGAAAATCCGGCAATTCTACTCTACGTTCTTATCCAAAAATTTTCTTTGTAAAAAAAAATCTGTATTAACAAAGCTCTTTGTTTAACGGGTAGGTTACCCGCACAGATTTTTATAATTCATGATAAATACCTAAAAGTGACATCTAATAAGTTTTCTTCCAAATTGTGTTCACAACGCAAACATTCAAACATAATATTATTAAAATATACTTAACATTACAAATAATACTGAAATAAAAACACCTAACAAACATAAACCTAAACTTTAAAAAAAAGGGGGGGGGGGGGGGGGGGGCTGGATAATCCCAAATCTGAGAGTTGTTGGAGTCACAACCATCATTTTAAGGATCAAGATTCGCCAACCTCTCTTCCTCTATCTGAGCCTCCCACCTGCTCAGCTCCCGCTCCATGTCAGAAGTCCAATCACCATCACCAACATTCACATTTTCCTCAAAGCTAAACTGGAAGTGATCCAGATGAGGCAATTGTTGTTGTTGTTCAACAACTCTTGGTGCGGATGAACTTGATGCACCATAATGGGGGTGTTGTGGTGGTGGTGGATTTTGTTGTTGTTGTTGTTGTTGTTGTTGTTCAACCCTAACAACACCAAAATTTTCTTCAAAACTCCAACGAATTTTATTGGAGATCTGGGCCTGAGTCTGACCGACACAAGCCCTCAATGATTCAATAACAGCGACGTGCTTGCGGCACTCCTCCTCCAAAAATTTATCAATCACCTGCCTCCTCTCCGCCGATATATCTGTGCATCTCACATAGCGTCCTCTAAGTTCTTGATACAATTGTCTTGCCATCTCATATTGATTAATGGCTTCCACAATAGTATTTTGGCGATCCACATCGCTATTTTCAGTTTCTGCCTTGATGAACAATCGAAATTGTTCAGGGGTATGTGGAAGTCTGCAAGGCATTGAGTGTTTTGTGTGTGTGTGTGTGTGTGAGTGTGTGTGAAAAACCCAAGTATGCCAGTGGTATTTATAAGGGTTTGGAAATGTTTTCCTTTATCTTATTTTGGTAGACATGACCGTTAGTATTTACTGTTCACTAGCCGTTATTCTACTATTCATGATCACTCTTCTCAATATTCACATCCCTTAAATACGTCAGTTATTTTGTCTTGTCTAGTACATGTAAATCTAGCTGAATCCCGTTTCCTTAAATTTTGGAATAAAAATCTCTCGACAACCTCTGTTCAAAAATTCTTTACTCAAGTAATCACATTAAATTTGAATTTCGGGACGAAATTCAGAATGACATGTGGGTACTGTAAAACCTCGCGAAAATTCGTATAATTAACTTCGGTTAATTAAATAAATAATCTTTGTCATTATTGTAATCACCATTTTTACGGGGAAATTTAAAATTTTCTTTGTATATTAAAATGGTCACGATTACGATATTGCAAAATTCACCAAACGATAAAACAAGTTCTCGACACAATTAACAAAATATTAATTTCACTAAACTTAATTACTAAAACTAATTAAAATCAAACGGGCCCTTAAATCTTTCATAAGCCCAACCGGTCCAAAAATTAAACCCATTTTTATTAATAATAATTCATACAAGTCGACCAAATAAGCTCCAAAACGCCTCGTTTATTCTCAATTCGTACACACGACACCTATATATTTTCGCATCATCTCGTTCACCACCTAGCCAAATATTAGTGTGTCAAATCCCAATTTCATTGGACGACGTTTGATACATTTTTAAGTGGCAAAGTGATCGAACAAAAATCAATTCAATCGATTCATAAAATATTCATTTCTTAACCGTTTTAATCCCGGTTTGTTTCTAAATGATCCTAATAATATTTCAAGCATGTTTTCATGTTTAAATATCATCTATGATCAGCTATGAATCAAGTTCTATTCACTTTTTCAAATCGTGTACATGTAATATATGTTGTCGACATATAAATAATATCAAAGACATTCTCCTCAAATTGTGCACTCACATCTCATATTAAAACATTATTAATTGTCCTTGAAGCCTAGTATGTACTGACATTGAATAGTTATATGGTTTTCTAGAAATGTATCACATATACGTGTGATATATGGGTACCATATATACTTTTCATGCATGCATTTGATTCAATTCATTCACATACTTCCACACTTAGTTAATTCGTCCTTCAAACTAGTTTCACAAGACCAGAAGTCGGTTTGTATATTGTTGGAAGCAAGGAAAGGAAATCGGGTTTGATATTTATATATAACGTTTGGGTTACATAGTGAAACGTGATTTTCTTGTGTTCCATACAATCACACTCGACCTCTCTATCACCTCTAAGGTGTTTGTAAGTCTTTTCTATTTGTTTCCATTCCATTTCACACGTTAAATTATTGTCATGCATCATGTTTATTTTTATTCGATCATATATACTTTTATATATAGTTTACGTATAAATATTGTTATATAGAAACACGAGCGTGACTAGCCTCCATCTTGGAAGGCCTAGGAGTCACGTAGCACACTTGTTTCACCTTTATTTTCACGTTACATGCATTTTACGAACCCAATTTGAATCATGTTTCACACGTATAATTAATCTAAACACTTGGTAAATAATTCTAGTTTTTCAAATGATAAAATCGATTCATACATGCTACAAGCCATAAGTATAACTTTCAATTTCACGTAACAAGCATACTATATTTTTCTACGTACTAATAGACCACCTAGAAAACTATTATTTTTGTTTATACAACTTACAAAAATAATCACGTTTTGACATGTCAATCGAGCCAAAGTGAATCGACACAAACCAGTTTTTCAAATCAAAATTTATATAAAAATCTTATGTTTTGTCGAGTGGGCTTAACTAAGGCCCAATGAGACTTTACGTTTTAACAGCCCACTGGACCCATAAAATATATTTTTAGAATCATAAAGGAAGCCCAAGTTCAAGCCCAAAATAATTTTCATGCCCTCGCCTCTAAATTTTTAAATGGGCTTTTAGTTAGTTCGAATGAGGCCCATAAGCTAAATAAATAAGCTTTTTATAAAATAAGCAGTTGAAATAAGCTTGAAATTAATAAAACAATCCACGGAAATTTTCATAAAATTTTTATAATCATTTTTGCAAATTTGGACTAAAAATGTAACGCGACGACACCTATAGGGACTAAAAGTGAAAACTGTGAAAAGAAAGGACTAAAAATGTAGAAACAGAAAGTTAGGATAAAAATTGATAATATAGGATTGTTACAAGCTTAGATTGTAATATTGGACATGTAGTGGACTATAATTGTAAAATATATAAAAAAAGGACTAACGGTGTGACGCTAACTCCGTTAGTATAAAAATTGTAAAATTGGAAAAGGACAAGGACTACACATAGTCTATTTGATATTCTTATTTTATTTTCTATTTTTCGGCAACCCTCACGTCATATGCATTTTATTACGCTTTATATATATATATATATATATATATATATATATATATATATATATATATATATATATATATATATATATATATATATATATATATATTTACGTTAATTATATATATAACGATATTTAAAAAGGTAATATTTTTACTTACGATTAAAAAGGTAAAACTACGATGGATATTTTAAATAAATTATTTTAACATATCATGCATGACATAATAATTTCACTGCACATCATCTATTCGTCATAACGAATAAATCTTATTCGTTATTCGTTCGTATTTACCAAATAGTATTTGGCTATATTCTCTGATAAATTTATTTATCAGGTTCCATATCAACGACGTTTCCATAATCGTTTCCATAAATCTCGTTCTACTTTACTTTTCATCATTTCCAAATCAATCCAGGTGAGTCATAGCCCCATTTCAAATAATTGTTTTTAACTCATTGGGGGAGATACATGCTTACATATACTTTGATAACTTGATAAGTATATGAAATAAAATAAAATACATGATTCAAATCAATTTCCTAATTGATTTTAAAATAATATAATTGGTGATTTAAAATATGTTAATGTTTCCAATGTGATTATTGTGGTATGTGAAATATATATTTATTGATGAATTATTTGACTGAAATATTGATACTCATATGAAAATGTTTTCAATTCGATTATTGTGGTATGTGATATAAATGTGTTACTGGCGAAATATTCAAACTGAATTTCTGATACTCAAATGATGATATTTTCAAACTGAATTTCTGATACTCAAAAGATAATATTTTCAAACTGAATTTCTGATACTCAAACGATGATATTTCCAAACTGAATTTCTGATACTCAAACGATACTGGTTTTCAAATTGATTTCTGTGATACGATACTTGATTTCATGATGTTATGCTAAATGAGCCCATAGGTCCTTGATATTGCCTAAGTTAGCTTATCGCGATATAGTCCCTCTATCATGAGCCATTAATCACTGTAATGTGAGCGCGAATATAGTGAACAGATTCGAAACCTGTTTCGGATTGACCTCCGATCCCACTAATGCTTGACGGAATGCCATTATGCATATGGTTAGTCGCATTAGTCGTGATACACTATATTTGAGTAAAAATAGGGATTGACAAATCACCTATTACACGAGGGCAAAATCTGTCATTGATTTGATAGAACACCCCTTCTGTTAACGTCTTGCGTGTCATGAGACTTGGTGCAATATCTATAAAGGAAATATATATGTATTCAACATATATTTAGATACAGCTGTATAGGTTCGACCATACGTGAATTGTATATCTGATTGATTTAATATCATGAGTTTCCAGCTCATGTTAAGATTATTGATGATTTATTGAATGTGATTGAATATTTATATGATTTATTTGTGATTATATTCGATACTTGTTTCGTTACTGTTTGTATTTTATTAATACCAAATATTCCTGAAATCTAACAAAATAAAGGGTTTTTCCTAAAACTCTATGAACTCACCAACCTTTGTGTTGATACTTTTAAGCATGTGTATCTCAGGTAATTTAAAGGAGCAGGACAAGACACGGAGTGGGCATTTATTACTCTGATAAATTAAAATGGTGTAAAAATCAAATTTGTCATTTTTACAAGTCTTTATATCTTTTCATAAGATTTTAAATCAAATGGTTCATCTTTTATCAAAATTATTATTTAAATGACAAATAATTTTCAAAACGTTTATTTTAAACCGTTTTATGTGGTTAAAACTTCGATCCTCACCGTAACACCCAAATTACTTTTCCGCTGCGACAAACTTAAAAATGGGGGAGTTACAATATATATATATATATATATATATATATATATATATATATATATATATATATATATATATATATATATATATATATATATATATATATATATATATATATATATATATATATATATATATATATCTTTACTACATATAAAGCAAAAATGGTCAAAGGGGAATGTGAAAAACTGAACTTTCGGTCAATCCCAAAATTGCCCCTATGTTAATTAGGAAATTATGAAATGTAATTAATACTCTTATTAAAACACCCTATTAGTTAAAAGTACAATGATTTATTCACATTGTACAACCAATTAAAAACATATCTATCAAATTAAATACAACCAATTAAAACCATTAATACAAATCACAAACCGGGTTGACGCGGGACGCTTCAAACCTGACGGGTTGAACCGGTTTAATTTGACCCATTTTCGACCCAACCTAGCAAGTTGACCTAGTTTAAATCGACCAATTTTCCAACCAGAATGGTTCAACCGGTTGAACCACCCGGGTCAAACCGGGTTTTAAAACATTATGTTTAATTCCCAAATCTTCAAATTTTTATTATTTTTCATTTATAACATATAAACTTTTTTTATCAATAAACTATATGTCGCTATAAAATCCCATTGCTATGCACGGGTACTCGTCTAGTATGTATATATATATATATATATATATATATATATATATATATATATATATATATATATATATATATATATATATATATATATATATATATATATCGGTATTAAAAGTAGATTGGGATGGTTGTGTTGTTTGGTTTCCATGTTAAATAGTAAGACCTGAAAAGATGATAAAGATAAAGAAGCTCGGGTAGCACTAAAACAAACCGTGTGAGACACTAATTTGCCCAAGATAAAGAAGTCTGTGAACTTGTGGAAGTTTGTGTGATGACTTATGTTTATAGAGAGACATGTAGGGTTTAGAGATAAACCTTTTATGGATGATCAATGGTTGTCGAGAGGCCACGCGTTGATCATTTGGTTAGCAGACAAGGGAGATAGGTGCTCTCTCCTCCTTGGCTCATACATGTTGGTGCTTGCCGTACGTCCCTATTGTCATATGTCAGATTTGTACATCTTAACTGTTACTAACAGTTGAGGAGCAGTGGTCCTATGCGTTCAACATAGCCTGATGAGTTTCATCAGGCCAAGTGTGCCCTAAGATTGTAATCGGGCTCCTATCAAGCGTTTATTGATCGGCCTTAGTAATGGACTTGATTCGTGCGTATATTTAGTGGGCTTGGGCCATCAATGAGCTATCAAGTTCCCTAGTCTAGTATTATATCATGTACAAGTGATATGATGTTGGAGTGATAACTGAGTTCCCTCAGTTCGTGTCATGCTACCATGGTTCCCTCTCAGGTTAAATGTTTCCAGCCTATGTCACATCTGTTTTGTAATAATGGTTGGGGTGCAGGCTATTTTTCCTCAATCAGGGTGTTTAAGTTGTTTTGGGAAAGACGGGTATTTAATGCTTGTGTGGGAAGAGTAGGAAAATCCCTTTTGGAATGATTCACTATCTTTGGGATTTGATGTTTCCTTGTTGTCTTTTCGACTACAAGCGGCATCATCCTGACATTTATCGAGCGTTGTGTTTGACTCGTCCCTTCGACTGTACATGACGTTAATGTTGATGTCAGTTGTACTCGCGTCTTTGTAGAGTGAGGCTCACACGACCCATTAAATGTGTTTTAACCCAATGGGCTTTTGCCAAGTGTAACCCGCTGATTCATTTTCTTTGCCTATAAATAAGGCTAGAAAAGTGGGAAGTTACAATTGAAGTGTATAAGTTTTTACAATTGAACTGAATAAGTTTCTTTTCCTCTTTCTTTTTCTCGGTCTCTTCCCAAGCCCTAAAAACTATTTTCTACGTATAGAAATTTTTTCGAAGGTTTTTTTTGAGAAGTGTATACGAAGGTTAGTTGTCATTCTTGCACAACCAGAAGAAACGTTTGTTCGTGCTGTTTTTGGTTTAACTGAAGGACTTGTCATTGCGACATGGGTGTTAGTCATGGTGATGACGAAGACATTGTTGTTTTTCTCCAATCGTTTACCCATTTGTGGTAGTTAGATGTTGAAATGATAACTCCTCCTCCATTCTCTTATAACATTGTTATTCCTCGGGTTCTTGTTGACCCTGGTGGAATCTTTCAGGTGGATGTTGGAATGGAAAATGGGGAGAGCCTTGCGTCTGGCTTTCTATCTTTTTTTTTAAGTGCCATCAGGGTGACTTTTCTCGTCTGGATAATAAACTTAAATGTTACACCATATGTACTTTTGGTGGCCATGTGTATGTCCCCTGTAGGGTTGCGATTGTGTCTTGCGTGGCGGCCATTGACTTTTTCATAGAGGGGGATTTGTTTAGAGAAGCAATCTCTTGTGGGATGAGTTGTGGTTGGCGACGCTTGCACAACAACGATAGAAGGGTTGGACGTTGCTGTTGGTGAGGGGGAGGTGACCACTACCTTTAGCGTTAGTGGTTGGTATGTGTTAACTTTACAAATCATTCAATAAATATCTTAGGTTTAATTTTTACATAAAAATAGTTCATCATCTTCATGTTTTATACTATAGTACAAATATGTCACGATACTCGAGTCCTTCGACGAGTTACTCAACCCTCTGTGCCCTTTCTATGGTCCTCGGCCAGCTAATACCAACCGCAAGAGCATATCATATTTGGTTGCGTGATAATTGGTCGAGTAAAAAACATAAAATTAAGTAATCAGATAACCTCATAATCTTGTAGCATTTTAAAAGAAACATAAAATCAAGTTTTGACGCGTTAAGATAGTAATGATAAATGGTCTTATGGTCACATGATTTGACTTTGGCAAATGGCTAAAGTAACATTTTTTCTCCTTGACTTTATGAAGTATTCTGTTAATTTTATATGAATGTCTTTATCACAATGTTAGTTATCTGTAGTCACCGATACTTGTAATAGTACAAAATATAGAGTACTAATTTAAGAAGTTATACTTAGGTGCTGCGGAGTATAATTTGAGGAAACCTATTCTGGTCTTAAATCTATTGTTCAGATTTTTATTTTTTTTTTCAAATTTTCCTGAATTAATTGTTCACAAATGAGAATGGATAGGTACATCTGATCGAATTTATCATATTATTTTTATTTAAAATTATTATTAAAAAATTTAAATGCATTAATTACTCAATTGATTGGCAAAGTTGTCATTTTATATTGAAAAAAAAAAAAAAAAAAAAAAAAAAAAAAAAAAAAAAAAAAAAAATGTTTGTACTCATTAAATTATAACTAAAAGTTAAATGAAGCGAGTGTTATGGCCAATGAGCCAATGCATATTTGTTAAGATCTTGATCAGTTAAGATCTTATGATTATAAAATATTATAAAGTGAAAACGATTCGATCTTGTGTAGGATATTTGCACGCATAAAAATTCATTTCTTACATCAAACCGCGACACGATTTGAATTGGGTTTTTTTTACGTAGTGCGTGAGCGAGACAATATGAACACAATATAGTCCCTTAACACTGTGTTCTTTTAGTTAGTTTTTGGAGTGAAAGTGAAAGGAGGGGAAAGAAACTATAAAATATTTGTGTTCTTTAGAATTTTGTAAAAATGAAAATAAGAGGAAGGAAACGAAATGGATAGGAATTTGATGCTTTTTGAAACCATTTGTTACAGCCCACTTTTGGGATGGAGACAGAGGAAAGAGAATGTTCAACATATAAAATTACCAAATTGTCCTTTATCTTTTATTTGGTAATTCTATTTTAAAGGTTAATATAGTAAATTGCATTTATTTTATTCTTTTCTTGCAAGTACATATCACTGGCATTTTTCAAACTTTCATTAGTTTTCTTTACTTTCCGGTCAACTAAAGAACACAAAATAAATCAATAACCTCCTTTACTTTAGTTTACCTTTCTCTACTCTCCTTCCCTTTCAATTTCTTCCCCCCTCAAAAAAAATCTAAAGAACATAGTGTTAGTTATTACGACTCAACTTCGAAACTTCATCTTATATGCCACCCATTCACTAGTTAGGGTTTTTATTTTTATTTTTTTTCCTTAACAAAATTGACTAGTTAACTAACCACATTTTTTTCCTATGGAAATCAAATACAGTGTAGACAAATTACGCAAAGTAACAATAATGCACCTTTAGTTTCTAGAAATCCTGTATAGATCTGCTAATATTTAGGAATTTCGGTATTGCGCGTTGAAAGTGATTATCTCATTATTGCTTCTAAGTTGCATATAATTAACTTCTAGTATTCAGATATCATAATCATCTAACTAAATATGGTAATTTTACATGTACATCCGCAATCATCAATAATATGCCAACCACCAAAACAAATCATTTTGTCAACCAACAAAAATACTGATTATCACAGATTCCAAACTAGCATAAAGCACATCTAAACACAATCTCTTGTAGCTCATTGTCAATAATTACTTTCAAACATAAGGCCAAATAACCCTTATGTCGTCACTAAACAACACTTCAATAGCTTATTAAGGAAAACTCAGCTCCCAACAGAGGGCTAAAGAAGCGAAAACAACATACTAAATATTATCAGAAACATAAAACCCCGCATTTGACAGAACAGGTGCGGGTACATAATTAAACACATAGTTATATTACATTCAAGTATATGTCAAACAGAATCAAGTTACATAACACTTGCTCACCATAAACCTAGCATGAGTTTTCTACCACAAACAAAGGACACCACTGTGCTCATATATCATCCAAATTCAAAACACGAAAAACAATGACTACTTAATTTCACCTCAACTTTGCAGACTGCAATGCCTTCTCGTCATCCTGCATGTGATAAACAGATAAGAAGAGAGTCGAAAGACTGACAAATATTTATAGAGAACTTAGAAGCTAAATAACATAAGTGATCCTCCACACAGCCAACAGCTGAACAGCCCAGCAGGAAGTCAGGGTTTGCTTAGTGATGGTATGTTAGTGGAATGAAGCCTCAGATTTCATTAAGTACTATACCATGTAAATGTGGCAAAATGACTGGGTGAAAAGGTTTGGTTAAGCGGTCAAAAGAGAAGCACTCATAGTGCGGGTTAAAAACGGTTGGATAGGGTTGCACACAAGAACCTTTTGACTACTAAAAAAAGTTTATGTAGATTTTTAAGAGGACAAGTACTAGCACATGAACTATAGTAAGTATCCTACATGTTTGAACAAATTGATTCAAAAAATTGTGTGCATCACACACTTTTTGGCAAGTCTTCACCCCATTCCATACATCCAACATTTGGCATTTCATACACCCAAAATTTGCCGCGTATGAAATACAAATCAATACATTCATAAGTAAATGGGTCGAACCTGCCACTTCTAATACCTTGAGATAGATCTAGGTATTATCAATAAAAGGCAGTTATGAAACATGTGAATCTTTACCTTGATACTGAAGATTCGCAAAGAGACCACTCCATCTATGCTTCTGCCAGAAAAAGTAAAACAAAGTAAGAAAATATGAGGTAAGAAATAAATACATATCCAAAATGGCTTTAACGTAACATGCTGCAGTCATACACAACTCAGTATTGATAAGATCAAAGAATTAACTAGCTTCTAGTTAATGAGAAAATGGCATAGTTCCGAAGCAAGAAGTCGATGAGCACCCTAACAAGGCATAGAGAAGCGAAAAAAAATATATATTTATCATAGCTAACTAAGATTGCAGATGCTAGTCTTATTATCGTTTCTCAAAGTTAATAACACAGTCCAATTTTAGTCTCCAAGACCGTAGGCCCACTATTTGCAGATAACCATTTAATTCCAACATGTTTCAACACTGACTAAACAAATGACACAAGGCCCTTTACCTGGTGCAACACATATCTTCGCATATTTTCTCTTATTAACCCATGTCCCTAATAAAATAGACCACTAGCGATGCGAAAAAGTAAGGATAATCTCAGGTAACCACCAATATATATAAAACTGTAGTTCTATCACAAGCTTAAAAAACATATAAGAGCAGACGATATGGATCTGCGATTACATTTGACTTCTAGAACACTATCATTAGACTACCACTGAAACAGGGATGCGACAAAAAAGTGTATTTAGCCCTAAAGTGGTATAATAATTAACACCAAAAGTTTGTAAACAAAACTTCATTGCTCTAAAGGAGAACCAACACGTTTTCTCACAACTAAGGCCAGAGATAACACTTAATGTGGAAGTCAAGATCAGGTTGGTAACTGCAGTGTATTTACATTTTTTCATTTTTCCATTTATGCAAAACAGTGGGTTGTTTCCAACAAAAGACCGAAGTGTAAATGATCAGAAAAGTTATAAGCTCATTTAAGAAAAGCATTGATTCTACTTTGTGAACTGTGCCAAGAGGACATGCGCCAGGCTCCCCGCATATAAACCAAGGAACTAACTGGGCAACTTATTACTCGTGTATCAAAATGTAAAATGACATGCAGATCGTAAAGCGGTATAAGCACATTATTTTGTAATTTACTACTAAAGCAGGCAGACACCACAGAGAAAGAAACATGGGACTTAAGCATATGCAGTTGACTTCTTTGTAGTAATAAAAGAGTTCAACTTGTCATTACTTCAACAAAAAAAAAAAAAAGGCATAGATATAAGTAGTTAGCACGTTCCCAATCCAAACTTTGGATTTTCCACATTAATATCCGGAAGAGGCCATAGCACAATGTGCAAGCTAACTGCTCCTATTGCATCAAAGACAATGATCATAATAACCTTTTACACCACCATATAAATTCCATTATCCAGATAATAAAGAAATGAATTAGCGACCTATAGACTTTTTTAAACGGCGGCAGTATTATAAAAGAACTCTAGCAAGCGACTAGAGGCTCCAAAGCGAATTATATGTTAATATTACAGGCATAAAAGACCTCTGGACTTATTGTAAAGTAAAAATCAAATGAAAGCGAACTGCAAGCTTCTACACCTGCCCATAAAAGTTATATTGTTTAACTAGGCACATATTTATCTAGATGAAGCCCAATTAACTTTTCGCAAACGCGGGTACTTTACAGTCAAGTCATAAACAATTAAACACATACATCTCCCCTAGTCATGAATATAGATATGTTAAAGCAGGCACGTAATTTACATAAGTGTTTGGTTATATGTCAACCTTCGTATTTTCTTGGTCCTTACCATGATGACAAGATAGAAAACTGGGTGCTGTATTCATTACCCACCAATAGGTTGTAATAATAACTAACACCAAAATCAGCAATTTAAAGTTTTCAACATGATTTTTTTTAATAAAAAAGGATAGATATCTAGTAAAGAAAGGCAAAAGTGTCAAAGATTTGCAATAATGGATCAAAAACCACCTACAGATGCATGGGTAATGCTTAGTCTAGCAGTAAAATTTACGAGCAGCTAACGACAATGTAAAACTGTAAATAAGAGTAAACATCCATAATCGATTCTTCTATAAATTATACATGATCATTTTCATTAAAAAAAGACACACATGCTAAACACAACATACTAAACGTCGCACCAATACAGCATCAACAGACATATTCCAGTCAAATTAGTAATGAAAACCGTTACAAAAACCAACACTTTTGCATATCAGACATCTCATATGTAAAAACTTTGCAATTTTTCATGACCAAAGATATAAAAATCTCTACTTGAGAAAGGCAAAAACACTAACACTGAAAAAAATATATATAATAGATCAAAAATCACCTACATATGCATGCGAATGTCACACATTGGCCATATTTTTCGTAAATGAAAATACCAAGACATTGAATGAAACGGACCTAAATAAATGCATCTTACCTAAAAACTCTTTCAAATACCATCAACTCTCCCTCATTCTTAGTTTAACAATACACATTTATCAGCTAATAAACAGCGTAAACAACAATAAACATCCCTAATTCACCTTATTTACTTTATCCGTCTACATTAATACAGCACAACAATGCTAAACACGAGTCACGACGCACTAAACACATAAAACTTTGATCCCACTAAAGCTTTTACAAACTATACATGATCATCACTTCATTCCAATCAATAAAACACGTGAACACTCTCCAAAAGGTTTAAAGTCGCCTTTTTGGGTGCCGACTGACCGTCAATACTAAACACAACAAACTAATCATATCAACTATACATGACCGTTAATCCATTCCAATAACCAAAACACGTGAACAAAAAACAAACCAAACATAAAAACATCAAACAATCGAAGAAAACCGAATTTACCATTTCCGCTCATCGCTGGCATCATGAAACTCACTCTCATCCTCATCCCCCTCCTCATCATGAACCCCCTTGGCCACCTTAACAACCGCCCCACCCTCATGCACAACCTCCTTCTCATCAGGAAACCTCACAACGACAACAGGACAAACACAATGCCTGACACAATAATCACTAACACTCCCTAACCTCCCGTCGCCTTCACCGCTCCTCATCCTGCCAACTCCCCTACTCCCCATAATCACAGCACTTAAACCCAGCCTCTCAACTTCAAGACACAACCTCTCCTTCATATCATGATCCTTAACAATATGTATCTTATACGGTATCCCAGCCTCAACTAACGGCCCAGCTATATCAGCACTTTTATTACTAGTAAACAAATCAAAATCATTTTCCAGCTTCTCTTTGGTTTTTTCATCTGGGTCGTTGTCAGAAATAGCTAAATCGACAGAGCCCCAATCGGCCCCGTAAAGGACCGAAGTGGGCCGGACGTGGATTAGGATCACGGCGTCGCCGGGGCGGAGGTACTGGTGAACGGCCCATTTGACAGCGAATGCGGATTCGTCGGATAAGTCGACGGCGATGCCGATACGACGTTGGGCTCCGGCGGTTGGGGTTTCGGTGGATGGATTGGTGGTTGATCGGAAACGAGGAGAGGATGATTTGACTTTGATTGTGGCGAGTGATGGGAGGTCGGAATCCGAGGTTTTGTTTGGTTGCTGCTGCATTTTTTTTGTTTTAATTTTTTATCTGTGTAATTTGGGGTTTTAATGAAATGTGTTTTTGAAGAGGAGGAGGGTTTTATTTTTATAAGTTGTTAGGGCAAGTTGTGTTCGGGTCGGATAAGATCCTTGTTGAGTTGAAAAGTTAAACTATGGTCGGTTTCTGGAACCGTGTTTTATGGTTTTTTTTTATTTTCATTGGTTTTTCATTATTATGAGATTCCGTTAGAATTAAAATACTCCCCTCAATCATGGATGCTTCTCTTTTCGATTTGTTAAATTAACGACCCACTAGTACTACTAGATATATAGTGAATTTTGGTCAATTTTATTAATTTATCATCACAACTTAAAAAAGAATTATCTTTTAACAAAAAGTAATTTTTTTCTTAAAATACTACGGAGTAGTTATAATGCTCTTGTATGTGCGGGTTTTTTTTAATTTTTTGAATCATATATTTTTATTTATTAAAAAACAAATAATTTAATTTTTGTTTTGTTTGATTTATGATATTTAATTATATTTTTTTTATTATTAAAGATAATTATTTAAAATTTTTAATCCTATTATTAATTGCATATTATCTATATTTTTTGTATTTATCTTCGTTATGGATAAATATAAAATGTTATCTAATATGAAAATAATCTTTTTCTTTTAAATAAAATTATTACTAAATAAGGTATGAACCAATTTTTTTTTAAATGAAAAATTTCTAATAGAGGTTTTGTTTTATTATATAAAAAATGTTTCTTAGGTGATGTGTAACTTTTCTCAGGCTAAAATTATTTTCATATGGAAGAAAATATAAACGAAATGTTACTTAGGAAAAGAGTAAAATATGAAAATCAACGCAAGTAAAAACTTTGTTGACGAAAGGGAGTGAGTATTGATAAATATTATCTTTAAAAGTTAAGTGTGTAATATTTCAC
This sequence comes from Artemisia argyi, assembly GCA_030686995.1. Lineage (NCBI taxonomy): Eukaryota > Viridiplantae > Streptophyta > Magnoliopsida > Asterales > Asteraceae > Artemisia > Artemisia argyi. Next base: position 43,849,642 of record CM060676.1, on the reverse strand, counting down.
AATTTTAAAGACGCTTGGTTCAAATTAAGGAATAAGAATGACAAAGATAATAAGAATACTAAGAAATTCAATGCCATAACCTTCATTTTTTTGTTGAGTAATTGTAGATTATCTGTTTTGAGTAATGCTTTATTCGATTATATTAAATCAAGCATAGTTAATGATTATATTTCTTATTCCTCACTCTTTAATTCTACCAACCAAACATGCCGAAATTCTTTAAAGTTGATTTCAACATGATAATTCATATCAGACAATAATAAATAAGTAAAATTGATAAATATTTATTTAACTAAAATTAAGGACCCACTTGTATTACTTCTTTCTCACAATGCACATAAAATGATGAACTTTAAAAGATCTTTATCGTAACAATGTAGTACCCTAGTAGGTGAAAGAAAACTTATCGTAACACGATGTGATTAACAATAACAACAAAAGTAAAGAACCAAGTCAAAGGTTTGTGATTTTGTATCTCAAATCAAATTTGTTCTCTACTAGTTTATGGGTACATCAAATATACTTTTCAACTAATTTTTATTATACTTTCAAATAATAAACATCATCAAATAAAAAGTACTGTAAAAGAAGGTTCCTCGAAGCGATGCCATGATTGTTGGGTTGACTACAAGAAAGTGTTCTAGGAAGCAATAGGGTATATTCTAGAGGAACTGTCCGGTAGAATTGGCCTACCATTCCCCCCTATTGACGCCTTTACTAATTGAAAATTTATTAAAAAAAAAAAAATCAAATTTCATTTTACTAAATTTATATAGTTAGTTTCACTAAATTTATATAGTTTTATATAGCTGATGGCTACACTAGCAACTAGCCAACTAGTGATTGATTCATAATTTCATATTGATCTATCAACATGTTCAATATCACCCCAAGTTTAGTTTAAACTTACATAAAACAACTTGAATCCTTCATTTTTAATTTTGTATACAAAAAAATCCAATAATTGAGATTACTAACATTTGATAACATTGAAGTCTAGTTTATCCTTTATTTTGGACTCAAAGAGAAAATTTTCTGCATCAAAAGATTCAAAACAGCTATTTTGTCTTTCAATAATTGATAAAACTTCACATCACATACATAAACATCATATCCTTCTAAACTTGGCTTGGTTTAAAAAAAATAAAAATAAAAATAAAAAAGTAAAATAATAAAAATTATTGCTGTCATGACGCAACAGTGCAACACTAACATGAAATCTTACTTTTGACTATGATAATATAATCAAAAGGAACTTAAACGTACTTAACAAAAAATCAAGAAAGTTAGATGAGTAGATCAATCAGATAACTTATACCAGTATTATCTTTTACCACACAAAAGAATATAAATACAGATAATGTCAAGAAGAAAGAAAACGAAAAGAGGACCATTATGACCTTTGGCAAAAGTATTGCTAGCTATTTTGTAGTACGTAACTATAAAGTTTATACCCAATAATTTCTAATCTACAATTTACCTCCCATTTTTAGGTAAGATTAAATTACAATTCCGAGATTGGATTAGCAAGCGCAACTCTCTCTGGGAGCACGAATGATGCACACAACATCCACTTCCCAGGGGCGACAAGGCGTACTTTATGCATTTTAACTTCAAATGCCACCTCCGACAATGCAATTCTTATCCGCTGATTTAAAACAACCAAGGAGAAAAGTAAAGATTAAAGTTGATCAACAAACATTAGAGATGGCAAGTTTGACCTAATTACTTCTAGATGGATCAGTTCAAATTATATGTCATCTCTCTCGGGTCAAACAAACCAAAAGAAATTTAGCTAGAACAAAATGGGTCAAACGAATTACAAGTTGCCAAAATGTATCTCTTATGGGATGTTGAAAGAGGTTATCTTGGCCCAAGTAGGGTTTTATACATGCAAAACATTTGAATGGAAGATTTTTTTTTTAATTTTTTTAGAATGACAACTATCTCACAATATAAAACCACAAACCACATGTCCTAAGCAGGACTTGAACCTACAACCATTTGATTGGAGAGCTTCTCACACAACAATGGGTACCATTGGGACACAAGCCTTTTGAATGGAAGATATTATATAGGGTGTCGTGCTTATGCCAGAATTACCCATTCTTTAGAAAGTCAGTTGAGCCTTTATTGGGCCAAAGTGAGCAAGTGGAGTTGCATGTCTGATGCCCTTAATTAGACATTGGTCTATCTACATTACTCTTATTAAGTTTTCTCTTTTTGCAAGTATATTTGACACACTAACTGATAGTATTCCGGGCAAACCCAACCCTTCCAACCCAAAGAAGCTATGCTCGTTTTGACCTCTTACACACACTGCTTCAACAACCCATTATGCCACATCTAACCGTGTATAGCTACTTCCTAAAAAGTTTAACAGAATGACAACGCTTTTAAGTAAATAAAATATCAAACCTCGTGAAAATCAAACTCTGGATCTTCAGCTTTTGAGAAACCATATACATGGATCATTGGCAAAGTTAACTCTTCATTCCTGTCAGCATCTCTAAAAATTCCTTTAAATGCATCTGCCACCAAATTTAGAAAAACATTGAGCAAAAAGGAATTAAACGGTGAAGTCCTCCAAAGAAACGATCGATGCACTTTCCATAAATGTACTAGGTTAAGAGTGCAACTAATTTACCCACGACCAATTCGTAATTCAACACAATAGAAGAAGAAATGAATAAAATATACTAAGTATCTAAAAACTTGGAACAAAAAAGGGGCAACTTTGTACTATCTTTTATGACCATTTCATGCTAAGCATTAAAAGAACATCAGAATCAGAAAGAATCCAACTGCCATGTGAATTGAATAAAACAACCATCAATACAGAAACAAGTACCAACTCCTGCAAGTTAACTCAAACAAGTCAACATGAAATATAAGTGCAAAGAGGTACAGTAGAAATAAGACTTGTACCAAGATATTCAGCTGCATCTTTGGGTAGATTCATTACCACTTGCGTGATGGGTCGGGAGCTTTTACTCTTAAAGATAGCATCAATAAACCTTCTCCCATCCATGTTAAAAACCTTTGAATGTGATAACAGGCAAAAGGATGTGTAGATGCTTTAAACAGAGAATGCAAAAACTTCACATCTTGCAGATAATGTAAACTAATTGCATATGCTTAGACCTTAGTACATTACTTCCTCCAAATCATTTTGAAATGAACATTTGACTTGAGGGATGTGAAGCGAATAATTAGAGTATGCATACGAGTGTACGGCCCTATCATCCCCTTGATTAATAGTCACTGAGAAATCCACATGACGTAAATTTAATAGATTCAAAAAACTTTTTATTTAACTTTAGTGTCTTGGGGGAGGGGCTTCAAATTGAAGTAGGGTTTATGCTGAAGCAGATGGAATATCAAGACAATTAGGAAAAAGAAAAGTATGACATAATAGTAAGGGCAATTAGTCATATCATTCCACTAATTTGTCTCTATATAATTTCGTTGTATTTAGTAAGTGCTCAAACGAAAAACATGTCGGCAAAAACGTTGGCATAAAGAGGCACTTATTCATCAAAACTTGAGTAAAAAAAAAAAAAAAAACCAAGGTCAAAGGCTTACCTCAATCTTTCTTTCTAATTTGTTGAGCACAGAATTTCTTTCCATATAGTCAACTGCATGAGGATTTAAATCATTTGCATACACATGCTTAACCTTTTTCGCCGCTGATATGGCTAACGGTCCAACCCCAGCAAACACGTCACCTGTTGCTGGAAACTATCAGATTTCACAAGACAAAACGAATATTGTCATGTTCATATAACATTACAAGAGATCATCCAAAAAACAAAACTAAAAGAATCTGCAACTTTTAATAGTTCGTATAATTTGATAAATCACATTTGTGAAGGTGATAATACCAAATTACCAACTACCAAGTATGATTCTATTTATACAAGATCAAAAATGAAAAAAGACATACAAACAACATCACTCTGTGTAAAGCAATTTAGAAGTCTTTGCCTCTCTGTTGCCAGCTTTGAGCTCCAGTACCTGTATACAGTACTCAACATCACCAAATAGAAAGCACAGATACAAAAAGTAAAATGTGTACGTTGCTGCATGAATAAATGTAAACCGTCAACAATACCATCTTATCAAATTGAAGGAATTTGAATGATAACAATTGTTTCTTGCTGATTAATCTATGAAGAAAAACTTACACTGATGCCAAATCAACATGTAAATGAAGTCCATTTTCTACAACCCTTGTCACAAGAGAATGATTTCCAGCCAAAACTTCAAGCTGCATCGTTCTAAAGTCATTATTGATGGCATCAATCTTATTGACAACTGTTTGTATCTTTGGTTTGTTTTTGTCCAAAACAACCTGCAAAAACCGGTAATATTTAATAAATAATGTGTGCTAAACTGCTAATAAAGTTCAGTCCTTGATGGGTTGAATCATAAATATTGAGTCAAATACCTTTGCTATAACATTCTTATATGGAAGATGTTCATCCCTTAAGTTTAAATGAATAATATGCCCAACAGTCTCAAAGGACGAAGGAACAATCATACCCTTTGGAAGCAAAGCCTCTAAGACCTGCAATATTTGCAAAACTGTAAACCAAACCATCCCAGGATATAAATATTATTTAAGACGCCATATCAGAATTATAGGATCAGTAGAAATTTCACTGGAAGTGACAGATACCTCGTTCATCTGCCAGTAGTTGTAAAACAAAGTGAGCTTGCATCTCACAAGTTCGAATAGTGATCCTGCTAAGCATGCCTATAGAAAACAGAGAGCTTAGAAACAAATATGGTCATATACTCCAAATTACTTATATTTCAATGCAAACATGTAACAAATAATGAAGAGTAATGCCCTCTCCAACCTAGAAAGAAAGGAGTCGCATTATGAAACGAGTTAGATCCTTTATGTGTCAGATATATGAAGTAATATGGTCACACTTAATGCATGCACCAACGCGCAATCACTCAGCATTACGGAGCTATAACTACCAAATTCTCATCATCCCGGCCTTCCATATTGTTTATGAAAGGAAACATTGCCACTGGGGTAACTAAAATCTGGGTATGAATACATTTTTCACTCATCAAAAGGAGTGGAAGTTCGATTTTCAAAAATGAAGCAAATTCTGTCAAAGCTGAACAATTTTCAAAACTGTCAAAAGTTTAATTTTCACTTCCATATTGTTAAAAATTGAAACTCCGCTCCTTTTGATGAACTAGAAAACTACTCATACTCCACATTGTCAAACTAGGAAGTTCAGTTCTTGTTGCTAATTTTCCTTTTGTTAACATTTCACACATATCTTGTAACAGATAAACACACTGAAACCGGACTAATGGTAATCAGTGACCACTAATAACATATGTAATATGATATCCCGAATTGCATACTAAATAAATCACTATGACTACATATAGATGTTCAAAACTTCAAATACTCACATAAGTACCTTAATCGCCTCAGGCAATTCATCAATCGCTTTACACGCATACCGCTCATCTAAAAGCAACAACCTCGTCGACCCTCTCCACTTCCCGACCCTAAACCCCTCCTCACCAATCAACGCACTCAAATCCTCATCCTCCCTCTCACAATCCTCAACAACCTCAACTAAATAACACTCACCCCTCTTACTCTCCCCAACTTCCTTCACCTCCGTTTTCCCCTTCCCTTTCCTCTTCGGCCTCGACAACTTTGCCAAATTCCTAAACTTCTCATAACCTCTCGAGTCAAAACTCTTCACCAACTTCTCCCTATACAAAACAGAGCTCAACCTCTCACCGTCTCCCTCCGCCTTTCCATCAATCCTCCTATCTAACGCCTTCTCGACATCATTCGTATTATCGAAATACTTTTGCAACTCCACATCAATTTCATCACCTGATACTCTAGCAATGTTCCTAACTCTAGGCCAGTTCAATAAATGACCACGCAGCTGGCTCTCTAAGGCGTAACACCGGTCCGAACTCACTCGAATAGCCGAAACATCGTAAACACGAGTAAATAGACTCTCATCTAATAAAGAACTATTATCTACAGTGTCATTATCTTGTTTTTGTGATGGTTGATGTTTAATAATTGAAGGATTGTGGCCTTTGGATAGTGAAGGTCCGTACGGCGTCGTTTCGTTGTCTCCGGTGACGGAAAATGATACGGCGGTGATGCGGCGGAGCGTGACGGTGGCGCGTGGTTTCGAGAGGAGTGTGAGCGGCGGAGGGAGGGGGAGTGGAAATGAAGGTGGCCGGAGAATGAATTTAGTGAACATTTGAGTTAATTTTGCCGCCAAAATTGAATATTTTTAGGGTTTGGATTTTGGCTTGGGGGTTTTATTAACTGAAAGAAACCGTCTTCTCGAGTGATGATTGCAACTGAGTAAACATTTACCAGTTTAATCCTCCGAATAATTTTTTTTTTTTTTTTTTTTTTTTTCAAATATAATCTTTGCCGGAACCGAAGATGTTGTTGTTTATAAATAGCCTAAGTCGTGGCGTGACGGCAAAGCCAAGCCTCAAGTCTTACGAGCCATAGAGAGATTATGGCGTTTTATAAGGCGTGACTCAAGGCGGTATAATTTTTGTTATAAATTTATATAGTAATTAGAAAATTCAGCCCAAAGATTCAAATATTACTAAATCCTTTAAAAAATAAAAAGCCCAAATACTACTAAATTCTTTAAAAACTTCTAAATAAGATGTCACGCCTCGCACTAAGGCGCGCCTTACCACGCCTTTTCGCGCCACATCAGGCGCCACGCCTCACGACAACACCTTGGTCTATTTCGTAGGGCCGAAGCCACGCCTCGCGCCTTAGCGGTGCTAAGGCACGCCTTTTAGGACCCTGGTTGTTGTAGATGATATGGAGCAGGACACTAACAATTGAGATTATTTTTATAACTTACATAAAATAGCATTTGATTTTAAAAAATTATGAAAATTAGTTTTCTAAAATTTCTGATAAGTTTTGTTTGACAAATATAACTTATATTTTAAGTACTTTATTTTTTTCAGAAAATTAAACCATACAATCACTTCAAAAACTTCAATTATGTCATCTGTATGATGGTTAATTGAGTAATTGGGGTTTTGTTTTCTAGTCACTATGTCCGCTAAACATCGTTCTTCGAATATGACGACAAAACTGTCGGTCAAGTTTACGGATATGGTGTTATCATCAACAAAATAGCATTAGTTTAGATTTTAGCATCAAGTTTAGGGATACGGTGTTATCATCAACAAACCATGATAACAACGATTCCTTGTCGTCATGTGGATTTATGCCACAATCCCCCCAAAACTCGTTGACATGGTGCTCGACTCAAGTGCCACTGTCAACGGAATTTGGAAAAGACCACGCGATAATTTTCGTGATAATAAGGATGCAAAGATGATTCAACTCGACAATGAGCTATGTAACATCTATTGAAAGGGATAATTGTTGTGTGTCTATTCCATACAAATCAATATCCTATATATAGCCTCTATACAAAATCTATTTTGGGTAAATAGCAATCACCCACTAATTACATTAAACAATACAACTAGGACAAATCAATTATAATAAATGAGAGTTTATCCTCTGAATCATAGACGACTAATACTCCCCCGCAGTTGGAGCGGGAGGGAGCCGGACGCTCAAACTGGATCTAAAATCTTCAAATAAGGCCGAGGGAAGACCTTTGGTGAAGATATCTGCGTACTGATAACGGGAAGGTACATGGAGAACACGAACCTGACCAGCAGTGACCATGTCACGGACAAAATGTATATCAATCTCAATATGTTTAGTCCGTTGATGTTGAACAGGATTGGCAGACAAATAGATGGCACTAACATTATCACAGTAGACAAGAGTGGCAGTAGAAAGAGGAGAATGCAGCTCACGAAGAAGGTTACGAAGCCAGGCCGTCTCAGCTACAACATTAGCAACACCCCGGTACTCAGCTTCGGCACTAGAACGGGAGATGGTGTGCTGTCTCTTAGAAGACCAAGAAAGTAGATTATCGCCCAGAAAAACACAGTATCCTGAAGTAGACCGTCGTGTGGAAGGGCAACCCGCCCAATCTGCATCTGTATATCCAACAAGAGAAGTTGTAGAAGATGAATATAAGTGTAGACCAAAATCTAAAGTCCCTCGAACGTATCGTAAAATACGTTTAAGGGCAGCTAAGTGTGGCTCGCGAGGGTCATGCATGTAAAGACAAATCTGTTGTACAGCATATGAGAGATCCGGTCTGGTAAATGTAAGATACTGAAGACCACCTGCAAGACTGCGATATAAAGTAGGATCGTGCACCGGAACACCTTCGGGACCCAGTTTGGATTCTGTATCAACTGGTGTTCGAGAAGGGTTACAGTTACTCATGTGAGCACGCTCAAGGAGCTCAGTAGCATACTTCCGCTGAGATAGAAACAAACCTTTAGAATGCCGTGTAGCAGAGATACCAAGGAAGTAATTAAGTGGCCCGAGATCAGTCATGTCAAACTCACTATGCAATGAGGCAATGATCTGCTGGAGAAGATCTGTTGAAGAGGCTGTAAGAATAATGTCATCTACATAGATAAGTAGGTAAGCAACTTGAGAGCCTTGTCGAAGAATAAATAAAGAGGAGTCACAGCGACTGTGGTAAAACCCAACTCTAGTAGCATAACCTGCAAATCTCTTAAACCAAGCACGAGGTGCTTGCTTTAGACCATATAAAGATTTCTGCAAAAGGCAGACATGGTGAGGGTATCGGGGGTCCACAAAACCTGGTGGTTGGTGCATATATACAGTCTCAGATAGATCCCCGTTAAGAAAAGCATTCTTAACGTCAAGCTGATGAATAGGCCACTTGCGGGATACCGCAAGACTGAGAACAGTGCGGATGGTAGCCGGTTTGACAACCGGGCTAAAAGTCTAATCACAGTCAATACCAAGTTGCTGACTACTACCATTGGCAACCAAACGAGCCTTATAACGACTCAAAGTCCCGTCGGCATGAAATTTATGCTTGAACAACCATAGAGATCTGACAAAATTAACACCATAGGGCCGTGGTACAAGAATCCAAGTACCATTTTTAACTAACGCATTATACTCATCATACATAGCATTATTCCAATGAGGATTTTGTAGAGCGAGGAAGGGAGATTTAGGTAGGGGTGAGATAGAAGAAGTATGAAGTGAGAGACGTTGAATGGGTTTGACAATGCCTGATTGTGACCGAGTGACCATGCGGTGAATACGAGTGGGTTCGGTGGGAGGTGGTGTAGCTAGGTTAGGTTGGGTAGAGGCGTCGTTGTTGGTTGTTTGCGTAGGGGGTTGTTGGACTGGTGATGGTTGATTTTGGGCTGCGGTTTGTGGGGTGGTGGATTGTGGACTGTTTGGTAAACTCGTGTGAGGGGGAGGAGTTATGGGTTCAAGATGGGTATTAGGAAAGTCCTGAAGTGGATTGGGTGGGGGGTGAGTAAGTACATGGTGAAGTAGAGGAGACGGTGTAGAGTCTAAAAAGGTGTAGTTAGGTGGAGATTCAGGTGTCATTGAGCGGTAAGGGAATTAGGTTTCATCAAAGGTGACGTGTCGTGAAAGTAAAATTTTGTTGGTTTCAAGGTCGAGGCATCGAAAGCCATGGTGATAGGCAGGATAGCCCAAGAAAATACATGGTGTTGCTCGTGGGGCAAGTTTGTGAGGGGAGTTAAGGTGAGGGTAGCAAAGACACCCAAATATACGTAAATTAGAGTAATCAGGGGCTTTGTGATAAAGTCTTGTGTAGGGGATTTCGTTGTTGATGGCGGTAGAGGGTAAAAGGTTGAGGAGATAAGCGGCCATATGAAGGGCCTCTACCCAAAAGGTGGGGGGTAGGTGAGCTTGAAACAAGAGCGTACGAATGACATTGTTGATGGTTCTAATCATGCGTTCTGATTTGCCATTTTGTTGAGAAGTTTTTGGGCAAGAAAATCTAAATTGTATACCGTGGTTATCAAAAAGTGTATGTAAGTGGTTGTTGTCGAACTCACCACCATGGTCACATTGAAAACTTTTTATTTCACATTTGAATTGATTTTTGACATAATTCCGAAAATGCAAAAATTTATCAAGCATGTCAGATTTATGGCGAAGAGGGTAAATCCACAAATAATGAGAGAAATGATCAAGAAATAAGACGTAGTATTTGAATCCACTTTTACTAACAATTGGAGATGTCCATAAATCAGAATGAATAATATCAAAATAATGTTCAACAGTAGAGCTGGAACTATGAAAAGGAAGCTTCACATGTTTGCCAAGCTGGCATGCATGACATACATGTGGAGACCTTTCTTTATTACACGAGATAAATTGACGAGAAACAAGATGCCGTAGCACTTCGTCACCGGGATGACCGAGGCGTTGGTGCCACGTGGAGGAACTTGTTGAGAGAAGAGCGGTAGGGATGGTTGACGGCTTGGTAATGGGATAGAGATCTCCCGAACTATCACATCGAAGGAGGATATGGCGAGTCCAGAAGTCCTTTACAGAAAAACCAAAAGGGTCAAATTCGACAGTGCAATTATTATCTTTAGTAAATTGACGTACAGAAATGAGATTTTTAATAATATTAGGGGTCACAAGGACATTATGAAGATGAAGTGGGCGATGAGTGGACGGAATAATGCTATGTCCGGTGTTAGTAACGGGAATAGAATTTCCGTCACCAACATGCACGGATGGGAATAAACGTTTGTTAAAAATAGAACTTAAATTATTTGCATTAGAAGTTAAATGAGAAGAAGCACCTGTATCCATGTTCCAGGTTGGGTCCTGTAAAGTCATAGTGCTAAACGCACTAGGGAGTGTAGTAGCTTGTGGAGCATACACTGTTGGAGTTGGAGCAGGTCCTAAAATACCACTGGACTGGGCTGTCGGTTGGTATTGGGCTGTATGCAAGGGATGTTGTACCTGATAGTGAAGGGGGGTCTGTTGGGTTTGATATTGATGTTGGGCTTGAGGAGTGATGGGTTGCTGATGGTATATTGGTGTTAAGTGGGCTTGGGGGGTAGGCTGAGATTGGACCAGGCTTGAGTAATTAATGGGCTGGGAATAGTGTTGCGTCATGCGTGAGTTATAATAACCTGGTGCTACCCCGTATACTGGATTATGATTATATTTTGCGTTTCCAGCAGGTCTCCCATTTTTATGCAGGTTAGTTAGTCCCGATCGATTTCGGTGATCATGTATAAATTTACAACAGTCACCGAACTTGCATGAACCCTTATTGAAGTGATTACACAAGTGAGGAATATTGGAAGATTTGGTAGACTGAGAATGGATGTTACCTTTTGGTTCGGTTTGGTTAGTGGCCATGAGAATTGTTGGTGAAGAAGAGCTGTTGTCGAAGGTAGCATGGGTTCCGGATCCTTCATTCAACGTGGATTCTTCAAGTAGTAGCATGTTCCTAGCCGTTTCGAATGATGGAAGGGGTTCATGATGCCTTATTATTTTGACTATAGTAGCAAACCTTGAATCAAGCCCATTAACTGCATAAATGACCAGGTTCTTTTCACTCACTGCCGAACCAAGGTTTAGAAGCCTATCCGCCATAGACTTGATTTTGGTACAATATTCGTTTATCGACATATTACCAATCTTGATGGAACGAAGTTCGTTATCAAGATTGATAGCCCTAGCGTCCTTGTTGTCGTGGAATAGACTTTGAAGATGATCCCATAGGTCTTTTGCATTACCGGGTGTAGAGACAACTTGTTCTTGGAGGGAATCACATAGGGATCCTAGGATCCACATCTTGATGAGATCATCAAGTTTGCACCACTCCGGATCGGGAGCACTAGAAGATGCATCGGTTGAAGATTTTGTTTCGATGTGGGATTTGAGGCCAAGGCTTCCTAGGTGAATGAGAAAGAAAGAGCTCCATGAGGTGTAGTTGTGTTTTTCTAGGTTTAGTTTTATGGGAACTTTGTTGGTGATACTAAACGGAATTAGTTTATCTGCGGATGTAGAAGGAGGTGGTGGTGGGGGAGGGGTGGATTCGACGGCCATTGTTGCCGATGATTTGTTAGGTTTTTAGAAGTTGTCGGCTGTTAAGAGGAGAAGTAGGGGGAAGACGATTTTGGGAGGGATATTAGGATCGTATAATTGTTAGGCTGATACCATATTGAAAGGGATAATTGTTGTGTGTCTATTCCATACAAATCAATATCCTATATATAGCCTCTATACAAAATCTATTTTGGGTAAATAGCAATCACCCACTAATTACATTAAACAATACAACTAGGACAAATCAATTATAATAAATGAGAGTTTATCCTCTGAATCATAGACGACTAATAACAACATCGGTAGTGTTCCCGTCCCCGATTACTTTCAAGAAATAAGATACCGTGCGGTCCATGGTCCTCCTTGAGGAGAGTAAGATGCTCAATCAAAGCAATGTTACATCCATTTTTAACAACTCCTCATCCTCGCCTACTATCCTTAAGGCCACAAACCCGACCACCCGTCAACCCAACACCATGAGCACGTCGGGCATTGAACAATGTAGAAACTTCCAACGTGGTGTGTTCACTTATGGTGGACGTTGCAAGTTTGTACATTGAATAAATGATACACGTCCTAGACTTTCAAATGCTTCCACGGTTATAATGGCTCCAAAGGCAAAAATAGTACTAGCTCTCATGCAACTTCTCGTTCCACTAGTCAATACACAAGCCCAAGGTAATCCCAAGACCTTTCAAGCCCATTCTGTTTATGAACAAGACTCTCAGCCTAGTCCAAAGTGAGATATATATCCTACAGTCCAGTAGGCCCATGTTATTCCCCTAGTCCATTTTATACTACTGGCCTTAACAGGTCCAACTTGCTGCCTTTTCAGGCCATCAAGCCCAACAGGCCCAAACGAATGAACCATATCTATCCTGACTATATAAATGGTCTAATAGGTCTTTTTTAGTAGTGTGGGGATTGCTCCTTTTGTTTGACCAACAAGATGCCGAGTTTAAGTAAAATAAATACGTTATGTTTTCGTTTTTTAAATCTCTTCCATCACCCACTTTTACGAGCATATTGACCAGCACTTTTTTGTGAAGATTGGAAAACCAATTCAAACATATTATGTTGTCTGTCCAAGCACCTAAAATTTAAAAAGGTGACATAATTAGAAAATGAGGAGTGATACACCCACATAAAAATATTCACAAAACTCTCCACAAAATGATGTGACAAGTAATGATTGGTTGATTTTACTATAGTTTCTCTCTCCTCTCTCTCATTCCACCAATTCCTATTTGACACATCATTTTGTGGCTCATTTGTGTGGAACTTTTTATGTGGTTGTATCATTTTCCTTAGAAAATTTCGTTTCGTGCATGACTTTTTTTGAAGTATATACAACCTTTTGTGACTTTTGAAATCTTCTCTTATTCATAATATTTAAAATAAAATAGCGCTAGTGGAAGTATTTCTTTCTTCTAGGTTAATGATTATGGTTGCTTGTAACCATCACTAAATATATTATTATCTTAACTATATCCTCCACATTTCATATGATATAAAAAAAAACATAGGCAACTTATAGGTCTAAATAGTGTTATAGAGAACCAGTAAGATAACATTTGATTTTTAGGAAGCCAATTATCACAAACTTTTGACAGGGAAACATTATTATGTGCAAAGATGAGCATGAGGATAAAGAAAGAGTAAGCAGGAAGATGTCATTATTATTATTCATTACGATTTGCAATGCTCGTGAAAAAACAAATCAAACACGTGACATCAAAGGATTCAGTATTAAGCAAAGCAGGTAAAAGGCAAAATCTTACAAAGTAGCCAACCTAATCTACAACCAACATTTACATTTCTAGCTAGTCAACCCTTTTAGCATAAAACATTTTACATGATATAAACATAGTGTGTCAACATTACACTGTTGCAACGTAAGTTAATACATAACCAATAGCATTGATACTTTCCAACCGTTGCATCACTAGGCTCAAAATGTCAAAATTACACCACTATCTTATTTGTAACTAAAGCTAATTCAAAATAACAAACATATAATTCCAAATGTATAACTTCAAGTGCCATAACATTATTATTATTTTTTTTTCCTCTTGAAGACCAATTCGAACATAGTTGCCGGACATCAATCTCGGTCACGTAATATTATAGACAAATATGATCAAAATAATTTTACACGACTCGGGTTTATACTCCTTATCAAAAGAATCTACTTAAAAGACCTACTAATGGCAATATCACCTAAAAGCTTGAGACAGGTAAATTGCAAGATTAGGAGGTTATTTTGTAGTTTTAGGTGATTGGAAATTATATAAATGACGTCGACAATATCTATCTCTATCACACGGTTTAGGCACTATAGTCTAAAATTTCAACTTATTGGTTGGTATACAGTTTGATGGTCCTAATTTTTTAAGTGTGTGATCAGTTAAAAGTTATCATACATAGTTACATACTATAAAGATTGAGTCCTACTCCTTTCGTCCTAATTTAATTGTTCATACTAGTATTTCTTTTTTAATATGTAAATTTAATTGTTCAATACTAAAAATAAACAGGGAAGTTTAGTCAAATTTACTATATCACCATTTGTTGAAATTATAATATATCACCATTTGTTGAAATTATAATATATCACCATTTGTTGAAATTATAATATATTCACCATTTTTTAACAGTACCCACGCAAAATTCATGTTTGCCCCATTTTAGCCCCTGAGGTTAGTGACCAATTACGAAGTTAGTCCTTAACGACCGTTATCTAACAGACGTGGATTAAATTTGAAATGGAACAGTAACTTCAGGGGCTTTTTTTGTGCAAATAATAAACAGAAACAACCCCTAAGGTTAACTTTTTTTCACCGTTAGTCCCTAAGGACTAACTTTGCAAAGAACGCCACATTAAGGGACTAAAAGCGAAAATAACGTTGCTACAGTGCAGCACAGTTGCTGCTACAGTAAAACCCAGTTTGTAATAGTGCGTGTACTGTAGCTAAGGATTTTACGCTTTTAGTCCCTCAGGTTAGCTATAAATTGCACCGTTAGTCCCTCGTTAGCGATCTTTTGCAAATTTAGTCCCTAAATAAATAAATAAATAAATATAAAAAAATAATAATTGATCGTTCTATTTCGAGTTTGGATTAAACACAACATTCCCGCAGCAACGCGCGGGCACCCCGGCTCGTTAGTATTACAAAAGTTAAAGAAGTATTAATTAATTGGTTAAGTGTAAACCTGTCATTTGGCAAAAGAGTAAGACAAAGAAAGAAGCATTAGTTATGTTTTTCTTAAACTGTGTGCTTTTTGTTAGGGGACAATTATTTTGAGACAGGGGAGTATGATTTAAGGTGGAGTATTCAATGCTTAAATTTTTGTGTATAAAGTTAAATGATGGGAAGAGAAAAGTCCAAAATATATCCTTGTGGTTTGTTCACTGTCTCGCTTTACATCCGCGTAGATTGTTTTGGCACATATATACATCCCTCCGCTAGTAAAGTTAGCCACCATACATTCCTTCGTTAGTAAAATCAGTTAATGAGGATTAACAGTGCAAATTATTTCTCCGTTATCTACTAACGCAAGAGAAATTATTTGTATCTTTAGTCCTCAAGACTGATTTACTAACGGAGGAATGTATGGTGGCCAACTTTACTGACAGTGGGATGTACGGTGCCCAACTTTTTTTTTTTTTTTTTTTTTTTTTTGAAATAAATTAAAAATGGACTATTAAGTCTCGAACTTCGGTCTGTTGCTTCAAAAACCAACGCTACAACCACAGGACTACATGTCAAGTGGTTTAATGACACCAATATAAATTTTATTTAATCAATTTATTTAACCGGTTTTGTAGCTTTTTTTCGTTTTTATACGTTTTCATCTTTTTTTATTCGTTTTCGTCTGTTTTTTTACATTTTCGTTCGTTTTTTTGACGATTTCACTCATTTTTGTCAAATTTTATTCGTTTTCGTCCGTTTTCTTGCCTTTTTATCCGTTTTCATATGTTTTTATACATTTTAGCCGTTTTCATACGTTTTTTATCGTTTTTTTTTACATATTTATATGTTTTATCCGTTTTCATATGTTTTTAACCATTTTCTTTCGATTTATCCGTTTTCGTCCATTTTTACCTGTTTTTATCACGTGAGAAGAACATGAGAGACGCATTTGATCAACTTGATTCACAATTTCTAGATGTAAAATTTCTTTATTTTTTAACAGAAATTCATAGTGACATCGGGGGAAGAATGTTCTACAATAATCCAAAATACTCTGCCGAAAATAAAGGGCGATATATTTTTCAAAGCGAATTACAAAAAGAGAAAGATAAGGATAAGGATCCTCTCATGTTTAACATAACATGATAGGTCATGTTGTTTAAGTTTGTGAGAGGAGTTATACATGGGGTCCTATCTTTTTGTTTAAAGTAAAATGAATTAATTATTTATCTACTTTGTGATTGGTGAACATGGTGTATTATGTTTGTTTCAACTTTAGAAGATCTTAATCTGAAGGACAATGGGGTTGGCACTGTCAGTGACTAACATGGTGTATTATGTTTGTTTCAACTTTAGAGGATCTTAATCTGAAGGACAATGGGGTTGGCACTGTCAGTGACTAATTCATCAACATCAAATGTTACTACACTACCATTCTCTATATCATATTCCCTATTATTCAAGCTAATTTGTAAGATTCTAAACCGATTATATAAATATGTTACTACTAATAATTATATTCCGATATACTATGTGTTTCATATTATTAGTTTATTAGAAATAAGACACATATTTGCGCAAAAAAAAAATGATTATTGTTCAGATTAAAATAAGACATGTTTTTTATAATAGAAGTTAGAAAGATACTTGTGTTTAATTGTTCAATAAATACTATCATTAACGTCAAATAATTCATTTGACATGAATCAGGTTCTTTGAATCAATAGTTTAACTAATTAGTAATTACATAATGGTAGGTTGGTAGTTAAAGTACATTATTCATACATAATGGTAGTTAAAGTACATTATTCATGTAAGTTTTTATTAGCTAGACAACATACGATTGTAACAAATGATTCATCTACGAATTTGTATATTGAAGTGCTATATGTTCGCACCATTTAGGGTGTGTTTGGTATGAGTGGTTCACCTCACATGTTTAACTTTGGCTTGAATAATCTCGTTTGGTTAAAAAGAGAAGGTAGAGTGGCTCACTCAAAAACCCATGAACTCACCTATGAGCAAATCCAACCCTCCCCAATGTCATTTCTGACAACTTTAAAAACTTAATATTTTAATATTTTATTTGTTAAACTCAAGTGGGGCACATTTAATAACTACACTATTTTAACATAAAAAATAGTTAATTTAATTTTAAATCAATATATAATTTTATAAAATAATGCTTTATTAATTTTATAGTATATTTTCTCTCTCCAATATTAAAGCCCAATCTAAAACTTAATTTAAATTTAAATCTTAATCTTAAACCCACTTACAAACCAAACAGGCCCTTAATCCTAATGCATTACTTCTTTTTAATGCATTACTTCTCAAACATAACGCACCATAGTATGTTTTCTAGCTTTTAATCAGATGCATATACGTATATTAGATGCATTTCATGATTTCTCTTATTTTTTGTTCCTCTGCACGTGCCGAAATCATGAAAATCAATTTGCACCATCTATACATCAAATTAACTTTCGAAACTAAAGATGTTGCATCCATATTAATAGAAATGCATATAATGCAAGTCGTTGCATCTCAAATGTGTGATTTTGATCACTTCTTACCACTTTTTATTTTAATTTACTTCTTACTGGATCCCTACTATATATATATATATATATATATATATATATATATATATATATATATATATATATATATATATATATATATATATATATATATATATTCAAGTCTAATTAATATTAGAGTTTTGCAATAAGAGTTGCCTAATTAATATATGCAAATGGGCAAATACTGTGAAAAAGTATCATCCTTGTCATAAAATTCACTTTTGGATATCGAATAATTTTTTTTCTTCATATGGGTACTGAACTTTTATTTTTTAGCCTCTTTGAGGCACTTTGTGACATTTTTGCCCCTCAAATTATTAAAAATCCAAGGGCAATAATGTCACAAAGTGCCTCAAAGAGGCAAAAAATGAAAGTTCAATACGAAATTTTTTTTTATTCGATACCCAAAAGTGACTTTCTTGATAAGTTTAGTGCTTTAATATGGTATTTGCCGTATGCAAATTAAAGAAGCCTAAAACTCTAACAAGTCACATTAGTATTTCAACCTTAAATAAAAATAAACACAAATAAATACCTACCTTACGGTTATCATATTAAAAAATGAATATAACAAATCGGTAAATAAAGCCGGTGCAACGCTCGGGTCTAAACGACTCGTAATTTTATATGAGACGGATGTAGTAGCATTAAAGGTCCGAGCTAAAGCTAAATTCTTTATAAGAAAGCGCAAAAATCAACAATCTTACAAAAACACATGTCTTACGAGAAGATAGCAATTGTAATAAACTGGAAAAAGATATATAAATTTATCCCCTTTGATCCTTATCTCCATGGTCCAAGTTCCATTACAAATAGATATAAATCACTTTCTGTAAATATTTATAGTTTATACAACAGAAGTTACATACACTTTTTGTACGCATTTCACATACCCTGACCTCATCTTCCATGCATTGCTACCTTATAGGATTACGAGTTCTATCAAGCAATCCAGCCATGATCACTCTCTTCTTATATTGCTCTGATTCCGTATCGACTAACTTCACCACACTAGCGACGGATTTAGCACGGTTGGTACGACTACGACATGGTACAAAGTAGAACCAAGTTGATGTACATAAAATGGAATAAATCCTACCATAAACCAGTAAGACTATAAGACTTAAAAGAAGAAACAAACACCACCTAATATTCCAATTGTTGGAACTAGAGTTTGTCTTTTCAGGACTAGATAACATCGAGTTTCTTAAATCGAGTGAATCTAGTTGTGGTAATCCTTTTTGGTAAGAAGACGAACGAGTAATGGTGTTCATGGATTTTGGTTTAGCTCTTGGTAACGAAACACTAGAATCTTGACGTCTAAAGTCGACTAAATCTATTTCAGGTACTGACTTTTGGTTAGATGAGGATCGTGAATTAGAATTGCTTAATGAGGAAGAATTAGAGTATGAGGAACAAGTGGTTCGGGAAGATGTGGATAAGAGATTTGAACTAGAACGGCGACTAAATGAATCATCCATATCCGTAGATTCCTTGATGCAATCACTAGTACAGGCATCAAATGATTTGCTGATTTTCTCGCTTGATAAAGAGGAGTAAGACATATTTGTGTCTGATGCATTTGAAGGTTTGGAAGAACTTCTGTGGATCCTTTTTGTCTGTTGTTTCAAGATAAACGTTAGAGAGCTTACAGAATTCGCATTCATATACACACACATAAGTAAAATTATTTCAACACTATGTTCTACAACAGTAAGTTCATGTCATTAAAACTCTAAGCAAAAACAACAGGATTTTTTTTTTTTTTTTTTTTTTTTCTCTTCTTTTTCTTGACGGCATTTGTTAAATTTGCTAACATACTTCCCATGATATTAGATTAAAAATAAGTCAATTCATTGTACAAAACATCAAATCTATTTACTATTTTGCAACATATATAAGATGATAGTACGAGTGTACTCACTGAAATTGTAATCTATCCTAAATTAAGGAAAAAAACAACATGATCATAACCGAATCAATTTACACGAAAACGAGGTTAATGTCATTATACCATACGCAAAAACAATATGATTGTGACTCCACTAACATAATAATTCACATTGAAATATATAATCTAACGTTCTAACCCTCAACAACCATATTAGAAATTTAGAATTAGTTTCTCCTAACGTTTATACCATCGGAAAAACTTCGTCCCGTGCATTTTTTTTTTTTTTTTTGTTTGTTTGGCCCCGACTCACCTTTTCACAAAGACATATTAGTAGTTTACAACAACATATTTATGTCTAGAATACAAACATATACAACATAATCCAATGAAATTTTAATAGATTCATGCCGAACAAACAAAACACAAAAATGGATCAATATCGAAGCAAAAAACACATATTTCACATATAATAGAAATAAAACTAAGCGGTTAATAAAAACAGAAATGAATAACTAACCACAAGCGAGTCAAAGAAAACCGCCTTAAGAACACGCGAAAAGCTTCTCCGATGATTAGGCTTATTTCGTTTGTCACAACAATCTACGTCGCCGTTTACTAAATTAACATGATCAGGGACAAACTCCGTATTATTATTACCTTTGCAACCACTAACCTTAATAAAAATCGGTTCATTTTTAAAACCCCGGTCGGGAAATGACCGAAAACATGACCCGAAAACGATCTTATTATTTCCTCTCTTCTTCTTCTTTTTCTTTCTCTTAAGATGATCAATTTCTGGCATGGTTTATATTTTATAAAGAGAAAGATATGAAAGAAAGAAAAAGAGAGGATTGTTAGGGTTGCATGTATTTAGGAGATGATTTATGTTAATAATGATGATATTGTTTTATGAAGATGAAGATTATAGGGAGAAAAAAGTTGATGAGAAATGGAAGTATAGTGGCCGAAATTGCCGCTATTCGTCTTCCCTCTTTAGTATTTGTTTGTTTTATAACCTTCCCAACTCCCACTACCCCCCACCTTTTATATTTAAACAAAATTTTGAAGCAATTTGCATGTATTACCCTTACACTACGTAAAATGTCCTTTTTATCGGTTTTCTGGCGGTTAAAAACTAAACTTGTTAAGAGTCTGTTTCGGGTATGTTTGGTGAAATTAATTGTTATTGGAACTGAAGATTTAGCTGCAGCTGGAGATGGAACGGGTGATTAAAAATTGAGATTATTTTTATAAACTATATGAAGTAGCATTTGATTTTAATAAATTATAGGATATTATTTTTCTAAAACTTTGATAAGTTACGTATGTCAAACAAAATATATATTTTAGGTAGTTTATTTTAAAAAATAAAAATAAGCATTATTATTATTATTATTATTATTATTATTATTATTATTATTATTATTATTATTATTTTGTGTGCCAAACATGTTCTTAAAAGATTTGGTCGACACCAATTCACTATTGAAGCATAATTAGAGTTGAAAATACGGGGATTAAGAACGGACTACACTACTGTCTAATGTCTACCGGTATGATTTTGAACTCGTCAATGTTAAAATGGTGTGTGAATTCTACTTGACGTCTTATAATTGGTTCATAATCAAATCTTATAAAGTTCATCTCCAAATTCAAGAAAATAAAGCTTCGTCCTTATACCATTGATCGAGAACCAGACTGTCGAAAAACTAGTCCTTGTTGAGTGCAAACGCAATTCGACGTATGTAAATAAATAAATAAAAATGTGTGCGGACTCTATCTCAGGCACATGGTTATTACTTATTAGCAATCCGAAGCCCATTATGTCGTTTATGTAGTTAGTTTCAACACTTTGGACTACATCACTACATTTACCACAATACCTACTTTTCTTTTTGATGATTTGGACATATTTTTACAGTGTTTGTATCGACTTAAATGTTTGAAATTAAAATTATTTGAAATAAACAGGTTAAATGTTGGTTGCCAATTAATGTCGATCTCTTGATGTGGGCATTGTCACATATCCATATAATCGAGTTTTGTGTTATCGATAGTAACGAATAAATATGTCATGTAAGTTGTGAACCAGGGTTGTTTCAAAGGAAAATGTTTAAGGACTAGCTAGTTTAGACAAATTAACCAATAGTATATTAGTATAGGAGTAATCTTTTTAACGGGATCTCCCTTATTGTTCGTTTAAAGTAACCTATGTGTTAGTGCCTAATAGCATATCTCTCTGTCCAAAAAGTTATGACCCGCTTAATATTAAAATAAAATTTTAGGAATCGTCGTCATATCAAAAAAATCAAAATTGGTATGTTTCCATTCAACACAACCTTTCTCACTAGAACAAAGAAAAACATGAAACAAATGAAGGGCCCATGCATCATTTTCATAATACTTTCATTTAAACTTAATCGCAGCATCATTTTGACCTTTTATTTGTTTTCATGTATTACCCTATTCATATGTTATCGGTTGCGTACCTGGCTTTCTATTATTATACTAACTTTTTTAATGCATATTCTTTTGGATATAAACATACAAACCAGCTTATTAAGTACAGTGGAATTTAAATTAAAATAAAGACACACAGAAAACATGTGATTCGTACTATAAAGCATCTTATGCTCACGGCAAGATACAAAAATAAAAAAAGTTGAATGAAAAGGGTGTTTTGTTGCCGTCTATCTATAATTATTTTTGGATCGTCAAATAAATAGTATGTGTGCGAGAGGATTCTTTCTGTATCAGTTTGTTGTCAATACATATGTCAAATGAAATGAGTTAAAAGTTATTTTAGAGAGTATTAAAAATTTGCACACTAAGGCGTGTTTGATTTCGACTTAATTGACTTAATATGAAAAAAACTGAATTAATTAATTCATATGAAAACTGTTTGTTTGTGACTTAATAGAGAAAGATGACTGAAAATATTAAGTAATAAAATTGAACTTGTCTGCACTAAGTCATCTGTTAATTAAAAATGACTTAATGAAAAAATTAACAAACAATCCCTAAGTGGTTAATCTTTACTTACCAACCGTCTAATATAATTTTGTGGCTTAAATTAAAAACAAAATATAATACACTAAGGGTGCGTTTGGTTGGGAGGTATGGGAATGAGGGAATAATGATAAATATGATTGTACATGTTTGGTTGACATATATGGGTTTCAAGTTATGGACTTATTCCATAATAATTTCCATTCTCCATACCATTCAAAAGAGGTTGGTTTAGATAGTTTCCATGTAATCATTCTAACCCACAATAAAACATATACCGATTGTGATTCGAAAACTTATACCAAACGCACCCTAAAAGTGTGTTTAGTTTATGGGTATCAAGAAATGACTTTATTTTTTATTCCACTTGTTTAATTTGGTTGATGGGTTTGGTGCTTGAATATTGATATCAAACCCTTTAAAGTATGTAGTTTTTAAACCCATTAAAGGAGATGGGTTATAAAACCATTTCAATTATCATATCAATAGTTATTTCCTTGTTTAACCAAACATCCCCTAATTAAATAAGATGGTCAAAATCGTCATTCCACATACTACCAAACACCCATCAACCGCCTCATTCAACCTATCATTCTTTTATTTGTCAAACACACACAAAAATATCAAAAATACACACACTCCCTCGTAATAAAACACGTAGCCCTAAATCAAATTTTACTCGTAGATAATCCGTAAATCACATCAAACTAGAATGATCTAACATCAAAAAGTTTATTTCAGCAAAAATTACAACTCAAAACGTACCGATTCAACCTCCAATTGAAAATACAGGTAAAGGTAAGATTTATAATCAAATATTCATGATTAGATCCGTTATTTATTTGCTAATTCAGTTGTTTTCGTTGCTCGTTGTAGCAAAATATTGATTTTAATTGTTTATATATGATTATACTTGTGATTATTTGTTGGGTTTTATTGTTGGTGGAGCATTATTGATGTGATTCGTTGATTAGTTTAGAAAATGTCGATAATGCTTGTTGATTGATGATTTTGTGAATATATGACCGATTAGGGAATAGGTTTCGTTGCTCTATATCGTTCGTGTCTTTTTTATGAGATATTACATTTGATAATACATTAACTTATTGTAATTGTTATATTGTAAAACCATTAGTTGTTAGTTATGCATAAAATCATATGTGATTGATGAGTGTGTAAATACTCATCATTTTTGTCTCATATGAACTGCCAAAACATCCAAAAACACTCAAATATGCATCAAAATACTGAAAATATCACAGGATTGTGTTTTATATATTTCAGATGCAAAATGATTAAAAACAGATGAAAAATGAACAAAGTTTGCATAATTGGCAGTTTCAGTCCCTCAATTTTCAAAAACTTGTCAAATCTAATCCCTGAGCATTTATTTTGGAAGAAAATTCACCAAAAGTCCTTTTTGAATCACAAATAAACATATTTAGTCCTTGGGTGAAAAGTTTGGTGAAATTACAAGTTTAGTCCCTGCACTTTGCAAAATTAACAAAAATGGTCACTGGGATTTAAAAACTTTGAAAAAATCAATTTTGGTCCTTGTGCTACTCATCTTTGGCAGGAATGGCCCTTGGGTGAAAAGTTTGGTGAAATTACATGTTTGGTCCATGGAGTTTACAAAGTTGGCAGATTTGGTCCCTTGGTGTTCAAAAGTGGAAAAGGGAATTATGGTCCTTTGGTTATTCAAGTATGGCAAGAATAGTCCCTTATATATCTTTGGAAACTTGCCAAGTCCGGCCCCTCAAAAATCAGAATATTACAAAATTGGTCCTTGTTACTAATACCAAATCAAACGGACCCTTTGTATTATTAATATCCAAATCCAATCCAACACCCAAATCCCAACACAACACAGCCTGATCCAATCCCTAAGCCGAATCCCCAAGCCCTATCCACCCCTTTTTAATACAACGGGGTCAAACTTTGACCCTTGGTCAACCCCAGTCAAAACCACCACCACCCTCACACCACAAAACCACCTCTCACCCAAAACCACCCTGCAAAACCACCCCACTTGCCTATCACATCTCCACCACCCACTCCACCACCATCACCTAACAAAACAAGCCACAATTAATGCTCCCCCTCCTTGTGCACGCAAACAGCCCAATTGGTATTATTTTTATTTGGCGCCAAAATTGTTTAAACGGCTCAGATTGAATTTAAGCCATCCAATGGCTCAGATTAAAGTGGGAAATGATCAGAGTACTCCAAGGAACCCTAATCCTCAAGTATAAAAGGAAGAGAGGCAGCAAGGAAGAAGATATAGTCTAATTTAGTTTTCATGTATGTCGTTTAATTAAATTTCAAGTTTCTAGTGTATCACTTAGCTTTCAAGCATTGTATTAAGCTTTTTCAGTGTACTCTTAACCTTTTCATTAATAAAGATTCAAGCTTTAGTTCAAATTCTCAGTTTATGCTATTTCTTTTAAATTTCAAAAATTTCAATAGGCTTAGTTGTAGTTTCTAGTTAATGATATGGATGCATAAGCTTTTAGGTGGTTGTTCCTACATCTTTCTTTGCACTTAAATAGGATAAACAAACATAGATTTTTAGGTGGTTGTAAGCTTAAAGTCAAAATCGCATAGACATTGGCCTAATTATCCCTCTGTGTTGGATTAGAGTGGCTTATGCCCCATTTCCATTCACAAGTAAGTGGTGTAGCTTATTTTAGCCTTAATACAGCTTATATGATCATAATCAGTCATAAAATCTAGATCAAAACTCACAAAAGTCAAAGTTTCAAGGTTATTCAAAAAGTCAAAATTGTATGCTTTGGAAGAAATCCAAAAATTGGGAGATTTGTTTTGATTTTTGTACTTAGATTTGAACCCTGAGCTTTTCACAAGTCATTTTCTATCAGCTTAACTTTCAAAATCTGAGTCCATCTTACTTTTGTAATTTTTTATTAAGCTTGTGCAACAGCTTATTTGAAGCTGCAGGGCAAGTACATGCCCTTTGCATCAGATTTTGACCAATTTTCCACGGTCTCCCTTGTGCTCACCTGTGGACCCCACACCCTGTTCTTTGGCTTTTTAGAGAGCTTATCAGCTCAGCTCTTTAGTCTTAGGCTTTATTTGGACCTCAACTTAATTGCCCTTAGCTTATTTTGACCTCCTTGTGACATGTCTCAGAACCAAAAGCTTGAGCACTCAGACTTTGCACCCAATTTCAAGGCTTCACCCAGTGCTTAAAAATAAGCAATAAGCCCAGGTTATTGGCTTATTTTAAAGTTGACCAGTTCACCTTTGAGGACCTAGGTTTAATTTGGACTTCCCTTCACTTCTGTGGACCCCATAAAGGTTCAAAGATCCTAGTTCAAGGCCTGTTTTGGTCTTTTGGTTTGCTTAAGTGCTTATTTGGTTGTAACAGATTATTCCTGTGCTTATTTTGATTATATTTGTCTCATTCCTAGTGTGTATCATCTGTCTTAACTTATTTTTATCATTTGGTAGCTTAAACTTAGCTTTTTCAAACAACCACAAGTCCTAATAAGCTAAAATCCAAACTGTTAAGTACTTGGGGGTGCACACAGCTTATTATTAAGCCACAAAAAAGTGTTTTCATAAAAGTTGTTTGTTTTTAGTATATAATTAGTTGTCAAAAAGAAAAACAATGAAAAACCAAATTTAAAATTAATGATACCTTCTATTTAATCAGATTTATCTATTTAATTTTTCTTTTCAGCTTATTATTAAGCACTTTATCATTTTTATATTTTTCTTAATTTTATTTTATATTAAAGTATTTTCAGTAATTTTTCCATATTTTTCTCTTTTAATTTAGTATTTATTAGAATTAATATTAGTTTAATTAATAATTAAGTAATATTAGTTAATTAAATAGTTTTATTAATTTTTATTTAACAACAGTATCTTTTTATATTTTTCCTAGGTTTTGTAAATCATAAAGTATTTTTAGAAAATAGTTTCTTAATTACTACTATTCATTTTCTATTTTTATTAATTAATTTAGTTAACTTAGATATTAATTAATAAATAAGTAAATAATTAGTAAAATAGTCTAAAAATAATTTTTATAAACTTTTTATAAGTTTTTAGGATTCCAGATGGTTAATTAGTTTTATAAATTTTCTCAAAATTTTCTAAGTCATTTTGCTATTTTTAGTAATTTAAATTAGTTTAATTAGTTTAATTAATATAATTAGTATTTAATTAATATAAAATCCACAAAAAGACAAAAATATTTATTTTTAGTTTCTAAATTTATTTTAAGTCATTTTAGAATTTTAAAAATTAATTTGCAATTTTCTAGCTTAAATTTGTAATATAAATCTTTTTAGTATAAGTTAAATAGTTTTAAAGTAAACAATTAAATAGTTTTTATTTAAATAATTAAATATTAGATAATAAAATAATCAAAAAATATTTTTCTTTTTAATTTAATTTTCTTTTAATATTAAGTTTGTAAAAGTTTCATTTTCACCCCCTGTAGTTGTAAATTGTTTAAAACTCACCTTTTCTTCTGTCTATAATCATTTTTGATTGTTAAATTGTTTACGTTTGTTTAATCTGTGATTCTGTAATTGTTAATACTGTTTCATTTACTTAAATACCAAGTAATCATTAGTGTAATCAAATCCAAATCTTTATTGGTTACTGTCCTCAGTGCCACTCATTCCCACAAACGTTTCATAACACCATTTCAATCTCGTCGGGAGATAACGACCCGGGGAAACTCTGTACTATCCACAGAGCATTGACCTTAGAATGTTTGACTTTGTTGACCAAATTTCCTTGGTCAATATTATCTGACTGTTTCAGGCCAATAAAAATTTGGCGCCGCTGCCTGGGAGGTTGTTGCGTGTTTTAAAAACGTTTTAGGTTTAGTGGTTTTCAAAACCCTCCCTGTACAAATTTCACCACTTTTGTAAAAAGCTTTTGTAAAAATCTTAATCATATCCAAAAAAGTTCTTTAACACTTTTCCTAAAGTGTTAATAACACCAAAAAACTCAAAAACAAAACAATCGTGAAGTTAAATTACTTCGATTTCTTTAAGATTACAACCTACACAAGTGGAAAACTGAAGTTCTGACATTAAATTACGAACTGAAGAGAGATCCATTCTTCTCTCCCGCCACCCTGCAAGTAATTTTAAAGAAAATGATTTCGGTTAACGAATTGATACCAAAAATATTTCCAAAAGTTTTTTCTGCACACACACCCAAAAAGCCAAAAACATTTTGTTTTCTGTTAATAATTACATAAAATCTTACCACCGCAAACCAAGGCAGAACACCTACCAACTGGGGGTGTGAACATAATAAGTTCCCAAACATAAGATTAAAATTTGCCATTGTATCCTTGTGAGTGGTGTACCTTTTTCAAAGAAGCCATTCACTTAAGATTATTTGTTTAAGTTCCCTGTTGTTTTGCCTCGATCTTGTTTTGAAAAATTGTTTTTAGTGCATGCGCACTCGTTCACAAACAAAGCGTAAAAGTCAGAAAAACGTACCCGAGCTACGTACTGTTATTGGAGAACCAAAAACAGAAATGGACGACGGGCCCCCACCACCCCCTGACCCTCCCAAGGATGAGACAGCTCCTGATCTCCGAACGATGGAGGAGTTGTGTCAGCCTACCATGCAAGGGAGGGGCGGACCTATTGCACCACTCACCATTGAGGCTACGGACTTTGGCCTCAAGCACCACATGATCCAACAAGTCCAAAATTCGTGTCAGTTTCACGGATTACCTAAAGCATCTTGACAAATTTTTGACCGTCACCCAAAGCATGAAACAAAATGGCGTCACCGAAGACGGCCTTCGTTTGTACCTCTTCCCCTATTCTCTCACTCATCATGCTACTGCCTGGTTTGATCGTCTTCCTAAGAATTCGATCCATACTTTTGACGAGATGGTTACCAAATTCTTGGCTAAATACTTTCCACCATCCATGGTAAGAAAACTGAGAAATGATATCAGTAACTTCAGACAGCGTCCTGATGAGTCCTTATTTGAGGCATGGGAACGCTATAAGCTTGCAATTGATCGATGTCCAAATCACAATATGCTTCTTTTCACCATTATAGATACCTTCTACAATGGTTTGACACTTCGTCATCGTGACACGATCAGTGCTGCTGTTGGGGGCACCTTTATGAAAAGGACCCCTGGAGAGTGTTATGATCTAATTGAAAACATGACTGCCCATCACAATTTCTGGGATTCCTCAGCCGGTAGGAATGACTCATCATGTAAATCTGTCAGTCCAGCAAACAATGATATAGCTGTCCTTGCTAAAAAACTTGATGATTTGTCCACTGCATTCCTACGTATACATCAGTCTAGTCAAAATCATCACTTCAAAGTTGTCAACCCAAGTTGTGAAACTTGTGGTGGTCCTCACCCGTACACTGAGTGTCCAGCCTCCGGTGGCTTCACTCATGAAAACGTATACACAGCTCAAGGTTCCTATAATGCGGGAGGTAATTCCTACCAACCACAAAGGGACCGTAATCTGTTGAGCTATCGTTCTAATAACTACCTTGGACCACCCGGGTTTAATCAGTCTCAAAATCCAAATCAAAACCGGAATCAAAATTTTAACCGAATGAACCAAGGTTTTCAGAACCAAGGGAATTTCCACTCCGGTCATAATCAGGCTTTTCAAAACCAAGGAAATTTTAACCGTAATCAAGGTCATGATAATTTTAATCAGGGTAATAATTTCCAACAGAATAATTTTCAACAAGGAAACAATTTTCAGGGTCCTAATAATCAAAATCAAGGGAATTTTCAAAACAACCGTGCTCAAAATGTTCCAAATCAAAATCAAGCCATTGTTTCAACTGGACCATCATCCGATGAGTTGTTAAAACAGTTTATGAAATCCAAAGAAGAAATGAATAAATTGTTGGTCAGCCAGATCTCTGAACTTAAGAAGTCTTTAAATGATCGACCCTCGGGCTCAGGTACACTACCGAGCAACACGATCGCTAACCTGAGGGGCGATGTTAAGGTGATCACTACCCGAAGTGGAGTTTCCTATAAAGGGCCCACGGTCCCGTCTACCTCTTCTCCTGTTCAGGAAGAGGAACATGAAACTGAGGACACAACGGATACAGTACTTCCTACTAATAACGGAGATACCACTGACATCTCTCCTCCAGTTATCCCGGTCCCGACCCGCAAAACTGGGGTCGTATTTGAACCTCCCGAGACCTCTATTGAAAATTCAAAACCAAACCCGAAACCGTCAATTCCGTATCCATCATGTTTACAAGATCAAAAGCTCCGTGAAAAAGCAAATTATCAAATGGAAATTTTTTTTCAAATCTTTCAAGATCTTCATTTTGATATCAGCTTCGCGGATGCTATCCTCTTAATGCCTAAATTTGCATCCACAATAAAAAATCTGTTAAATAACAAGGCAAAATAGTTCGAGATGGCAAAAACTTCCCTCAATCAAAACTGCTCTGCGGTTTTGTTGAAACAGCTTCCCGAGAAGCTGGGAGATCCCGGGGAAATTTCTCATTCTATGTATATTCCCGGGAATGGTTGAATGCTATGCCTTGGCCGATCTTGGTTCCAGCATCAACCTGATGCCTCACTCAGTATGGAAGAAACTCTCTCTTCCAGAACTCACTCCCACCTGCATGACTCTCGAGCTTGCATATCGTTCGATATCTCATCCCCTCGGTATTGCCGAGGATGTATTTGTCAAAGTGGGAAAGTTCCATTTTCTGGCAGAGTTCGTGATTGTTGATTTCGATTCAGACCCAAGGGTTCCCCTCATTCTTGGATGGGGATTCCTCAGGACGGGTCGTGCTCTGATCGATGTATTCGATGAGGAAATCATGTTACGTGTTGGTTCCGAAGCCATAACCTTCAATCTTGATCAAACCTCGAGATACTCCTCGAATTATGATTCTAAATCTGTTAACCGCATCGATGTCATCGATGTTGCTACAGAGGAGTACTCTCAAGAAATTCTTGGTTTCACTGATGATTCTTTGAGTGGCAATCCCACTCCCTCCTCTCATCCCATAATTGCTAATTCTACTCCTTCCCTCACTCCGTTTGAGGGAAGTGACTTCGTCTTGGAGGAAATAGAGGCCTTTCTCCGAAGTGACTCAATTCCCGAAGGAATTGATAACCAAGAGATTGACCCAGACAGGGATATACTTCTCCTTGAGAAGCTACTCAATCAAGATCCCTCCCACCCTCCCGTTCTTTCACAAACACTTCATAAAGAGGAAATCAAAAATGTTGAGAAAACTGAAGATTTCCCCGAGGTTGAGCTTAAGGACTTACCTCCCCATCTTGAATATGCATTCCTGGAGGGTAATGATAAATTACCCGTCATTATTGCAAAAGTTTTAAAAGAAGAGGAGAAAGCTGCTCTCATAAAGGTTTTGAAATCTCACAAACAAGCAATTGCTTGGAAACTCTCTGACATCAAGGGTAAAAACCCTAAATTCTGTACTCACAAAATCTTAATGGATGATGATTTCAAACCAGTAGTCCAACAACAGAGACGAGTTAATCCCAAAATACATGAAGTTATTAAATAAGAAGTTCTCAAACTTCTTGATGCCGGATTAATTTACCACATCTCTAACAGTCCTTGGGTTAGCCCAATTCATTGCGTTCCAAAAAAGGGTGGCATAACTGTTGTCACAAACGAAGAAAACGAGTTGATTCCAACTCGGCTGGTTATGGGGTGGCGAGTATGCATTGACTATCGTAAGTTAAATGATGCCACCAGTAAAGACCATTTTCCTCTACCCTTTATGGATCAGATACTCGAGCAATTATCAGGGAACGAGTACTACTGTTCCTCGATGGTTTCTCGGGTTATTTCCAAATCCCCATTGATCTACAGGATCAAGAGAAACTACCTTCACATGCCCTTACGGAACTTTTGCCTACAGACGTATGCCTTTCGGCTTATGTAATGCTCCTGGCACGTTCCAAAGGTGCATGATGTCAATATTTTCCGACATGATCGGGAAAACAATGGAGGTGTTTATGGATGACTTCTCAGTCATCGGGGATTCATTCCAGTCTTGTCTCTCCCACTTGGAAAATATGCTAAAACATTGTGAAGACACAAACTTGTTTCTCAACTGGGAGAAGAGCCATTTTATGGTTAAAGAGGGCATTGTCCTCGGCCATAAAATTTCAAAAAATGGGATCGAGGTTGACAAAGCCAAAGTTGATGTAATAGCTAAATTAACTCATCCCACTACCGTCAAGGGTATTAGGAGCTTTTTGGGTCACGCCGGCTTCTATCATAGGTTTATTCAAGATTTCTCCAAAATCGCCCGACCTATGACCCATCTCCTCGAGAAGGTTGCTCCTTTTATCTTCTCACCTGAGTGCATCGAAGCTTTTGAAACTTTGAAGAAAAAGCTTACTGAGGCACCGATTCTTGTTGCCCCTGATTGGGACCTACCTTTTGAGCTTATGTGCGATGCCAGTGATTTTGCCATAGGTGCGGTCTTGGGGCAACGAAAAGCAAAATACTTTCAGCCTATACAATATGCAAGCAAAACCATGATCGAGGCTCAGAGTCATTACACCACCACTGAAAAAGAACTATTAGCAGTGGTGTATGCCTTTGAAAAGTTTCGGCCATATTTGATATTGACCAAATGCATAGTGTATACGGATCATTCGGCTTTGAAGTACCTCTTTGCAAAACAAGATGCAAAGCCGAGACTACTCCGTTGGGTTCTTCTCCTGCAAGAATTTGATATCATAATACATGATAAAAAAAGGAGCCGAGAACCTGGCTGCTGATCATCTCTCCCGATTAGAAAACCCTCACCAGGATGTGTCCGAGAAACAGGAAATAAATGAAACATTTCCTCTCGAGACACTCAATGTGGTTTCTTTTCGTGGTGACTCTTCTACCCCATGGTTTGCCGACTTTGCAAACTACCATGCGGGTAACTTCATTTGTAAAAGGGATGTCATCCCAACAGAAAAAAAAAATTCTCTAAAGACATTAAGCATTACTTCTGGGACGACCCATATTAGTTCAAAATCTATGCCGATCAAGTCATCAGGCGATGTGTTTACGGACAGGAAGCCAATGATATTCTCAAGGCTTGCCAGGCTGGACCTACCGGGGGACATCATAGTCCAAACTACACCGCTAAAAAGGTGTTTGACTCCGGTTTCTATTGGCCCACAATTTATAAGGATGCCCACGACTTAGTCAAAACTTGTGATGCTTGTCAGCGTCACAGAAATATTTCACAAAAAAATGAAATGCCACAAAATGCCATTCAAGTTTGTGAAATCTTTGACGTCTGGGGCATTGATTTTATGGGGTCATTCCCATCTTCTCGTGGAAATAAGTACATCCTCGTGGCTGTTGACTATTTTTCAAAATGGGTTGAGGCAAAAGCCTTACCCACCAACGAAGCCCGAGTTGTTGTGAAATTTTTGAAATCCCTCTTTGCTCGTTTTGGAACTCCCCGTGCTATCATTAGTGATCGCGGTACGCACTTTTGCAATGATCAATTCGCAAAAGTCATGCTTAAATACGGTGTCACTCATCGTCTTTCCACTGCGTATCACCCACAAACTAGTGGGCAAGTGGAAGTTTCTAACCATGGTATAAAACGGATTCTGGAGAGGACCGTAGGTGAAAATTGTGCCTCTTGGTTGGACAAACTAGATGATGCACTTTGGGCCTTCCGTACAGCTTACAAAACACCCATCGGGTGTACTCCTTACAAGCTTGTATACGGAAAGGCGTGTCATTTACCGATCGAGCTTGAGCACAAAGCCTATTGGGCCTTGAAACATGCTAACTACGACCTTCATAAAGCGGGTGATCACCGTAAGGTTCAACTCAATGAATTAAAGGAACTTTGTGATCAAGCCTACGAGAACTCTTTGATCTACAAAGAAAAGACAAAGAAAATCCATGACTCAAAGATTAAGAACCGCGTTTTCAACTTCGGTGACCGAGTCCTTCTTTTCAATTCAATATTAAAGATCTTCTCGGGCAAACTAAAAACCTGATGGTCTGGACTATTCACTATTGCAAAAGTATACCCATATGGGACTGTTGAGTTATCTCAACCTGACGGTCCTAACTTCAAAGTGAACGGTCATCGTCTGAAACACTATTTTGGAGAGGACATACCATCCATGGTTGTCCTGGATCTCCAAACTTTCCCCATGGACAAATGAATTCGGGGATCGAGTCAAGCTAGTGACTCGGTGAATAAAAATTAGCAAAACATGGGTTTTCACCCATATCTCTGACTTCTTTCTCTTTTCTAACAAACTAGTGTGGGGGAGTTGCCCATGCTGTTGTATATAAAGTAATCTTCAAAAAAAAAATGCTATTCCCACACTTGCCCAAGTTTCAAATTTTCAAATCCAAGTTTTTCAAAATATCGGCATAATAGCCGGTACTTTGAATATTGAGGGCAATATTCAGTTCTAGTGTGTGGGGGGGGGGGGGGGAATTCTGGCGAATTTGTTCACATTTTGTACCATCTAGTGCCATAATACCCCCGTTTTGGCCAATTTTTTTTTGGTTATTTAGTAGAAGTGCTTTGCACTAAACACAACAAATGGTAATCAGTCCACCATGTCTAAATCACATAAGGACTGGCTAATCCAAGAGCAAACGGCTCTTGGTAAAGATATCTCAAAACCGTTGATGGCTGGCAATTTGCCAAAAATTGTGTGGGATTCAACTCACCATATCCTTAATCGTGAAGAGTTGGATAGTCAAGAAGCAAATGGCTTTTGGTGAAGACAAATCAAATCCGTTGACAGCTGATGGTTTGCTCAAAATCATATGGTTATCACTGTACCATAGTTCTTACTTGAACTGAAACATTTGGCTACTCCAGAAGTAATGGCTTTTGGTAAAGAGATTTCAAATCCATTAAGTTTTCATAAAAGATTGCTAGGGACTAGCAATATTTTAGTGTGGGGGATTGATGAGTGTGTAAATACTCATCATTTTTGTCTCATATGAACTGTCAAAACATCCAAAAACACTCAAATATGCATCAAAATACTGAAAATTATCTCAGGATTGTGTTTTATATGTTTCAGATGCAAAATGATTAAAAATAGATGAAAAATGAACAAAGTTTGCATAATTGGTAGTTTCAGTCCCTCAACTTTCAAAAACTTGTCAAATCTAGTCCCTGAGCATTTATTTTGGAAGAAAATTCACCAAAAGTCCTTTTTGAATCACAAATAAACATATTTAGTCCTTGGGTGAAAGGTTTGGTGAAATTACAAGTTTAGTTCCTGCACTTTGCAAAATTGACAAACATGGTCCCTGGGATTTAAAAACTTTGAAAAAATCAATTTTGGTCCTTGTGCTACTCATCTTTGGCAGGAATGGTCCTTGGGTGAAAAGTTTGGTGAAATTACATGTTTGGTCCATGAAGTTTACAAAGTTGGCAGATTTGGTCCTGAGTGTTCAAAAGTGGAAAAAGGGAATTATGGTCCTTTGGTTATTCAAGTATGGCAAGAATAGTCCCTTATATATCTTTGGAAACTTGCCAAGTCCAGTCCCTCAAAAATCAGAATATTACAAAATTGGTCCTTGTTACTAATACCAAATCAAACGGACCCTTTGTATTATTAATATCCAAATCCAATCCAACACCCAAATCTAAACATAACACAGCCTGATCCAATCCCTAAGCCAAATCCCCAAGCCCAGTCCACCCCTTTTTAATACAACGGGGTCAAACTTTGACCCTTGGTCATCCTCAGTCAAAACCACCACCACCCTCACACCACAAAACCACCTCTTACCCAAAACCACCCTGCAAAACCACCCCACTTGCCTATCACATCTCCACTGCCCACTCCACCACCATCACCTAACAAAACAAGCCACAATTAATGCTCCCCCTCCCTGTGCACGCAAACAGCTCAATTGTACTTAGATTTGGACCCTGAGCTTTTCACAAGTCATTGTCTATCAGCTTAACTTTCAAAATCTGAGTCCATCTTATTTTTGTGACTTTTTATTAAGCTTGTGCAACAGCTTATTTGAAGCTGCAGGGCAAGTACATGCCCTGTGCATCAGATTTTGACCAATTTCCAAGGTCTCCCATGTGATCACCTGTGGACCCCACACCCTATTCTTTGGCTTTTTAGAGAGCTTATCAGTTTAACTTTTTAGTCTTAGGCTTCATTTGGACCTCAGCTTAATTGCCCTTAGCTTATTTTGACCTCCTTGTGACCTGTCTCAGAACCAAAAGCCTGAGCACTCAGACTTTGCACCCAATTTCAAGGCTTCACCCAGTGCTAAAAAATAAGCAATAAGCCCAGCTTATTGGCTTATTTTAAAGTTGACCAGTTCACCTTTGAGGACCTAGGTTTAATTTGGACTTCCCTTCAGTTCTGTGGACCCTACAGAGGTTCAAAGATCCTAGTTCAAGGCCTGTTTTGGTCTTTTGGTTTGCTTAAGTGCTTATTTGGTTGTAACACCTTATTCCTGTGCTTATTTTGATTATATTTGTCTCATTCCTAGTGTGTATCATCTATCTTAGCTTATTTTTATCATTTGGTAGCTTAAACTTAGCTTTTTCAAACAACCACAACTCCTAATAAGCTAAAATCCAAACTGTTAAGCACTTGGGGGTGCACACAGCTTATTATTAAGCCACAACAAAAGTGTTTTAATAAAAGTTGTTTGTTTTCAGTATGTAATTAGTTGTCAAAAAGAAAAACAATGAAAAACCAAATGTAAAATTAGTGATAGCTTCTATTTAATCGGATTTATCTATTTAAATTTTTCTTTTCAGCCTAATATTAGGCACTTTATCCTTTTTATATTTTTCTTAATTTTCTTTTACATTAAAGTATTTTCAGTAATTTTTCTAGATTTTTCTCTTTTAATTTAGTATTTATTAGAATTAATATTCGTTTAATTAATAATTAAGTAATATTAGTTAATTAAATATTTTTATTTAACAACAGTTCCTTTTTATATTTTTCCTAGGTTTTTTAAATTATAAAGTATTTTTATAAAATAGTTTCTTAATTACTACTGTTAATGTTCTATTTTTTTTAATTAATTTAGTTAACTTAGATATTAATTAATAAATAAGTAAATAATTAGTAAATAGTCTAAAAATATTTTTTATAAACTTTTTATAATTTTTTAGGATTCCTGAGATAGTTAATTAGTTTTATAAATTTTTTCAGAATTTTCTAAGTCATTTTGCTATTTTTAGTAATTTAAATTAATTTAATTAGTATTTAATTAATATAAAATCCACAAAAAGACATAAATATTTATTTTTAGCTTCTAACTTTATTTTAAGTCATTTTAGCATTTTAAAAATTAATTTTCAATTTCCTAGCTTATATTTGTAATATAAATCTTTTTAGTATAAGTTAAATAGTTGGATCAAACCTTTGTTGGGTAGGGTTGATGGGTACCATTATGGTACACAGGGTTGAGGTGTCCCTGCCAATCTACACTTTTTGATCCAAGTTAAATAGTTTTAAAGTAAATAATTAAATAGTTTTTATTTAAATAATTAAATATTAAATAATAAAATAATCAAAAAATATTTTTCTTTTTAATTTAATTTTCTTTTAATATTATGTTTGTAAAAGTTTCATTTTCACCCCCTGTAGTTGTAAATTGTTTAAAACTCACATTTTCTTCTGTCTATAATCGTTTTTGATTGCTAAATTGTTTACGTTTGTTTAAATCTGTGATTCTGTAATTGTTAATACTGTTTCATTTACTTAAATACCAAGTAATCAGTAGTGTAATCAAATCCAAATCTTTATTGGTTACTGTCCTCAGTGCCACTCATTCCCACAAATGTTTCATAACAACATTTCAATCTCGTCGGGACATAACGACCCGGGGAAACTCTGTACTATCCACGGAGCGTTGACCTTAGACTATTTGACTTTGTTCACCAAATTTCCTTGGTCAAAATTATCTGACTGTTTCAGGCCAATCAGTGATAAACTATACAATTAATTGTTTCTTTGTGAAATATTAAAAGTAATAATTCACTAAGAGGGTGTTTGAACTGTTTATGTAAAATATTAGGTTGTTATGCATAAAATAATTTTGATAATACAATATATGGTAACATTGTTCCTGTTGTTTTCGCAATATCACAAGTGACAAAATTTGATAATTTTTTTTTTCTAATTGAATTACCGGATTTCAATCAGAAGATGTTTACATATGGTATGTAACACGTGATTAGGATTGGGTTGAGATGGTTGTGTTGTTTGGTTCCCCATGTTGAACCGTAAGGACCTTTATTATGATTGAGAATCAAGAGTTTGAGTAACACTCAAACAAACCATGTAAGTGTGTGTTTAACTGTGTGGACCAATATGAGAGAGTGTAGAGGAGTTGTATCCCTTTTTATGTGTGAGATGTCTTCTATTTATAGAGAGGTGTTTAGGATTTAAAGATAAAACCCAAGTGGGTGATCAATGGCTATAGACATGCCACGTGTTGATCATCCAATGAGTAGACAAGAAAGAAAAGTGGCAACTTCTCCTTGGCTCATACCAGTTCGTGCCAGCCTCTAATATTCTTGCGTGTGTATCTTCCATTGTCATATGCCAGATGGTGCATCTGGGCCATTAGTGGCAGTTAGGAGACAATTATCTCGTGCGTGTCTGTGACATCTAAAGAGCTTTCCTAGGCCATGTGTGACCTGGGAGTGTGATTAGGGTTATCAAGTGCTGATAACGGGGCTTACTGAATGTTTGGTAATGGTCTTGACGGCGTATAATTAGTGGACTTGGGCCATTAATATTGAAATGCTATCAAGTTCCCTCAGTCTAGTATTATAGAATCACCTGATGGTATGATGCTGGATTTATCATAATGAATGTCAGGATGGAAAACCACTTTGTCAGGCTGATGACAGAGTTCCCCAGCTAAGGAGCTTCTAGGCTGCGACATGTCAGGCATGTCATTTTTGCAAAAATGTAACAAACATTTTCTAGGCGGCGTTTAAGTTATGCTAAAGTAAAGTAGCATTTAATGTTTGCGTGAGAAGAAGTGATTTGAAGTTGGCTGACATGATGTGTTTGCTAGGGAGTGGATATCCGCGTGCTTTGTGGGGTGTGTTGTCCCAATGGGCTTTGGCCACATGTTTCCCACTACCCAATTTATTTCGCTATAAATAAGGGTTATGGGAGTGGGAAGTTACACATTAACTTCTCATTTCCTTGTACCCAATCTTTCATTTTCCCTTTTATTATTTCGGTGTAACCTCTTGACCAAAATCTTTTAAGTAAGATTTTTGAAGCAAGGTGAAGAAGAAAGAATATAGCATGTCAAGGTTAGTCACATAAAGAGCCCTTTGTATTGCGTTCACAATGTTGTCTTGTCGTAAGCGCTTCTCATAGGATGGCCACGACCAACAGTTTTTGTTTTTGCGACTTATGGGACGAAGTTTTTTAACGAGTTCGCTCGTTTTGTAAATGATTTTATTGAAAATTTTAGTCATGATATCCACTAATAGAGAGGTTTCAAGAGAGATTGGGTTTGTGATTGGGGACTAACCTTGTACTTCTTGTTTTTTTTTTGTAGTGATGAATATTCTTTCCTTTCTTGACAGTTCTGATAATGAGGGTGAACCGATTAGTCTTCACACAAACTTCCATAGTGAAGTCATATTGCTCCTCGGGGTTCTGGTGACCTTGGTGGAGGTGTCTAGGTTGACAATGAGGTGGAGGACGTGGATGGTGGTATTGATGATGTCTTACCTGGGGGCATTATTGCCTTAAGTGAGTTGGTTGTTGAAGGTTCCGTTCCTGAGACTCCGATAGCTTAGATAGTGGAATTATGAGAACTTGGTTGAATTCTGTGAGAGGTTAACAGAGGAGTTCAAGATAATAAGAAATGAAACAATGAGAATTTAAATGAACATGTACAACAAATAGATGATGAAGTTGATGGCAGTGGAGAGGGTAGTAGAAGCAAGTATAATGATAAAGGAAATGTTGAAGAAGTAGGTGGAAAATATGTCCGGGTGTAGTTAGGAATGATAATTTGCTGGTTGTATATTGTGTTATTGAATGTGGAAGTCGAGTCTTATGTCATATGATGGTATAGTTAAAATAGAATATAATTTGTAATTGAATATCGAAGTCAAGTCAAGTTGTGTATAAGTATGTATCAAAATTGGTTAAATATCACAGGCTAATGATATTTTTTTTACTAGGATAATTTGTGTTTTGTTCATTTAATGTGCTATCACTTGTGATATTCAACTCCATTGTAATATCACATGTGATAAATCAATACAATGTCACTAGTAATTACATTATTGTATTATCAAGTGTGTTTTGTTAATCTTCTTATTTCTCTCAAGCAACATTAGCCTTCGACTTAGGCTGGAGCTTAGAATAACTCACTTTTAAAGCATTCAGAATCCTACCTACATCCAAGTGTCAATGATTTCAAGAAAAAGAAAACATACAAATTTATTTGTATCCGCATAATGTACAATATCACATGTGATATGTTGGCATATATTATGTGTTTAATCTAAAATCACATGTGATAAGTTGAATGTTTTATTTCGTGTACAATGTAATATCACCTGTGATCTTTAACTTGTAATGTAGAACATGGAAGCTAACGAAAAAATATACAAGTAATTTAAAACTGTAAGTATTAAAAGAAAAAAATGCAATTACATCTCTAAAATTTCAAATAAAATACAAAATCTTCAACAACCAAACTATTATATCAATTGTTGAACATAATTCCTTAGCTAAAAAATTGAATGGAAACAAATAAACAATGTTTTCATATAAGAAATCTACAACTTTGCTCTTTTTAGACATGTACGTCTGTTGTGTATGTCAACCTCTTCACAAATACAACAACCATGGTTTTTTTATTTCTTTAATCACTCGATTTCTCTCGTCCACACTTAGTACGTACCTTTTCACGTCCCTTGTTGAGTATCAATAAAAAAACTATGATGCATAAACGATTCAAGTATTCTTGGGCAGTTAAAAACTAGAAAAATCAAAACATAAAATCATCATTTTATCACATCTAATATATAAGAGAAACTAATGTGACTTACTCTCACCTTCTAATAACAATGAAATATCACATATGATCTATGATAACTTAATTAAGAAACTGTTTATACTATAAGTGGGTTAATATCACATGTAATATAACACACATGATTTAAAACAACTGTTACACAACAAAATTATGCATCATTCACATCTAGAACACCTAAAACTGTTCTAAAATACAATTTCTAGCAACTTAAACCGCAAGTGAGTTGTGAAAACTTAATTAAAATGTGTTGGATCGTGAACACCTTGAACTTGTGTTAATAATGATACTTTGAGTGATACCACTAAGTATGCGGAATCTACTTAATGATACTTAGAAGATTGATTGTAAATGAAACAGTTGTGTGTATGTAAGAACAATGTATGTAACAAACAAATAGCTCCAATATTATTAATGATAATAATACGAGTGATCTATAATATCACTAGGGTTACACCTTGAAGCTCTAAGAAAACGTATTAGAAAGATATATTCTAACTATGAACTAGGATCTCCTTTTATACAACAAGGAGTCCTTTTCTACAAGATAAGTATAATACTAATAGAATAAGATATACATAAAATCTTTTCTATGTTTATCTAAGCGCGTTTCTCTAACAGTTACCAAATGAGCAGTGGTAATATTTGTTCTTGCAGTGGTAATAAGTTTCCACTGCAAGTACAATCTTCTGCAGTTGTAATATCTTCACTAGCCGTGGTAACTGGTAGTATAATTCCCAACAATCCTCCCATAAACTTATGATTTATTTGTAAATCAACAAGTTTCTTCAAGTATACAATAAACCTGAGGATATGGGAATTCTTCCAAACACTTATCTTGTTTTTCTCAACACTTTATCAGCTCTTGCATATTGATCTTGAATCTTCTGAATCAAAGCTCTAACTTTTTCATTTTCTACATAAACTCTTAACTTTGATATGCTGAGAGCAAACCTCCCCTGAATCTGATCATCATTTTTCTTATCCTCCCCTGTTTGGGAGAATCTCCACCAAAATCAGCACAATCAGATAAAATTCAGAAGAACTTCCATCAATTAATATCCACCTGTTATGAGAATATGGTACACAGTTCCATCAATTCCTTTTGTAACATACTGCCTTCAGCACTTCCAGATGTATTACCTTCTGAGAGAGGTGCATCATTAGACTAAGATTCAGTTTCTTACCTAGTGATACTAGATAATACTTCTGAACCACCCATATGTTTGAATTTGGCTAGGGATTTCACAACCTGTATCCAATCCCTTAGAATCAGACACATGAAGTGTTGCCATGGTAGAGCTATGAATGATATTGTCATGTCCTGCATCTACACATATTAAGGAAAAATTTTACACTGTCAGTGGTAACTGTGAACCTGCAGTGGTAAAAATCAACAGAATTTTCAAAGAGCAATGATAAGTAAAACATGTAAAATTTTCTGCTCTGATCATAGTTTTTAGCAAACTATCAGCTATCAATGGATTTGATATGTCTTTACCATGAGCCGTTTGCTATGGACTAGCCAACTCTTGATCACAAGGATGTATGGTGAGTTGATAACCTAGTTTTTGGTAAACTATCAACCATGAACGGATTTGATGTGTCTTTACCTGTAGCCGTTTGCTCAGGACTAGTTGATTCTTATGTGGATTAGACATGGTGAATCAATAACCATTTGTTATGTGTCTTAAGTTACACATCTTATAACTCCATTCACATTAAACATCTCAAGGACCAAACTTAACCAATATTAGTTAACCCAAGTAACTTTTAACCAAGTTACTATTTATACATTTATTGCTCCAAAGTCAACCCGATATCTTCCATAATTACTTCTTCGAACTACCAAAATGGATAGAAGTAAAGATACTTCATTAATTATCCATTGGCCTTGACTTTGCATATAAATAGAGGTCTCAAAACACATCAATTAGCAGCAACGAAACCATCACATTAACAAACCCTAATCTTAAATATGAGTTTCCCAATCATGTACATCTCCTCTGACAGCTCTTCTGATGAAGAGATCAGCTATGTTTCAGATTCTGAGGAGCATTCTACTGGATGGAGTGGATACTTTCCACCAAGTACTGCATCAGCTCCATCTGTTGATGTTGATTCAGAGAAAGATGATCCAACCTTCAACCTTTCTGAGGAACTACCAAAAGCACTTACAACTGCCCTGAAGACTGCCATACATAACATGAAGTGGCCAGAGTCATCAAAGCCTGCAAAAGATCTGAAACCTCCACCACAAGTTCTTGGGCTTGCTTGTCCAAGAAAACAGCTATCCTTTGATGAGAAGAGGAACAAGCCAGCTAAGAGCAAGCATGCTTATAAGAGCAAAGGTAAAAAGCCTATGTAGTGTCTGAAGATCTTAGGTTGTGGGTTGTTTGTTTAAGTTTACATGTGTTTTGAACTTGTCTTAGTGAAAGAATGTACTCTGCAACCTTTTGAAGTGATAAATAAATGATCTTCACTGTTTCCTTATTACCACTGTGAGAGCAAATCTTTCCACTGTGTGATGCATAGTTTCCACTGAGCTTGTTTCTCCTTCATAAGTGTTAGTGGAAAACCATACAAACATATACAAACAATAATAGTACATTAAAAGCTATCATGCAACACTAAAAAGTATTAGACATCAAAAGTTTATGGATTAAGCATTCCAATACCTGTTACCAAGTACTGAAACCTACCCACATCAAGCCCTTTTGTTAATAGATTAGCATAATTGTCATCAGTATGAATTTTGACAACATTTATGAGCTTTTTCTCAAAACAATCTCTAATAAAGTGATGTCTAATTTCAATATGTTTAGTTTTAGTGTGTTGCACAGGATTCTTAATAATGCAAATTGTACTACTATTGTCGATATAAATGATGGTGTTCATGAAATTGTACCCATAATCCAAGAGTTGATTCTGAAGCCAAAGGATCTGAGCACAACAACTAGCAGCTGCAACATATTCAGCTTCAGTAGTTGAAGTAGCAACCATTGTTTGTTTCTTGCACTGCCATGACACCAATCTACATCTAAGGAATTGACACCCTCCAGTGGTTGATCTTCTATCCAAACTTGCACCAGCATAATCACTATCTGAGTAAGTAATCAACTCCATAGGAGACTCCCTTGGATACCACAATCCTAGATTAGGATAAGTCTTCAAGTATCTAAAAATCTTTTCCACTGCTGTCATATGTGATGTCTTTGGAGTCACTTGAAATCTTGCACAGGCACACACAACAAACATAATGTCTGGCCTTGATGAAGTGAGATACATCAAAGAGCCAATCATTGACCTGTAAGTATGGACATCTACATTTACACCACTAGCATTCTTTAACAATAAGTGGGTGGTCTTGTCAGCAGGGGTATTGGAAGATTTTGCATCAGTGAACTTGAATTTCTTAATTATCTCAGCCAAATACTTGTCTTGACTGATAAAGATGCCTTCTTTACTTTGTTGTACTTGCAGCCCCAAAAAGAATGTGAGTTCCCCCATAGAACTCATCTGAAATTCATCTTTCATCAGCTTCTCAAACTCTTTGCACATCTCTGGTTTAGTAGATCCAAAGATAATATCATCAACATATACTTGTACAAGTAGAATATCACCCTTGTCTTTCTTGATGAACAAAGTTTGATCAATCTTGCCCCTATGAAACCCATTATTCAATAAATAAGTAGCTAAGGTTTCATACCACTTTCTTGGAGCCTGATGTAGACCATAAAGAGCCTTGACTACTTTATAAACTTTATTGGGGTGATGTGGATCTTCAAAGCCTGGAGGTTGAGCAACATATACCTCCTCATCAATAGTACCATACAGAAAGGCACTCTTAACATCCATT
Source organism: Artemisia argyi (assembly GCA_030686995.1). Lineage (NCBI taxonomy): Eukaryota > Viridiplantae > Streptophyta > Magnoliopsida > Asterales > Asteraceae > Artemisia > Artemisia argyi. The sequence goes on along the minus strand of CM060676.1, from coordinate 43,805,020 downwards.
TGATAGACAGTAAAGCCCATAAATGATGCATAGGCTAGAAATAGTCTAATAGCCTCAATCCTTGCAACAGGAGCAAAAACTTCTTCATAATCAATACCCTCCTCTTGAGTGTATTCTTGAGCAACTAATCTAGCTTTGTTCCTGATGACAATACCTCTTTCATCTTTCTTATTCCTGAACACCCATTTAGTACCAATCACTTTCATACCATCAGGCAAATCACAAAGAACCCAAACCTTTTGAAGCTTAAATTGCAACAACTCATCCTGCATAGCTTCAACCCAGCTTGATTCTCCTAAAGCCATAGAAACATTTTTAGGCTCCATTTGTGATAAAAAGCAGAAGAATAAACATTCATTCTTAGTAATGTGATTCTTGGACTCATAGACTTCACTTATGAACCCATGAACATCTGTCATCCTTGTTTGCCTTCTTGTCTTCACACCTGAATTAATTTCACCAATAACATTCTGAATTGGGTGAGCTTTATGAACTGTAGACTGTGATGTGTTAGGAATATCATATGATGATGGCATATTTGTGATTTCAACATCATTAATTGGTGTCTCCTGAGCTATATTTTCCACATCTGGTCCTTCAGTGGAAACATCATGTGTTGTAGTGGTAACAGGATTACCACTGCCTACAGGAATATCATCATGCAGAACATCAAAATTCACAAATTCATCTTCCTGATTAGTATTCTTTGAAGGTTGTGGGTCTGCATTAGCATCAAATTCCTAAATTGGCATAACAAATTGATCTTTATCATCTTCATCATCTTGGCAAGATTCATCTTCATCAATAAACTCCTCTGAGTCCTCAAGATCAGCATCACTTGAATCTGAAGTAATAGGAACATAATTCATTGTATTTGATAAAGTCTCAAGATCAAATAGCCATTCAGGTCCTGAACCTGCTATGTTAGCTTTATTTTCAAGAAACTGAACATGCAAATTCTCTTCTATCTTTCTTGTTCTTAAGTTGTAGACTCTAAAAGCCTTACTAACCATGGAGTAACCAACAAAGAAACCTTCATCTGCCTTTTCTTCAAACTTTCCCAAATGATCAATGGTATTGAGAATTGTGACATGACATCCAAATGGCTTCAAGAAATCCAAAAGTGGGGGTCTTCCTCTGAAAAGCTCATAAGGTGTCTTGTTCTTTGACTTGACCACTAATACCCTGTTTTGAATATAGCAAGCAGTGTTAACTGCTTCAGCCCAAAATGTCACTGGAAGCTTTGAATCAGCTATCATGGTTCTAGCAGCCTCAATTAGTGTTCTATTTCTTCTTTCAGCAACACCATTTTGCTGAGGTGTTCTTGTAACACTAAATTCTCTTTTAATACCTTTGTCTTTGCAGAAATCATCCATTACTCTATTCTTGAACTCTGTCCCATTGTCACATCTGATGATTTTTATCTTCTTTTCAGCTTGATTTTCAACTTCAGTGATGAAAGTCTTGAGTATGTCTGTAGTTTCATCCTTGGTATTTAAGAAGAAAACCCATGTAAATCTGCTAAAATCATCAGTCACAACAAGGCAATACTTCTTCAAATTGATGATGCTTACAGAAGTAGGACCAAACAAGTCCATATGCAGCATGTAGAGTGGATGATCAATAGTGTTTACTGCCTTGGTCTTGCAAGAAGCTCTGTGTTGTTTACCTTTAAGACAAGCAACACATGTTTGATCATTTTCAAATCTCTTCTCAGGTAAACCTATGACTAGACCATCTTTGACAATCTTATTGATGGTCTTGAAGTTAACATGACCAAGTCTTCTGTGCCAAAGCATAGATTCTTCCAAAGTGGCTTTTGCAAGTAAACAAGTAACATCATCTTTAGCCACTATCTTCTTCATGTCAATGCTATATAGATTACCTTTTCTAGGGATTTTGAGCAAAATGTCTTTTTCTTCAGGTAGCTTATAATCCTTAGATAAGATATAGCATTCATCTTCTGAGAATAGAACTCTGTATTTCTTGTCACACATTTGTGACACACTGAAGAGGTTGTACTTGAGTTCTGGTACATAGTATACATTCTCAAAGTCCAAGTTTCCAGCCTTGATAGTTCCTTTGCCAGAAACTTTGCCACCAATTCCTCCTCCAAAACTGACAGCTTGCCCATCAAGTGATTTGAAATTTGAAAGATAGGCCTTGTTGCCAGTCATATGCCTGGAACACCCACTATCTGAATAACCTTGATCCTCTTTTGTCTTTGAATGTCCCTACACACAACATAAAGGAATTAGTACCTTTTGGGGACCCAAGCCACAAATGACTTGGATCTGCCTCGTGTATCAATATAATTGTATTTATCAAAGGTCATTGATACACCATTGGGATTGTTTGAGGTTGTTGTTCCTTTTGGTTTCCATTCCCAACGAGCTGAGGCCTTAACAGCTTTTCCCAAGTTTACCCTTTTCTTATTCACATAGACATCAGTGGAAACATTTGGTCTTGCAGTGGTAACTGCATGCCTAGCAGTGGAAACTGCTGGATTAGTAAAGTTGGGTCTCCACATGTGATTCTTGTGATCATTCTTTTCAAAATAAGTCTTTTTCCCTGTTTGATATGGTTTAACAAAAGAAGTGACAGGGGACTTAGGATAAACTCTGTTTTTACTACTGGCAGTGGTAACTGCTGGTCTAGCAGTGGAAATTGGTTTGATGCCAGTGGTAAGCAAAACAGACCTGGGAACCATCTTGCTTAGGGGGTTTGGGTGAGTTATTTTATTAGAATTATGTCCATTCACCCTAGTATTCACAAATACTTCCCTTCTTCCCATGTGGTAGGTACAGTCTTTAGCTAAATGGTCAAAGCTACCACATATATGACAAGCCTTATTGTTGAACACAAAATCACTACCAAACTGCCTAGTTTTAACATGATTCCAACTTCTCATGTTCCCTCTAGGTGATTTAGACCTATCCTTGTACATCTCTGCATACCTAGTAGTAGGCCTAGTGTAATTTGACTGTGTCCTAGGCTTCTCTTTGACTTCTTTAGGAATACTTTTTCTTTCCTCAACTTTAACATCTTCAGTAACACTAATTTTAGACTCAACATTCAAACATTCATCTTTAAGAGATGAGTCACTAGCACTATCAAAAGTCTCAACCTCAACCTGAACCTTTTCAGTTTCAACTGGTTTAACAAATTTTGGTCCATAGGTCATGGGTGGATCCTGAAATTCTTCTAAGCCTGTGTGAGCTAGGTCAATGCCAGGAGGTGCTGGAACACCTCTTAGAGGTGGTGGAACAGATTTGTATCCAAGACCTGATTTAGCTTTGCTCACTACTTGGGCTTCCCAAATTTTGTCAATGCTCTTGGATTGATGGTCTAGTGTTTGCTTAGTTATTTGAATATTCTCACTAGCCTTTTTAACTTTTTCAATCTCTTCCCTAAGAGCTTTATTTACTTCAACATAAAAATCTAAGCCTCTTTTTAAAACAGCAATGTCATCACTGAACTTAGATTCATTAGCCCTATAATGCTCTATCTGTTTTTCTAAAACACCTAGACCTCTTTTATGATTTGCTAAATTATAATTAGTATGATGTAAATCTAGCATCAAAGCATCATATTGTGTTTTAGAAACCTCTAACTCTTTTACAGCCTTACAGTTTTTAGAACAAGCATTATCAGTATGTACCTCAGAGTCAGAGAAAGCCATGAGTGCATGCTCAGTAGCTAGCATTGCGGATTCTGAATCATCTTCTCCATTCTGAGTCATAAAGCTCCAATCAAAGCTCACTCCATCAATAGCCAATAGCACCTTTGGCTCTTCTGTTGTAGGTTCTTTGTTCTTTTCCTTCTTGTACCAAGTTGACTTGTTGTCAGATTTCCTTGGTTTTCTGCATTCTCTTGCAAAGTGCCCCTTCTTGTGACAATTATAGCACTCCACCTTCTTTTTGTCAAAACCTACAGTCTCATCACCACTTATATGTATCTTTCTCCCTGTCTTCTTCCAGAACTTCTTTGATCTTAAGCTTAATAATGCCACCTGCCATTTAATGTCCATTTCCTCCATATCATCTTCATCAATTTGATCCAAATCCTCATGATTGAGAATTGAACCACCCACATGGCTTGATATAAAGGCATAGAAAGTAGCATCACTTAGTCCTGCAACCTGTTTCTTTGAGCTCCTAGTGGAAACATTTCCATTACCAGTGGAAACAATCATGTTACCACTGTCATCATCACTATCACTTTCATCATCTGAACTATCATTACCTGATGATGATATGAGTGCTACACTTGCAGAACTTGTTCTTAATTTGCCAGCTTTCTTTAATCTTTGTTCAATAACTTTAAAGTTATTGTACACATCATTAAGCTTCATGGTCTCAAGATCTGACTTATCTTCCCAAACAGCAACATTGGTATCAAACTCAGAAGGTAAGCTTCTTAGAAATTTAAGATTGAGGTCTTCCTTTTCCACCTCAATTCCAAAAGCAGTGAGCTGAGTAACAATCTTTTGTAGCCTTGTGAATATGCTATCAAGAGATTCATTACTTGTTGAACCAAAGTTTTCATAAGTCTGCTTCAGTAAAGTCTTTTGAGTCTTCTTGGTAGAGTCATTACCACCAAACACTTCACAGATCTCATCAAAAAGAGTCTTTGCAGACTTGTATTTGCTAAAAGCCAGAACTTGTTCTCTGGGTAGAGCCATCAATAACAAACCTCTAGCATTCAAATCATTCTTTAATTGACTTCTTTCTTCATTAGTGACAGGACCAGTGTTAACTTTTGTTACTGTCTTGTCACCAACCTGCTCTACAGTTGTACCAGGTTTGAATGAATTTCCACACATTATAATCTCCCATAATGTGTAGTCTTGTACCATAAAGAATTGTTCTATCATAAGCCTCCACATCTCAAAGTCATTAATCTTAAGCTTAGGAAGCTTTGCAGCAATGTTTGATTGGCTTGTTTCTGTCTCCATTGTTTCTTTTGAGTCTGCCATAGGATCTTCTAAATCAAAATATCAAAGCCTTGCTCTGATACCACTTGTTGGATCGTAAACACCTTGAACTTGTGTTAATAATGATACTTTGAGTGATACCACTAAGTATGCGGAATCTACTTAATGATACTTAGAAGATTGATTGTAAATGAAACAGTTGTGTGTATGTAAGAACAATGTATGTAACAAACAAATAGCTCCAATATTATTAATGATAATAATACGAGTGATCTATAATATCACAAGGGTTACACCTTGAAGCTCTAAGAAAACGTATTAGAAAGATATATTCTAACTATGAACTAGGATCTCCTTTTATACAACAAGGAGTCCTCTTCTACAAGATAAGTATAATACTAATAGAATAAGATATACACAAAATCTTTTCTATGTTTATCTAAGCGCATTTCTCTAACAGTTACCAAATGAGCAGTGGTAATATTTGTTCTTGCAGTGGTAATAAGTTTCCACTGCAAGTACAATCTTCTGCAGTTGTAATATCTTCACTAGCCGTGGTAACTGGTAGTATAATTCCCAACAATCCTCCCCTAAACTTATGATTTATTTGTAAATCAACAAGTTTCTTCAAGTATACAATAAACCTGAGGATATGGGAATTCTTCCAAACACTTATCTTGTTTTTCTCAACACTTTATCAGCTCTTGCATATTGATCTTGAATCTTCTGAATCAAAGCTCTAACTTTTTCATTTTCTACATAAACTCTTAACTTTGATATGCTGAGAGCAAACCTCCCCTGAATCTGATCATCATTTTTCTTATCCTCCCCATTTTGGGAGAATCTCCACCAAAATCAGCACAATCAGATAAAATTCAGAAGAACTTCCATCAATTAATATCCACCTGTTATGAGAATGTGGTACACAGTTCCATCAATTCCTTTTGTAACATACTACCTTCAGCACTTCCAGATGTATTACCTTCTGAGAGAGGTGCATCATTAGACAAAGATTCAGTTTCTTACCTAGTGATACTAGATAATACTTCTGAACCACCCATATGTTTGAATTTGGCTAGGGATTTCACAACCTGTATCCAATCCCTTAGAATCAGACACATGAAGTGTTGCCATGGTAGAGCTATGAATGATATTGTCATGTCCTGCATCTACACATATTAAGGAAAAATTTTACACTGTCAGTGGTAACTGTGAACCTGCAGTGGTAAAAATCAACAGAATTTTCAAAGAGCAATGATAAGTAAAACATGTAAAATTTTCTGCTCTGATCATAGTTTTTAGCAAACTATCAGCTATCAATGGATTTGATATGTCTTTACCATGAGCCGTTTGCTATGGACTAGCCAACTCTTGATCACAAGGATGTATGGTGAGTTGATAACCTAGTTTTTGGTAAACTATCAACCATGAACGGATTTGATGTGTCTTTACCTGTAGCCGTTTGCTCAGGACTAGTTGATTCTTATGTGGATTAGACATGGTGAATCAATAACCATTTGTTATGTGTCTTAAGTTACACATCTTATAACTCCATTCACATTAAACATCTTAAGGACCAAACTTAACCAATATTAGTTAACCCAAGTAACTTTTAACCAAGTTACTATTTATACATTTATTGCTCCAAAGTCAACCCGATATCTTCCATAATTACTTCTTCGAACTACCAAAATGGAGAGAAGTAAAGATACTTCATTAATTATCCATTGGCCTTGACTTTGCATATAAATAGAGGTCTCAAAACACATCAATTAGCAGCAACGAAACCATCACATTAACAAACCCTAATCTTAAATATGAGTTTCCCAATCGTGTACATCTCCTCTGACAGCTCTTCTGATGAAGAGATCAGTTATGTTTCAGATTCTGAGGAGCATTCTACTGGATGGAGTGGATACTTTCCACCAAGTACTGCATCAGCTCCATCTGTTGATGTTGATTCAGAGAAAGATGATCCAACCTTCAACCTTTCTGAGGAACTACCAAAAGCACTTACAACTGCCCTGAAGACTGCCATACACAACATGAAGTGGCCAGAGTCATCAAAGCCTGCAAAAGATCTGAAACCTCCACCACAAGTGCTTGGGCTTGCTTGTCCAAGAAAACAGCTATCCTTTGATGAGAAGAGGAACAAGCCAGCTAAGAGCAAGCATGCTTATAAGAGCAAAGGAAAGAAGCCTATGTAGTGTCTGAAGATCTTAGGTTGTGGGTTGTTTGTTTAAGTTTACATGTGTTTTGAACTTGTCTTAGTGAAAGAATGTACTCTGCAACCTTTTGAAGTGATAAATAAATGATCTTCACTGTTTCCTTATTACCACTGTGAGAGCAAATCTTTCCACTATGTGATGCATAGTTTCCACTGAGCTTGTTTCTCCTTCATAAGTGTTAGTGGAAAACCATACAAACATATACAAACAATAATAGTACATTAAAAGCTATCCTGCTACACTAAAAAGTATTAGACATCAAAAGTTTATGGATTAAGCATTCCAATACCTGTTACCAAGTACTGAAACCTACCCGCATCAAGCCCTTTTGTTAATAGATCAGCATAATTGTCATCAGTATGAATTTTGACAACATTTATGAGCTTTTTCTCAAAACAATCTCTAATAAAGTGATGTCTAATTTCAATATGTTTAGTTTTAGTGTGTTGCACAGGATTCTTAATAATGCAAATTGTACTACTATTGTCGATATAAATGATGGTGTTCATGAAATTGTACCCATAATCCAAGAGTTGATTCTGAAGCCAAAGGATCTGAGCACAACAACTAGCAGCTGCAACATATTCAGCTTCAGTAGTTGAAGTAGCAACCATTGTTTGTTTCTTGCACTGCCATGACACCAATCTACATCCAAGGAATTGACACCCTCCAGTGGTTGATCTTCTATCCAAACTTGGACCAGCATAATCACTATCTGAGTAAGTAATCAACTCCATAGGAGACTCCCTTGGATACCACAATCCTAGATTAGGATAAGTCTTCAAGTATCTAAAAATCTTTTCCACTGCTGTCATATGTGATGTCTTTGGAGTCACTTGAAATCTTGCACAGGCACACACAGCAAACATAATGTCTGGCCTTGATGAAGTGAGATACATCAAAGAGCCAATCATTGACCTGTAAGTATGGACATCTACATTTACACCACTAGCATTCTTTAACAATAAGTGGGTGGTCTTGTCAGCAGGGGTATTGGAAGATTTTGCATCAGTGAACTTGAATTTCTTAATTATCTCAGCCACATACTTGTCTTGACTGATAAAGATGCCTTCTTTACTTTGTTGTACTTGCAGCCCCAAAAAGAATGTGAGTTCCCCCATAGAACTCATCTGAAATTCATCTTTCATCAGCTTCTCAAACTCTTTGCACATCTCTGGTTTAGTAGATCCAAAGATAATATCATCAACATATACTTGTACAAGTAGAATATCACCCTTGTCTTTCTTGATGAACAAAGTTTGATCAATCTTGCCCCTATGAAACCCATTATTCAATAAATAAGTAGCTAAGGTTTCATACCACTTTCTTGGAGCCTGATGTAGACCATAAAGAGCCTTGACTACTTTATAAACTTTATTGGGGTGATGTGGATCTTCAAAGCCTGGAGGTTGAGCAACATATACCTCCTCATCAATAGTACCATACAGAAAGGCACTCTTAACATCCATTTGATAGACAGTAAAGCCCATAAATGATGCATAGGCTAGAAATAGTCTAATAGCCTCAATCCTTGCAACAGGAGCAAAAACTTCTTCATAATCAATACCCTCCTCTTGAGTGTATCCTTGAGCAACTAATCTAGCTTTGTTCCTGATGACAATACCTCTTTCATCTTTCTTATTCCTGAACACCCATTTAGTACCAATCACTTTCATACCATCAGGCAAATCACAAAGAACCCAAACCTTTTGAAGCTTAAATTGCAACAACTCATCCTGCATAGCTTCAACCCAGCTTGATTCTCCTAAAGCCATAGAAACATTTTTAGGCTCCATTTGTGATAAAAAGCAGAAGAATAAACATTCATTCTTAGTAATGTGATTCTTGGACTCATAGACTTCACTTATGAACCCATGAACATCTGTCATCCTTGTTTGCCTTCTTGTCTTCACACCTGAATTAATTTCACCAATAACATTCTGAATTGGGTGAGCTTTATGAACTGTAGACTGTGATGTGTTAGGAATATCATATGATGATGGCATATTTGTGATTTCAACATCATTAATTGGTGTCTCCTGAGCTATATTTTCCACATCTGGTCCTTCAGTGAAAACATCATGTGTTGTAGTGGTAACAGGATTACCACTGCCTACAGGAATATCATCATGTAGAACATCAAAATTCACAAATTCATCTTCCTGATTAGTATTCTTTGAAGGTTGTGGGTCTGCATTAGCATCAAATTCCCAAATTGGCATAACAAATTGATCTTTATCATCTTCATCATCTTGGCAAGATTCATCTTCATCAATAAACTCCTCTGAGTCCTCAAGATCAGCATCACTTGAATCTGAAGTAATAGGAACATAATTCATTGTATTTGATAAAGTCTCAAGATCAAATAGCCATTCAGGTCCTGAACCTGCTATGTTAGCTTTATTTTCAAGAAACTGAACATGCAAATTCTCTTCTATCTTTCTTGTTCTTAAGTTGTAGACTCTAAAAGCCTTACTAACCATGGAGTAACCAACAAAGAAACCTTCATCTGCCTTTTCTTCAAACTTTCCCAAATGATCAATGGTATTGAGAATTGTGACATGACATCCAAATGGCTTCAAGAAATCCAAAAGTGGGGGTCTTCCTCTGAAAAGCTCATAAGGTGTCTTGTTCTTTGACTTGACCACTAATACCCTGTTTTGAATATAGCAAGCAGTGTTAACTGCTTCAGCCCAAAATGTCACTGGAAGCTTTGAATCAGCTATCATGCTTCTAGCAGCCTCAATTAGTGTTCTATTTCTTCTTTCAGCAACACCATTTTGCTGAGGTGTTCTTGTAACACTAAATTCTCTTTTAATACCTTTGTCTTTGCAGAAATCATCCATTACTCTATTCTTGAACTCTGTCCCATTGTCACATCTGATGATTTTTATCTTCTTTTCAGCTTGATTTTCAACTTCAGTGATGAAAGTCTTGAGTATGTCTGTAGTTTCATCCTTGGTATTTAAGAAGAAAACCCATGTAAATCTGCTAAAATCATCAGTCACAACAAGGCAATACTTCTTCAAATTGATGATGCTTACAGAAGTAGGACCAAACAAGTCCATATGCAGCATGTAGAGTGGATGATCAATAGTGTTTACTGCCTTGGTCTTGCAAGAAGCTCTGTGTTGTTTACCTTTAAGACAAGCAACACATGTTTGATCATTTTCAAATCTCTTCTCAGGTAAACCTATGACTAGACCATCTTTGACAATCTTATTGATGGTCTTGAAGTTAACATGACCAAGTCTTCTGTGCCAAAGCATAGATTCTTCCAAAGTGGCTTTTGCAAGTAAACAAGTAACATCATCTTTAGCCACTATCTTCTTCATGTCAATGCTATATAGATTACATTTTCTAGGGATTTTGAGCAAAATGTCTTTTTCTTCAGGTAGCTTATAATCCTTAGATAAGATATAGCATTCATCTTCTGAGAATAGAACTCTGTATTTCTTGTCACACATTTGTGACACACTGAAGAGGTTGTACTTGAGTTCTGGTACATAGTATACATTCTCAAAGTCCAAGTTTCCAGCCTTGATAGTTCCTTTGCCAGAAACTTTGCCACCAATTCCTCCTCCAAAACTGACAGCTTGCCCATCAAGTGATTTGAAATTTGAAAGATAGGCCTTGTTGCCAGTCATATGCCTGGAACACCCACTATCTGAATAACCTTGATCCTCTTTTGTCTTTGAATGTCCCTACACACAACATAAAGGAATTAGTACCTTTTGGGGACCCAAGCCACAAATGACTTGGATCTGCCGCGTGTATCAATATAATTGTATCTATCAAAGGTCATTGATACACCATTGGGATTGTTTGAGGTTGTTGTTCCTTTTGGTTTCCATTCCCAACGAGCTGAGGCCTTAACAGCTTTTCCCAAGTTTACCCTTTTCTTATTCACATAGACATCAGTGGAAACATTTGGTCTTGCAGTGGTAACTGCATGCCTAGCAGTGGAAACTGCTGGATTAGTAAAGTTGGGTCTCCACATGTGATTCTTGTGATCATTCTTTTCAAAATAAGTCTTTTTCCCTGTTTGATATGGTTTAACAAAAGAAGTGACAGGGGACTTAGGATAAACTCTGTTTTTACTACTGGCAGTGGTAACTGCTGGTCTAGCAGTGGAAATTGGTTTGATGCCAGTGGTAAGCAAAACAGACCTGGGAACCATCTTTCTTAGGGGGTTTGGGTGAGTTATTTTATTAGAATTATGTCCATTCACCCTAGTATTCACAAATACTTCCCTTCTTCCCATGTGGTAGGTACAGTCTTTAGCTAAATGGTCAAAGCTACCACATATATGACAAGCCTTATTGTTGAACACAAAATCACTACCAAACTGCCTAGTTTTAACATGATTCCAACTTCTCATGTTCCCTCTAGGAGATTTAGACCTATCCCTGTACATCTCTGCATACCTAGTAGTAGGCCTAGTGTAATTTGACTGTGTCCTAGGCTTCTCTTTGACTTCTTTAGGAATACTTTTTCTTTCCTCAACTTTAACATCTTCAGTAACACTAGTTTTAGACTCAACATTCAAACATTCATCTTTAAGAGATGAGTCACTAGCACTATCAAAAGTCTCAACCTCAACCTGAACCTTTTCAGTTTCAACTGGTTTAACAAATTTTGGTCCATAGGTCATGGGTGGATCCTGAAATTCTTCTAAGCCTGTGTGAGCTCAACTCATTCAATTTCCAAAAGTTAGAAACTTAAGAGTAGTTTAAAAACCTTTATTAATATCAGCAGAGTTAATCTTGAAACACCTCTGCACTTTATTCTATGATCACCCAGTAATGATCATTCTATATTGATAGCCACCAAAAGATAGCTATAAACCAGCAGGAAACTACATTATGAATGTCTACTTTCCATATACCTAGATTTCAACGTCATGGTACTAGCCAGCTGCTAACACTTCATAACCCAAACACCCCTGTAAATACTAAATAGCCTTCATAACCAAACTGTCTGTACAACCACCTTTAACACTTACCATCACAGGATATAGTCCCATCTTTGTTAACATAGATAGGTTTAACACCCCATTCTTTTATAACCTTAAGAACATTACTTGTTTTCAGAACTCTAAGAGACATTACTCCCAGCTTGATAGTCTCCACAATGCAGTCAATAAGGCTTGTTCAGATCTTGTCTCAGCATTGAAAAGTCTCTTATTTCTCTCCTGCCATATAAAGTATACACTAGCACCAAATACCAATCTCCCTACAATACTGTCAATAGAATTGTTGATCCATTTAGATGCAAAGGTACTGACTAAGTCTTTCCATTCATTTGGTTCAACAGTCACAACTATCTTTTTCTTCATACTAGCCCACACATTTTTAGAGTATGTGCATTGAAAAACCAAATGACTGTGTGAACCAGGGCATGTTTTGCATAGTGGACACTGAATATTAACTTCATTACTCCTCACCATAACTCTGTCCTGAGTCTATGGCCTCTTATGTGCAGCCATCCACATAATGAACATATGACTTGGAATTCCTTGTGAGAACCATACAATCTTGTTCCATTGTATATCCTGATTAGTAGTTCTTAAATCTTCCCATACTTTTTTAACAGAAAACTTGACCTTGTCACCATTCTTATTTTTACACACAACATTGTCTTCATCATCAGTAAGCATAGGCACTTGAATATTTTGAAGTTCAGGAAACTCATCCAACCATTCCATAGGCCAATTCCAACTGCCATTGATAATCATATCTGCAACCTTAAGATCTGTAGGACCGTAGAACAACCTATTTCACTAGCTAATCTTGCGTTATTCTAGAGAGAGAGTATGAGGAACTATAGTGTGTGAAAATAATAACCTTGATATTACTAAGAGAACCAACCAACCTCAAAATGAGGTCTTACATGAGTATTTATACATGTAGTCTAGGGCATCACATATCTTTTACATTATTACACTAATAGCCCTTAGACTTTTACAAAACATGAATACTAAACATAAACTTCATCATAATGATATTCTAAAGCAACCTATTACAACATATTAATGACCGACACTTTTTATAAATAAAATACGATCCTAACAATCTCCCCCTAACTGTTGGTCATTGAAGGTGGCGTGATGTCATCATCTTTGTCTTTTAACATTCATAGCTCTTGACGTCTTTAAGAATCATTAGATAAGTCATAGTTCTTTGTTCATCGTTGTTGAAGTGATCCAATGATGTCATCTGCCTTTCATCACTTCTTTGTCTTTGGTGGTTATGCGCCTTTCCAACATGCTCATACGTCTTTAGTCTTTGTCATACATACATTTGTTGTTCCCGTTCTTTCACTTTGATCTTTGTCATTTTACTTTGTAGATTCTTCTTTTTGATGTAGAATCTTTCTTTGACTGTTGCTATCCTTTGATATTTGTGAGAACTTTCCTTTGACTTTGTGATGCATGTATGAGCATGTGGAATCTATTGCCATGGAGATGATGTATAGCTGCAGATAAATAGTTAGCAATAAACAACCGGTACTTAGAGATAAGGAATTAGAGATCGTCAACAGCATAGTGTGAAGACTCCTTCTAACCCTTACCAAGGCCGTTCCCATTTCGGATACTCCTGAGGGAGCTTACAAGACCTACTAAGTAGCTCAACGAATGGGTGAGTCGCTGGGGATCACTCCATGACTGTAGACCATTTGAAACCACCGCAAACACTAAGCGTAACCCATAAAGAATTATCGGAGTAACCTGCTGTCAGGGCAGTTTGATGTTGACCCTGGCAGGAGTTTCCATTCAATCATTGAGAATCAAAAATGTGAATCCTCTCATGAATGTTCTGGCAGATTGCTAAGATCTGCACAGGACTCTAAAGTTTACATCTGGCGTCCTTAATGATGAACAACCAGTGTAGAAATATCATTTGTTCCTATGAGATCTTTTGATGAATCCCGGGGCTCTAGACTCGATAAGTGCACATTTGGTTTCCTATGCGGAGATTAGGGAGAGGTTTTCTATTTCAATATCAACTATCTCTAAGAGACATGTCGATAGACTACACCGGTTCCCCGTGTGAATGAAACAAGCTCTTTTAAGAGAACTGGAATGGCTAGAAGGTTAAGTGCAGTGCGTCACTGGGTCCATGACGTCTTTATCTTCAATACCGGTGTCACCTTAGCAACAACCAGTAGCATACGAATTGAACCCGGTGTCTGCCCTAAGGTTGAACATATGGAGGGCTATTTCTTTTCACCCTTTTTCATAACTTTTCTTTTTAATTCTTCAACCCCTTCTTTCTCCTTTCTCATTTTCTCCCTTTTTTTCAATCATACCTAAGGACTTCTAATTCTAATCTATTGGATTTGTCCTTGGATATATCCCTCCGGCTCTGGCGGATCATTGGACATAAACCTAACCATAATCACCTTATAACTCCATGATTATCCTAGATTTATTGATCACTTGCTATAAAATCTTTTGTGAAAATCTCTCAAAGTGTTTATGATAATAAAACACATTGTTGTTACCACTTTGAGAGTTTTGCAACTTTTGAAGGACTCCCCCTTCACATTTGCTCATGGATTTTTAAGAAATTTGCACAAGCGTGAGGAGTTTGCACTTTTTGAATTGATCCACTTTCAGTGAACATGCCGATTTGAGACACGCTTACATCACTAGTTAGACTAGCTTGAAATTATTACCCGTCCTAGTCAAGTCCAAAGAAAGTCTCTCGATACGGTGCATTCTACTCAGACAAGTCCTATTCGAGACACGCTTACATCACTAGTTAGACTAGCTTGAAATTATTACCCGTCCAGGACAAGTCTTTTCGATTACTGACATTTTAAGCTTCGTCAATTCATTGGTACTTACTGAGTCGAGCTCTTCTGAGATTCAGTCACAAACTTTAAACATCTTTGATCACATTTTAATCATGTCTTCTCCCCCTCAAAAATAACATATCGTGATATTTTTGATATCAACTGATTAAGAAAAAGCTTTTTGGAGAGATAGACATATTTCATTTTGCATGAATTCAGAACATTTTTGTTTTTGTACTCCCCCTTAATGATAGCTCATTTTTAAAATCAATTAAGGGTTTGGAGGGAGTTATCTTTAGTGCTAATTTTGAGAGATTTTGAGTAATCATTTGAAGAATTTAGAAAAAGTGCTCAAGAATTTTGTTTTGAAAATGAGTTTATGTTTGAAATCTTTTTCGTTTGTTTAGACTCGAACTTTTTGAAAGAGATTTTGTCTTTGAACGTATGAGTCCTTGATTTGAAAATAATCAGAAGTCATACTTTAAGTTACTGAAGTATACGAAAGCCATAGTGAAGAAACTTTTGAGAAACGACATGGTTTAGAAAAACATTTAATTAACTCCCGCTCAAGCATCTGTACATGTCCGTATCATTGTTGAATGACATTTCTAGAAATGTACAAAATATTGATTTATACAAGAGACATGTCGTGAGAAGAATATTTTTGGATTTTTTGATTTTATATTGTTTTTGTATTTTTTGAAATTTTATATTTTTGTATTTTGTTTTTGTTGGTTTTTCAAATTTTGTATTTTGTTTTTTCAAAAATATTTACAGCGAAGCGATTTTGAAAACATTTTTCAAGAAGATTCGAGAAGACGTTCTAGCTCCTCAGGAGTTAGGCTTCGCATGCCAATTCGTCGAACTAAATCGTCAAACCGTTCTTTTGGAAGGGCTTTAGTAAATAGGTCGGCGAGTTGGTATTCAGTCTTAACGAAAAATAATTAAACAGTACCCTCTTCTACATGCTATTTGATGAAGTGGTAGCGGACTTTAATATGCTTAGTATTTGAGTGTTGTACGGGATTACACAAGATGACTATGGCACTTTTTGAGTCACAATACATAGGTATTCTGTCGAAAGTAAAGCCATAATCTGTGAGTTGTGTCCGCATCCAAAGAACTTGGGCACAACACGCAGATAGAGACACATACTCGGCTTCGGTGGTTGATAGTGCAGTACAATCTTGTTTCTTTGACGACCAGCTTACTAGCTTTTCACCCAAAAATTGTGCTCCACCTGATGTACTCTTTGCTGTAACTTGATCACCAGCATGGTCTGCATCTGAAAATGCTGTTAGATTAAACCCTGAATCCTTCAGATACCAAAGTCCCATGTTAATGGTGCTTCGTAGGTACCGAAAGATCCGTTTAACCTCTTTGAGGTGAAGTTCGGTAGGCTTTTCCTGAAACCGTGCTAACAAACAAACACCAAATTGAATATCGAGTCGACTAGCAGTTAGGTACATGAGCGAACCAATCATGCTCCGATATTTCTTCGGATCGATGGGTTTCCCAAACAAATCAGCACCAATTTTTGGTGAAGTGACTATTGGTGTACCAACAGAATCACAGTTTTCCATTCCATGTTTTTTCAAAAACTCTATTATATATTTAGCTTGATTGATAAAAATACCACGAAGGGATTGATGTATTTGTAAACCAAGAAAGAATTTTAGTTCCCCCATCATGGACATTTCAAATTTGCTTTTCATGAGATTTTCAAAATGTTTTGAATGGTTAGGATTTGTTGATCCAAAAATAATGTCGTCCACGTAAATTTGAACAATCAAAATGTCATCTTTGAATTTTTTAGTAAACAAGGTGTCATCAACCGTTCCATTGGTGAAATTGTTTTCGGGCAAGAAAGATGATAGTTCGTCATACCACGCTCTTGGAGCTTGTTTTAAACCATAAATGGCTTTCTTAAGCTTGTAGATGTAGTCTGGATGATCTTTGTCGATGAATCCTCTGGTTGACTCACATATACTTCTACTTTCAGAGTTCCATTCAAGAAAGCTGTCTTAATGTCCATATAATAGACTATGATGTTTTTGTGAGTGGCATAGGCTAAAAAAATCCGGACTGCTTCAAGTCTAGCTACAGGTGCGAATGATTTTTCGAAATCTATCCCTTCTTCTTGTGGATATCCTTTTGCCACGAGACAAGCTTTGTTGCGAATTACAACCATTTCCTCATCCAATTTGTTCTTCCACAACCACTTGAGATCAAGAACAAGTTTATCAAGTGGTCGTTTAACAAGTTCCCAACTATCATGTAACTGGTATTGAAGAATTTCATCCTGCATCGCTTCTATCCATGGGTTTTCTGCCATTGCTTCCCGAATGTTCTTTGGTTCTTTGAGGCTTATAGAGCAAATGTAGATACACATTTCAGGATCTGTGGCAAGTTGTCTTCTCGTCTGAATTGGCCTTGAAGGTTCACAAATAACGTGTTCAATTGGATGGTCTATTGTCCATTGTAGTGTAGAAGGGTACCTTGGGTTTAACGTATGTGTGTTAGACAGTTCTTGTAACCTTGAAGAAGATTTAGCAGAGTCTGCTGCAAACGGGTTTTCAAATACTTCTTCTTCTTCTAACGCAACATCGTTTGAATTATTTGTTGGTTCTTCTTGAAAATTTGTGTTTTGGTTTTGCTCATCAACTCTTGGTAGAACAATTTTAATAACTGGAGTTGCTAGAGTAGATGTTGATGGTGCTGAGGGAGTTGGTGCTTCAGCTTCGATTGTTGTAGATGCATCTTGTGATGGTGGTGGTGGTTGATGGTTTTGAGCGGGTGTAGTGGAATTTTGATGAGATTCATTTTTCGAAGTTCCACCATAGAATTCATCAAACATTAACTCGAAGAAATTTTCCAGTTCTTGTCTTGAAGGTTTATCCGTGTTTGTTGAATGAGCTCCTTGAGGAACGAGTCCTGAACTGATGTGTCCAGAAGTCTGCGGGTTTGGTACGGGTCCTAATCTGTTTTGATTAGAAGCCATTGGATTAAGCGCGGGTTCTAAAGCGAGTCTCTTAGAAGCCATCTGTGAAATCTCGTCAAACATCACATTCATCGTCTCCATTATCCTTTTCGTTCTTCTATTATACACCCTGAATGCCCTCGAGTTTTCTGAATATCCAATGAAGATTCCAATATCACCTTTAGCTTTCAACTTTCCTAGATCTTCTCTGTCGTTCGTCGGATAGCACAAAGCGCCAAACATGTGAAGGTAAGAGATGCCAGGTTTCCGGTTATTCACTAGCTCATATGGGGTTTTATTGAATCTTGGATGGATTAGGGATCGGTTCTGAGTGAAACAAGCAGTGGCAACAGCATCAGCCCATAAGAATAGTGGTGCACTAGAATATATCAGCATTGTCCAAGCAGCTTCCACAAGTGTTCGATTTCTTCTTTCAACTACCCCATTCTGCTGTGGAGTTTTAACAACTGATGTTTGATGTATAATTCCAACATCTTCAAGGAAAGTTCTTAACTCCTGGTTTGTAAATTCTGTGCCATTGTCTGTTCTTATAATCCTTACTGGAGCTTGAAGTAGAACTTGAATATGCTTTAGAAAGGTGATGATGATGCCTGGTGTTTCGCCTTTTGATCTCAAAAACTTTACCCAAGTATATCTTGAATAATCATCAACAATAACAAGAATATACTTCTTCCCATTAAGGCTTTCAATTCTCATTGGGCCACATAAGTCCATGTGCAACATATGTAACCTTGCTTCCGAACTTGGTACGGTTTTAGGTTTATATGATGCTCTTTTGCTTTTTCCTTGTTCGCATGATGGACATAGGTGTTTCTTGGTGTATTTGAACTTAGGAAATCCGGTGACGATGTTGTCTTTGGCTAACTTGTTGATGGTGTCGAAATTGAGATGGGATAATCGTCTATGCCACAACCAGGACTTTGTTTCGGTTGCCCTTGTCATAAGACAAATTGGTGATGTAGAAGCCACTTGGTTGATGATGAGGCAAAAAATGAACCACTTTTAGGGGGTCATTTAAGCTCGGAATTGAATTTATTTGATCAAATATTGCCCTAAATCGTTTCTTTTGTGATTTTAGGTACTTTGGGAGTGAAATCTGGAAAAGGAAGCAATTCGGACGTTTTTGGAGCATAAAAGTGAAGAAAACGCCAAAGTCTTAATTTTCCTTGCTGGGAACAGTAGGTGACGGCGTCAAGAGTAAATTGCATGACGGCCCAGTGCAAACATGAAGGCGTCACAAGGAAGGGCGTCAAGAGTAAAACACGTGACGGCCTGGAAGAGCCTAACACATGACGGCGTCAGATGTAGATCAAGACAGTCCGAGAAATATTTTGGCGGCGAGATGACGGCGTCACCTATTTGGTCTTGACGCCGTCAGCCTCAATTTCCTATATATAGTTTTCTAATTTTCATTCAAAAAAAGGAGAAGTTTTGGAGAAACCCTAAGGCCGAACTTGTTACGAATTTTACAGGTTTTTCAAGGGTTTTCAGCCCTTGAACCCTTACATGTGTAATTGAGATAAGTGTTCTTCTAATTCAATCAATATGTCTATGTGTTAGTTGTCTATATCTTGTGCTTGTCTTAATTCCATCATGCTAGGCTAGATCTATCTTGTGTTTGCTTAGATCTAATGAAACCTAGATGTTGATTATGTGTTGATTACTTGTTTATGGTTGTATTCGATGAATGATTTCGATGTTAGGCTTAAGAAAACTGGCAGATCTCCAAATGGTAACATGCTTGAACATCTTAGGAAACATGAACTGACGTGCACTAGGTTTTATTGGTTGTATTTAATGCATGAGTAAATTCTAATGATCCCATGTTAGGAGCTTCTTAGCCGGCTCGACATAGGAGTGAAGTAGGCACTCATAGGATTGGGGAATTAAGTGCGCCACCCCATGAATGGTATTAAGGAATACAATCCGTCATCCACGCAACTATAACAAGTAATTAACGTGTAAAAGATATCTAGGGAGTAATGAAATCTAAGTAAACACAATTTCTCCACTTATTGTTCACAACCTTAGTTTAATTTAGTTTTATTTTTATTTTTAGTATTTTATTTTGATTGCATCTTTAGTATTGGGTTAGTTGACTAGCAACTAATTCCGCCCAAATCCTTCAAACCCGAGATTTTTATTTGCTTTCTAAAAAAATATAAAAATACAAAAAGAATCATCCCTCATCTTTAGAACTAGTATTTAGGTTTTCTAATCCTAGCGACACTATTCCTAGCTGAACGATCAATCCCCCGGTACTTGTCACTATACTATACTACAACGATCAGGTACACTGCCTGGTGGGGGTTGTAAGCTTCTCGAGATCCCTCGAGAGGTAAAGCCTGATGTGATCCCCACACATATCAAGTTTTTGGTGCCGCAGCCCGGGGAATAGTTATTGTCTAGGTTAGAATTTCTTTTTATTAGGTCTACTTGCTAGATTCCGTTCTAGTAAGATTTTATTTTTATTTTTAGGATTCTCTTTAGTCTATCCTATTTCTTTGTGTTTTTGTTCGTAACTCTTCACCACTTGCCATCATGGCAACCGACGAATCCTCTAACCTTAGGATCACTAGAAGTCGTAGTTCCATTAGAAACCTTGTCTTGCCTTATGCAGAACCCGAAAGAGAAATGCGTAGATTAAGACAATCTCACTCAACTCCTGAACCATCTAGCGTTGCCATCGATTTTGATGCACCCCTTTCTGAAGAAAATTCAGAAACTCACGTTACAACCCCTAGCTCCCAACCCAACAACGAGATGAGTACCCCCGCGACTCCTAGTCCTAAGCGCCTTAAGGACTACTCCTCCCCAACCCCTCGTGGCTTCTCAAATGCCATAGTCTACCCAAACGAACACACCAATGAGGTCTTGCATGCGAACGATGTTTGGCTTGTCCAAAGTGTGTGTAAGTTTTGTGGATTAGATGAGGAAGATCGAATTCAACACATTAAAGACTTCTTGAAAACAATAGCACCCTCCATACGGATGGGGCTACTAGAGACACGTCCCGATTACGATTCTTTCCTTTCACCCTATATGAAAAAGCCCAAGAGTGGTATGATAAACTTCCTTCGGAATCTATTTTCACATGGGAGCAACTCATATCCAAGTTCTATGAGAAGTTCTTTCCACCTGGAAAAACCTCAGCGTTTAGAGATAGGATCCTCCGTTTCCGAAAAGGGAAGGACGAACCCTTCCATAAATCGTGGATTAGATTTAAGGATTTAATAAGACAAGTTCCCCATCATGGCATCGAACTTGGCTTTTGGTCCAAATCTTCTACGACAATGTCTCCTCTAATGATCGGAACGGAATCAACCAATCTAGAAAAGGGAGATTAGCCAATCTTAGTGCCGAAGAAGGATAGGATAGGATTGAAGAATATGCTCAAGACCAGGATGACACTTGGGATGAGCCTGAGTCGACTGTCAGCATTTCTGAAATCACTTCAGATCGGTTGAGAAAAATTCACAAAAGAATGGAATACCTAGCTGGGTCGCAGTTACCTAAACAACTTTCGAATCCTTACTTAATCTGCGACTACTGCGGGGGCCCGCATGAGGTAGAAGAATGCGGAGGAGCAGCCACGACTGAACATGCATGCTTGTCAGGAGGTGACATCTATGCTGATCCCTCCCTTTTGCCTTTTTACCAAAATGACGATTACACCCTCTGGAGAAATCTGGTAAAAAGAAAAGATGGAGAGGAAGGTCCTGAATTCGAAATCAGGAGCACTTTTGAAGATGACCTTGGTTACTTCACCCAAGAAAAAGGCTTGCAATTGAAAGGGCTTAATGAACTTGTTGACGAGCAGCAGAATGACATTGGGGAATTTTTCAACAGTAAGCAAAAAAGACCCCATGCTCGCAATAACCACTCGAGCTGGAACAACAACCAAGGACCCCCCTTACCCAAGCTCGTCCCCCATCACTCCCGATCCAAACAAGCCTCGTGAGGAGGAGGAGGATGTAGGCAGTGAGACTCCCAACCAACCTCCCTTGACGACCCCTTCCCCATCAACCCTACCTAACCAACCTGTGAGAATCCCATTCCCATCCCGATTAAAGAACCAGAAAACTGAGACTGATAATAAAAGATTCTTGTCATACCTAAAAGACTCAGTAGTCACCATACCCCTCCTTGATGCTTGCTATCACATGCCAAAGTATAGCGCATACTTTAAAAAACTACTCGCCAACCGAAAGAAACTTGAGGGTCTTGTGACCCTAGGGGAAGAATGCTCGGTGGTGACCCATCGAGGGCTACCAAAAAAGGTAGACGATCCAGGCAGCTTCACCTTGCCTTGCTCCATAGGATCTCTATCAATAAAGAATGCTCTTGCCGATTTGGGGGCGAGTATCAATCTCATGCCTCACTCTATGTTCCTTAAACTAGGATATTCTGGATTAAAGTCTACCCGTATGAACATCCAACTAGCCGATAGATCAGTCAAGTACCCCGTAAGGATATGCGAGAATGTGCTAGTTAAAGTTGGGAAATTCAAATTCCCGGTCGACTTCATAATCCTGGATATGGAGGAGGATGACTTGGTACCCATCATCCTAGGGAGACCATTTCTTGCTACCGCTCGTGCAGTCATTGATGTTTACGACGGCAAGTTAACCTTGCGAGTGGGAACCGATAGCACAACCTTCGACATTAAGGACTCTATGGATCTCTCTCTCGAAGCAGCTAACCGACTCTATTTCATTGGGGAGGTCGACGAACTCACAGATGTCATTGATAGCTGTGTCGATGAACAAATCGAGGAAGGCTGGCTACGGGACGAGAGTTTTCTGCCTTTGCTAGAGGTAGAAAAGATGGAGGATGTTGGAGCAGTCTCCTTCTACCCTAGACAGGAGGCAACGGAGCATCTCGAGCTCCGGAAGCCCGAAAACAAGCTTAAGCCTTCTATTATCGAACCTCCTGAGTTAGATCTTAAGGAGCTTCCTAACCATTTAGAGTATGCCTTCCTTCAGGGAGAGGACCAACTGCCGGTAATCATAAACTCTTCCCTGGAACATGAACAAAAAGGTAAACTCTTAGAGGCCCTAAAGAAATATAAGGGAGTGCTCGCATGGAGTGTAGCCGACATTAAGGGGATTGACTCAACTTTTTGCACACATAAGATTCTCATGGAAGAAGATTATAAACCTACCGTGCAACCCCAGAGGCGGGTGAATCCCAACATTAAGGAAGTAGTAAAGAAAGAAGTCATCAAACTTCTGGATGCAGGATTGATCTACCCAATCTCGGATAGCCCATGGGTCAGTCCTGTACAGGTTGTACCTAAGAAGGGTGGAATGACTGTAGTTAAAAATGACAAGGGTGAGATGGTGCCTCAGAGATCGGTCACTGGATGGCGGGTATGCATTGACTATCGAAAACTCAATGATGCCACGAGGAAAGATCACTTTCCCTTGCCATTCATTGACCAAATGTTAGAGAGATTGTCTGGACATGAGTACTATTGATTCTTGGATGGGTTCTCAGGGTATTTTCAAATTCCCATAGCACCTGAGGACCAAGAAAAGACCACGTTTACTTGCCCTTATGGAACATTTGCCTACAAAAGGATGCCTTTTGGGCTGTGTAATGCCCCCGCCACTTTCCAAAGATGCATGACCGCAATCTTTCACGAACTTATGGAAGACAGCATGGAAGTGTTCATGGACGACTTTTCGGTCTTCGAGAACTCCTTCGACCACTGTCTTGCTAATCTAGAAAAGATGCTTAAACGTTGTGAGGAAACCAACTTGGTGTTAAACTGGGAAAAGTGTCATTTCATGGTGAAAGAAGGGATTGTGTTAGGGCATAAGATCTCAGGGAACGGAATAGAGGTGGACCAAGCTAAGGTTGAAGCTATATCTAAGTTACCATACCCCACGACTGTTAAAGCAATACGCAGCTTCTTGGGGCACGCCGGGTTTTATCGGAGATTTATCAAAGACTTCTCCAAAATAGCTCAGCCAATGACTTAATTGCTTGTGAAGGATGCTCCGTTCGAATTTTCCCAAGAATGCAAGGATGCATTCTATCTCTTAAAAAAAGAGCTCACACAAGCTCCGATCATGATTACACCTAATTGGGAGTTACCGTTTGAAATCATGTGTGACGCTAGCGATTTCGCTTTCTGGGCTGTATTCGGCCAACGGCGTGACAAGCTTTTCCAACCTATTTACTACGCTAGCAAAACCATGAATCCCGCTCAAGAGAATTACTCCACCACTGAAAAGGAATTATTAGCCGTAGTGTTCGCATTCGACAAATTCCGGCAATACCTTGTCCTTTCA
Source organism: Artemisia argyi (assembly GCA_030686995.1). Taxonomy (NCBI): domain Eukaryota; kingdom Viridiplantae; phylum Streptophyta; class Magnoliopsida; order Asterales; family Asteraceae; genus Artemisia; species Artemisia argyi. Next base: position 43,780,756 of record CM060676.1, on the reverse strand, counting down.
AAGACAGTCGTTTTCACTGATCACTCGGCTCTTCGATATCTTTTTGCTAAGCAGGATGCTAAGCCACGACTAATTCGGTGGATCTTATTGCTACAAGAATTTGATGTTGAGATTCGTGATAAGAGGGGGGCAGAAAATCTGGCCGCAGATCATTTATCTCGTCTTGAAAACCCCTTGGATAAACACGATAGAAGTGAGATTAGGGATTCATTTCCTGACGAACAACTCATGTTAATGATTGATTCAGAGCCTTGGTACGCCGATTTTGCCAATTATCTCGCAAGCAGAATCGTTCCTGAACACCTAACTAGATACGAAAGAAAAAGGTTCTTTTCTTAGTTAAAATACTACTTTTAGGATGAACCATTTTTATTCCGAAGGTGTCCTGACCAAATTATAAGACGTTGTGTTTTGGAAAGTGAGGCAGTAAAGATTATGAGGGAATGTCACTCTGGTCCCTCTTGCGGGCATCATGGGATAAACACCACCGCCCGAAGGATTTTCGACACGGGATTCTATTGGCTCACAATTTTCCGTGACGTCAAAGAAATGGTACAGGCATGCGATGCATGTCAACGGGCTGGGAACATATCACATAGGGATGAAGCACCTCAGAATTTTATACAAGTATGTGAGGTTTTCGATGTTTGGGGAATTGACTTCATGGGACCCTTTCCATCTTCAGGGGGGAATGGATACATTTTAGTTGCCATCGATTATATTTCAAAATGGGTTGAGGCACAAGCCCTTAGGACCAATGATGCTAGAGTAGTCATCCATTTCTTGAAAAAGCTTTTCGCTAGATTCGGGATTCCTAAAGCTCTCATCAGTGATAGGGGGACCAACTTTTGCAATGCACAAATGGAAAAGGTCATGAAGAGGTATGGAGTATCTCATCGGTTCTCCACCGCCTATCATCCACAAACCAATGGCCAGGTCGAAAACACCAATAGGGCTATTAAAAGAATACTTGAAAAGACGGTTAGTCAAAATAGAAAAGACTGGTCATTTAAACTTGACGAAGCCTTGTGGGCATTCCGAACCGCCTACAAGACACCTATTGGAACGACCCCATTTCGCTTGGTGTATGGTAAGGCGTGTCACTTGCCAGTAGAATTAGAACATAAGGCTTATTGGGCGCTTAAGACATGTAACTTAGATTATACAATTTCCGGAACTAATAGGTTCTTGCAATTACATGAGCTTGATGAGCTTAGGTTAGAAGCCTATGAATCTTCCGTTACATATAAAGAGAGAGCAAAAAGATGGCATGACCAGAGAATTAAGAAACCCAAAGAATTTTCAGAGGGAGACAAAGTCCTATTGTACAATTCTCGGTTGAGATTATTTTCGGGAAAACTAAAGTCTAGATGGTATGGACCGTTTACGGTGAAAAATTCCTCTAAAACTGGAGCCGTTGTGTTGTTAGACGATGAAGGTAGGGAATTTACTGTCAACATACAACGTGTAAAACATTATCAAGAAAATAACAATGAAATGATTTGTGAGGTGGATGTGACGTTTGATGATGAGGTCACGTAGTAACCCATGACCTTGAGTCTAGCTACAAGACTCGTAAATAAAGAAAAGTGCTTCTTGGGAGGCAACCCATGCTTTGTGTGATTTTATTTTGTTTGTTTGTTATTTGCTTCCGTATGCATGCTTTATTTTAAATTGTTGGTAGATCATGTTTCTAACTAAAGAGTGGAAATACTTTACTTTGTTGTTTGGCCTAGTCTTAACTTCACCTAAAAGTATTTTTGCAAAAGATAAGTGTAAAGGGAAACCCCAAATATGTTTTTAAGAAACAAACCAATCATGATTCTCCACAATATTAAGTGAACATGTATATTCGTATTTGTTAGAGTCAAATGCTTGTATCGAGTCATAATGAAGTTTTGCAGGATTTTCCAGGAAGTAGAACCAAGTTTTTCCAGAAATTTTCCAAAAACTTAACATAAGAATTTCTGCAGATCACTTCTGACGGCGTCACGAGTTTACTCTTGACGGCGTCACGTGTAAAAATCTGGAAATTTTACCGGTTTTGTTTTTCTAACAGAGTCTTAAGGTTTATGTTGAATTATTAAGTTTTTTAATCTCCAGGAATCTGCAAACTTCATTCTACAAGCATTATATCTTACTTGTTTTCTATGATTTAGTAACTTATATAGATTGCCGCCGATTTTATGCGAGGTTGCCTTGTTTGTTTTCTCAGGATTTACAGGTTATGTATGACAAGAAGATGATTTACATTCTGGAAGGGAAGCTTTGATTGTTCATTTTCTTGGAGGAAGATTTAACCTGGCCACCTTATTATCCATACCGAGCGAATCAGGGGAGTATTTGATTTCATTCTTTTTACTTTTTCACTTTTACATTCTTTACTTGAACATTGGGGACAATGTTCATCTTAAGTGTAAGGGGAGGGTAAAATGATGATACCTTACATATACACTTTCGCTTGAGTTTGTTTGTTTGATGGTAGATGTGTAATAAAACTATGAGAAATACTTGTTAGTGCAATTTTAGCGCCAAATTCAAAATTTTTTACAACATTTAGGAGTGAAACTTTAGCCATAGCAAGCGTCTCATGGATAGGAGATTGTATGACTAGCACATAACCGTATATTCAGAAAAATTTTCCACCCAAATATGTGAGGTTCGCCTTTAGATTTGATAGGAAAAGCATTTATTATTAGTGCTTATAAGTGTACCGGTAGCATTTAGATTCTAGAACTTGCGTTAGTGATGCATCCCGAGACCGCTAGTGAGACTACATTCGTGTAGTAGGATTTACTACATGATAAGAGGCATTAGGATCACCCTTGTGTTAAACCCGTTCCATAATTACTTGACCATTTAAGTCATATTACTTGACTAGTTAAGTCAACTAATTTTTCCCACACCTTTAGCGTTGTACTCATTTATAGTACACGAAACCCCTAGTACACCCCTCCGAGCCTATCTTTTCGTTTCTAACTTTAAGCATTTTACTTAAAGGAAGAATTTGTTACACCCCACTTAAATGTACTGTAACAATTCGCAATTTCAGGTTAATTACTATTCCCGGAAAATTTTACTATTCATTTTTACTATTCATTTTTACAATTCATTTTTTCCCGAAATTTTCCCGAAAGTTGATTTTTATTTCATATTCTCGAGTGATAAATCATTTCCATGGCAAATTAAATGTTTGACATTCGTCAGATCATTTTCGTAAAAGTTATTAAGGAATTACACGTTTTAGGGTAAAACGTCATTAAGAAATTCTACGCACAACGAAATTCGACCCCGTTAAGTGACCCCACATCAAAAAAATGTTTGACACACTCATGATTTATTTGAGAATAAATCATGACTGAGAAAAACATGACCAAAAATAAACCTCGGTCGTGAAAAACTGGAATTTTCAGTTTTAAGCGTTTTTACTCAGCCGTAACCTTAGCCTATACCTGCACCGCATTTCTAAGATGATTTAAGTTTTCAACTTATTAGAATAAGTCAACATATTTTTCCCTCCTCCTTTGACCAAAAATCATTCCTTGATTTTATAAGTCATTCCGTGATTTTTAGGCTTACGGTTTGATGTCTAAAAGACATTTAATACCAATCGACACTAGACTAAGCCCAGTCTAGACATTATAAGTCATTTTAAATCATTTATAACCTATTAGAAAAGTAACATTTTACTTTTCTCAATTTTACGCAATATTCGTACATTTTACGTATTACGCGTTTTAGACCCGTGTTTCCAGTTTTTGCAGGGTTTTACCACCCAAATAGAACCTACCACTAATTTTATATTTTATTATGGAACTTATGGACATGTTTAACAATACTTTCAAGTTCCATAATTTTACGACACCCGGTTTTACGTTTTGAGGCCTAATCATTTACGGTTGGCATTTCCCGGAGTCAAGTTTCATCCTAATACTTAGGATATTACCAAGCCAAAGCCAACTCACCCCCTAGCCCTTGTGAACCGCCAATAGGGGGGGGAGTCACACCTTAAGGTGGCTTGATCTTGTATCAAGTGATCTTGGATGGTTACATGTGTTGTTTTGCTAAAATATCCTAAGTAAACTAACCTCCTCATGGACCTATAAAAGCCCCCCCTCCCCCCTTGTGTTGCCGTCCATACCATTTCACTCCACACTTAGCTTTATTTCTTCTAAATTCAAGCAAGGTTCAACTGCTTCTTCAAGGTAGAAACCCTAGTTTGATCTTAGGTTATCAAAACACTTTCAAACCTCATATACTTTGGTGATTTCTCTTGAGTTTGAATCCACTCAAGTCACCTCAACTTTCATCATTCATCTTTCAAGATTACAAGAGTAGAAAGATTGCATGAAGTGAAGTGGGTTGAAGCAAGTTTATCAAAGTCCTATCCTTACTAGTTACTTCCTTTCTTTATTTGAAAGCCAAAAGTTGTAAGCCAAACCCTAACATGCTTCTTGTTAAATAATCATGTTCATGTTATTTACCTATTATTCATGCTATATTATGTCTTGTATGCATGTCCATGATGTATAAAAATGAGCAAAACAAGTTATTGTAATTGATTGTTAAGATAAGTTATTAAAACAAGTAAACTAGTGACTTTCTTGGTAAGACCTGATCAAAATGGTAAAAATATGATATTGGATCATTACATATTACAGTAGAGGACTTAACAAGGAAACCATAGCAATTTGAACCACCTAAAACGAGTATACGAGTCAAAAGTTATGACGATTTGCAGTTACCAAAACTTTCCGGCAAAACTGCCTAAAATGTTTCTGTGACAGAATATAAAACAAGCAAAAAGAGGCCTTTCTGGTCCGTTTCATGAAAAAGTTAAAGCACGAAAGTTGTCCGGAATCACGTTTTCTTCAAAAACTCAGGAGCACGCCTCCAGAAAATCAATAACGAATGAAATATTTCTCAGTTTCTTAACAGCTATTTACATATTTATAAGTCACTATATTATGGTTATACTTTAAAAGGAACAAGAGGTCTTATAACCTATAATCAAGACCACAACCATGGCTAGAGCCAAGGTTGAGTCTCATGACCATGGAACAAGGACCAAAGGTCATGGCAAGGCCATGACGAAATGACCATGTAAGCTTACTTAGGCGTAAACATGAAACAAGGAATTGGCAATAACTTGAACAAACAATTTGGATCTACTTCACTTAAAAGGGAACCATGAGATAATACAAAGAAAAATGGTCATACAAGACTTATGAAACTTACCCTAATAACAATCTTCATGTAAAATATAAACTTTTCTAAGTTTATTCAAATATCGGACATGTAATTTTTTGGATCGAAACTTATATCTATATATTTTATCAACTACTACAATAGTAGGGAGCCTCATGTGAGGAGTTCATTATGTAAGCCGTCGAGTTAAGTTGTGGATTTACGAATTAAAGTGTCCTGGCTCCTCGAACGCTTACTAACATGACTTCTGAATTATGTCGGCCCGAACGGTAGTAAACGATATATAAAACATACATGTTTCATGAATCTTTTCTTTCAAAGACTTACACTATACATCATACCACATCATGGACTAAATGCAAGATATATATATATATATATATATATATATATATATATATATATATATATATATATATATATATATATATATATATATATATATAGGCACTTATTCATATTCTTTACTCCGATCCTAAGTCGCAACATTCTATTATAGGTTGCTCGTAGAAACCTTCACGATCCAACCATTACCTTCATTACTTGCTATCTTACTTAAGGTGAGTTCATAGCCCCACTTTACATTACTTTAATGTTTTACAAACCCTTGGGGGGAATACATGCTACTTTTAAACCGAACACAATGCTTTGAAACTGTATGCTGCCTGATTGTTTTATTATTACTAAGTACCTACCTTGCCAATCCTAGGCCCCTATCATGAACCATTTAATCACTAGTATTAGTGAGCGCGAGTATTGTGAATAGGCCTATTGGGATTGACGAATCCCATTTGTTTGAGCAGATTAGTTCAAACGAATGCACTATATTTGAACATTAAGTATGACGGCAAAGTACTTACCGGGGCAACAAAACCGCCGATTGATATTGGTACCCGTTAACGTATTGGTTGCAAGAGCTTAGTATATAATAATAACTGTTTTGTTTTCCAACATAAGTACGAGTCTAATTAACTCATACTACCAACATATTGTGTTCAACCGTTAAACAAATTCTATGAATATCACTCAACCTTTGTGTTGACCTCTTAAGCATGTATTTCAGGTCCATGATAATCAAGAGCGCAGCGGAAGGGCACGTACTAAAGGAAGAAGGCTATAAACTACTATGTCATTCGATAAAAACATCAAAGACTTTATCTTGATGTATTTTGAAACATGGAACCTTTTTGGGACCTTACTATGTAAACTCTGATATATTTGAATAATATGAATGACAACTCTTTTTAATACGACTCGGTTAGAGATCGTTTTCTATTATTATGACTGTTGTGCCGTCGAGTAACACCCAAGTTGAATTCCGCTGCATCATGAATTGGGGGTGTTACAGATTGGTATCAGAGCCATGGTTATAGAGAAACGGGTCTAAGTGAGACCTAAACTATAACTACAATAACAAGCAAAAACATTTTTATAGCCTTCCGCTCTTCGTGCCTTCCATCCTCCAGAAGATTATGGACTTATTACACATGTTATGCTACATGAACATATTTGTATATTGTTATATGCACATTGCCATAGTTTGAGCATTTTCCATAAACATTTGATTTATTTTTGACGTCATAATACTAATTGTAGACATCATGTCCGCACCTCCATCTCCCGATCATCTTCCTGCTATGCCTGAGTATTTACCAATTCTTCCCGGACCTAATGATCCTTACTTTGAAGCAATTGACTACGACGATGAGGAAGAACCTTACGAGGATCTAGACAATGAAGTAGATTCGGACGAAGATCCTGAAATGGATATGGACATAAACATCGATGATTACGAAGAAGATCCTGAAATGGATATTGACATCGAAGGCATCGATGACATTGAGGAAGCAGAGGAACAAATAGTGGTGCCACATCTATCACCATTAACATCTCCACCTCCTGTTTCACCAATTTCATCCGAATCTAATCGTACCACTCCAACTCAAGTTCCGAAGTCTACATACCAAGTCGGCGGAACATCTACATCTACACATATATTCGTGAACTCTGCTCAATACGAAATCTACTCTTTGAAACAAGCCCTCAACCTAACCCAACTCAAAGTTCAAAGCATGGCAAGTCAAATGAACGAATATATATCCAAGGTAAATTCTGCCAAAATGGATGCCATGAATGCTCGAGAAGACCTCTATTGGTTTAAGCTTGACATGAGCTATGTCCAGGGAGACTTGACTCATGTTGGAGAAATAGTTTTGAATCCCTTGACCGGCTTGGATGACGTCAAGGATAGACTTACCTTGGTTGAGAGGGCCCAAGAACAAGATGCGGTACAAATTCACAAACTACTTAACCGCCTAAATACCGCAGAAATCCGGTTAGATGTTGCAAACTTTGACAGGTATCAACTTAAGAATGATTTGTGTGGAATGCAAACTCAAATGAGTGCCATACAACAAAGGCTATACCAAAAGGATGTCAAAGAATACCATCCCAATGAAAGTGTGGATGTGTTAGCAACACACGGAAATAATAATCCGTCCGGACTAGAACAACCTTCCAACCGATGTTAGACTAGTGTTATAGTACTAGTTATCTTGTGTACTAATCCATGTAATAGCGATAGTAGAAACGTTGTAATTACTAAACTGAAAGTATCAGTTAGTAAGTTTTGAAGAAACTTGTAATAGGTTTGGATTTTGTAAATCAATCAATGTTATATGAATAAAACTCTTGTTTTATATACTATCATGTGTTATGCTTTTAAGTTTCAACATAATTTTCCTATCATTCTTATCAAATTGTGCTCATTTCACAACTCTCTAATTACAACGTATCTTTTGAACAATAGAATCATGGCGCCAAAGAAGAAGACACCACCAGCAATGACTCAAGCTGCCATTCGCAAACTAGTTAAGGACAGTGTCAACGCAGCACTCACCACAGAATGAGCAGCCGTAGCTGCAGCAGCTGCCGAAGCCGCCACAGCTGCTGGTGCTGCAGATGCTACAGCTGCTGATGCTGCAGCAGCCGCTAAAGCCGCCACTGCTGCGGAAGCTGCTATAGCTGCAGAAGCTGCCCGAATTGCCAGCCTTAACCTTGGAGGACCAAACCCAACTATCCCTCCGGTGACAAATGTTGCTACAGTACCAAAGGGTTGCTCGTTCATTTCCTACTTGAAATGTGAACCCATCAAATTTAAGGGTGCTGAAGGAGCTGTAGGTTTGACCCGCTGGTTTGAAAAAGTAGAGTCGGTATTCTTGGTCAGTAAATGTACTGAGGGTGATAAAGTTCAGTATGCCAAGAGTACTCTATTGAATGAGGCATTATCATGGTGGAATTCAATAGCTCAACCAATGGGCATTGAAAATGCTTATAAGATTACTTGGGCTAATTTGAAGCAAATGATGATCAAAGAGTACTGCCCTCGCAGTGAAATGCAGAAGTTAGAGGTGGAATTCTGGGATCATTCTGTTAGGGGAAATGACATCATAACCTATAACCGTCGATTCCAAGAATTGAAGATACTTTGTCCAACAATGGTTTCCACCAAAGAGAAATTGTTGGAAAGGTATATCTGGGGACTTCCATCAAGTATACAAGGGAATGTAACTTCAGCAAATCCCAAGAAACTTGATGAAGCTATGCGGATGTCTCGCAGCCTCATGGATCAGGTGGTACGTATAACAGAAACACGAAAGCAAAACAACCCCAACAACACCAACAACGCCAACAATACCAGTAACACCAACAACTCCAACTACCGTAACAACAACAACAAGAACAACAACAACAAGCGACCATGGGATGGTAACCGTGGAAGTAACAACAACAACAACAACAACAACAACCAAACCCGAAACAACAACCATCACAATCAGCAGAACAAAAGACAGGAAGCCGCGACGGCTTATGTTGCTGCACCAGCCGGTGGTAAATACGTTGGTACTCTACCACAGTGTACCAAGTGCAACTACCATCATGAAGGTCCCTGCCCGACCAAGTGCAACAAGTGTCAAAAGCCCGGACATCTTGCCAAGGATTATAGAGGCAAGGGTGTAGCTACTGGGGCTAACACACAGCCCATAGTTACATGTTTTGGGTGTGGTGAAAAGGGACACTTCAAGAACAACTGTCCTCAAAACCAAGGACCCCAAGGCTGAGGTGCTCGCGGCAGAGCCTATGTCATGGGAAATGGAGAACCACACCAAGACTCGAACGTGGTTACCGGTACGTTCTTACTCAATAACATTCCTGTTAAAGTCTTATTCGATTCTGGTGCTGATATGAGCTTTATATCTACTAGAATTGCGCCTTTACTTGATATTCCATCAATTACTTTAACCACTAGTTATAGTATTGAACTAGCTACCGGTGACTTAGTAAATACCAATACCGTAATCCCAAACTATACCCTTAATCTCTTAGACCACCCCTTTAACATCAATCTTATGCCAATCGAACTCGGAAGTTTTGATGTTGTTATTGGCATGGATTGGTTGTCTAAGCATCAAGCTAACATCATTTGTGGTGAAAGAGTTGTGCACATTCCATGTGACAATGAAAATTTGATCATTCGTGGTGATCAAAGTGGAACTCAAATAAACATCATCTCATGTATCAAAACCATGAAGTACATTGAGAAAGGATGTTATGCTTTCCTAGCCCACGTAACTGAAAAGAAATCCGATGAAAAACGTCTCGAAGATGTTCCTATTGCCCGTGAGTTTCCTGAAGTCTTTCCGGAAGATTTACCCGGATTACCACCAAATCGTCAAATAGAATTCAGAATTGATTTAATACCAGGAGCGGCGCCAGTTGCCCGCGCACCATACCGGCTAGCACCTTCAGAGATGCAAGAGCTATCAAATCAATTACAAGAACTTTCGGACAAGGGATTTATTCGACCTTGTTCCTCACCTTGGGGAGCTCCAGTTTTATTCGTGAAAAAGAAAGATGGGTCATTACGAATGTGTATCGACTATCGTGAACTAAACAAATTAACCATAAAGAACCGATACCCACTACCAAGAATTGATGATTTATTCGATCAATTACAAGGTTCAACCTATTACTCACAAATTGACCTACGATCAGGTTACCATCAAGTTAGAGTTCGTGATGAAGACATTCCAAAGACAGCCTTTCGGACACGATATGGTCACCATGAATTCCAAGTGATGCCATTTGGGTTAACAAATGCACCGGCAGTATTCATGGATCCCATGAATCGGGTGTGTAAGCCATATTTGGACAAATTCGTGATCGTATTCATAGACGACATTCTCATATATTCCAAAAATGAAGAGGAACACAAAGAACACCTGAGAACAATTTTAGGACTACTCAAGGAAGAGAAATTGTATGCAAAGTTTTCCAAATGTGAATTTTGGATTCAATCAGTACAATTCCTTGGGCATGTGATTGACAAGACCGGTTTACATGTCGATCCCGCTAAAATTAAAGCTATCAAAAATTGGCCAACACCTACCACACCTACTGAAATTCGTCAATTTCTAGGTCTAGCCGGGTATTACCGAAGGTTTATTGAAGGATTTTCCTCAATAGCAAAATCTTTGACTAAGCTAACTCAGAAAGACAAGAAATACGTGTGGGATGAAAACGAAGAAAAAGCTTTCCAAACCCTCAAACAGAAACTTTGTAGTGCTCCTATCCTAGCATTGCCAGATGGGATAGAAGATTTTGTAGTCTATTGTGATGCATCGCACCAAGGGTTAGGTGCCGTGTTGATGCAACGTGATAAGGTTATGGCTTATGCTTCAAGACAACTCAAGGTTCATGAAGAAAATTACACCACTCATGACTTAGAGTTAGGAGCTGTAGTCTTTGCACTAAAAATCTGGAGACACTATCTATACGGTACTAGATGTACTGTGTACACCGATCATAAAAGTCTACAACACATTTTGAACCAAAAAGAACTAAACATGAGACAACGTCGTTAGTTGGAGTTACTGAGTGATTATGACTGCGACATTCGTTACCACCCAGGAAAGGCAAACGTAGTAGCCGACGCCCTGAGCCGAAAAGAACGGGTTAAACCACTACGAGTCCGAGCCTTAGTTTTAACCATAAATTCTAACTTTCCTACTCAAATCCTTCACGCTCAAGCTGAGGCGGTGAAACAAGAAGACATCCAAAAGGAAAAGTTGGATGGCATGATACAAAAGAAATTCGAAACCCGTTCAGATGGAACTCTATGCTTCCAAGGTCGAAGTTGGTTACCACTTTATGGTGGCCTACAAGACTTGATCATGCATGAATCTCACAAGTCCAAATACTCCATACATCCAGGATCTGATAAGATGTATCATGATCTTAAACTACTCTATTGGTGGCCGAACATGAAGGCCGATATTGCAACATACGTTGGCAAATGTCTTACATGTTCCAAAGTAAAAGCCGAACATCAAAAACCATCCGGTCCATTACAACAACCAGAGATTCCTATGTGGAAATGGGAAAGAATTACTATGGACTTCATTACCAAGCTCCCAAAGACATCAAGCGGTTATGACTCCATCTGGGTCATAGTTGATCGTCTCACAAAATCCGCACACTTTATACCAATCAAAGAGACTTACAAAATGGAACAACTAACCCGGCTGTACGTCAAAGAAATAGTCTCAAGACATGGTGCACCAATATCCATCATATCTGACAGAGATGGTAGATTTACTTCCAATTTCTGGCAGTCACTCCAAGACGCCTTTGGAACAAATCTAGACATGAGTACAGCGTACCATCCTCAGACCGATGGTCAGAGTGAGCGAACCATTCAAACACTTGAAGACATGCTTCGAGCTTGTATAATAGACTTTGGAAAAGGATGGGATACTCATCTACCATTAGTCGAATTTTCCTACAACAACAGCTATCATGCAAGTATTAAAGCAGCTCCATTTGAAGCACTTTACGGTCGAAAGTGTCGTTCACCTGCTTGTTGGGCTGAAGTGGGAGAAGTTCAACTCACTGGACCAGAACTCATATGAGAAACAACGGATAAGATTGTACAAATCAGAAGTCGACTACAAGCCGCAAGAGATCGACAGAAAAGTTGTGCCGACACATGACGCAGACCCCTAGAATTCCAAGTTGGAGATAGGGTTATGCTAAAGGTATCGCCTTGGAAAGGCTTGATACGATTCGGTAAACGAGGAAAACTAAACCCAAGATACATCAGACCATTCAAAATCCTAGCCAGGGTTGGCCCTGTGGCGTACAGACTTGAGCTTCCATCAGAACTCAGTAGTGTACACCCCACTTTTCATGTATCCAATCTAAAGAAATGCTTGTCAGATGAATCACTCGTGATTCCACTCGATGAAATTCAACTCAATGACGATCTTCAATTTATTGAGGAACCTGTAGAAATCATGGACCGAGAGGTCAAACAACTCAAGCAAAGCCGTATTCCAACTGTCAAGGTTCGTTGGAACTCACGACGTGGTCCTGAATACACATGGGAACGAGAGGACCAGATACATAAGAAATACCCACATCTTTTTACCAACGAAGCTTCTACTCCTAACGCAAATTGATCTCCGGGACGGAGCTCTCATATGGGGTGGAGACTGTAACAATTCGCAATTTCAGGTTAATTACTATTCCCGGAAAATTTTACTATTCATTTTTTCCCGAAATTTTCTCGAAAGTTGATTTTTATTTCATATTCTCGAGTGATAAATCATTTCCATGGCAAATTAAATGTTTGACATTCGTTAGATCATTTTCGTGAAAGTTATTAAGGAATTACACGTTTTAGGGTAAAACGTCATTCAGAAATTCTACGCACAACGAAATTCGACCCCGTTAAGTGACCCCACACCAGAAAAATGTTTGCCACACTCATGATTTATTTGAGAATAAATCATGACTGAGAAAAACATGACCAAAAATAAACCTCGGCCGTGAAAAACTGGAATTTTCAGTTTTAAGCGTTTTTACTCAGCCGTAACCTTAGCCTATACCTGCACCGCGTTTCTAAGATGATTTAAGTTTTCAACTTATTAGAATATGTCAACTTATTTTTCCCTCCTCCTTTGACCAAAAATCATTCCTTGATTTTATAAGTCATTCCGTGATTTTTAGGCTTACGGTTTGATGTCTAAAAGACATTTAATACCAATCGACACTAGACTAAGCCCAGTCTAGACATTATAAGTCATTTTAAATCATTTATAACCTATTAGAAAAGTAACATTTTACTTTTCTCAATTTTACGCAATATTCGTACATTTTACGTATTACGCGTTTTAGACCCGTGTTTCCAGTTTTAGCAGGGTTTTACCACCCAAATGGAACCTACCACTCATTTTATATTTTATTATGGAACTTATGGACATGTTTAACAATACTTTCAAGTTCCATAATTTTACGACACCCGGTTTTATGTTTTGAGGCCTAATCATTTACGGTTGGCATTTCCCGAAGTCAAGTTTCATCCTAATACTTAGGATATTACCAAGCCAAAGCCAACTCACCCCCCTAGCCCTTGTGAACCGCCAATAGGGGGGAGTCATACCTTAAGGTGGCTTGATCTTGTATCAAGTGATCTTGGATGGTTACATGTGTTGTTTTGCTAAAATATCCTAAGTAAACTAACCTCCTCATGGACCTATAAAAGCCCCCCCTCCCCCCTTGTGTTGCCGTCCATACCCCCTTGTGTTGTTTGACAGGTATCAACTTAAGAATGATTTGTGTGGAATGCAAACTCAAATGAGTGCCATACAATAAAGGCTATACCAAAAGGATGTCAAAGAATACCATCCCAATGAAAGTGTGGATGTGTTAGCAACACACGGAAATAATAATCCGTCCGGACTAGAACAACCTTCCAACCGATGTTAGACTAGTGTTATAGTACTAGTTATCTTGTGTACTAATCCATGTAATAGCGATAGTAGAAACGTTGTAATTACTAAACTGAAAGTATCAGTTAGTAAGTTTTGAAGAAACTTGTAATAGGTTTCGATTTTGTAAATCAATCAACGTTATATGAATAAAACTCTTGTTTTATATACTATCATGTGTTATGCTTTTAAGTTTCAACATAATTTTCCTATCATTCTTATCAAATTGTGCTCATTTCACAACTCTCTAATTACAACGTATCTTTTGAACAATAGAATCATGGCGCCAAAGAAGAAGACACCACCAGCAATGACTCAAGCTGCCATTCGCAAACTAGTTAAGGACAGTGTCAACGCAGCACTCACCACAGAACGAGCAGCCGTAGCTGCAGCAGCTGCCGAAGCCGCCACAGCTGCTGGTGCTGCAGATGCTACAGCTGCTGATGCTGCAGCAGCCGCTGAAGCTGCAGCAGCTGCTGATGCTGCAGCAGCCGCTAAAGCCGCCACTGCTGCGGAAGCTGCTATAGCTGCAGAAGCTGCCCGAATTGCCAGCCTTAACCTTGGAGGACCAAACCCAACTATCTCTCCGGTGACAAATGTTGCTACAGTACCAAAGGGTTGCTCGTTCATTTCCTACTTGAAATGTGAACCCATCAAATTTAAGGGTGCTGAAGGAGCTGTAGGTTTGACCCGCTGGTTTGAAAAAGTGGAGTCGGTATTCTTGGTCAGTAAATGTACTGAGGGTGATAAAGTTCAGTATGCCAAGAGTACTCTATTGAATGAGGCATTATCATGGTGGAATTCAATAGCTCAACCAATGGGCATTGAAAATGCTTATAAGATTACTTGGGCTAATTTGAAGCAAATGATGATCAAAGAGTACTGCCCTCGCAGTGAAATGCAGAAGTTAGAGGTGGAATTCTGGGATCATTCTGTTAGGGGAAATGACATCATAACCTATAACCGTCGATTCCAAGAATTGAAGATACTTTGTCCAACAATGGTTTCCACCAAAGAGAAATTGTTGGAAAGGTATATCTGGGGACTTCCATCAAGTATACAAGGGAATGTAACTTCAGCAAATCCCAAGAAACTTGATGAAGCTATGCGGATGTCTCGCAGCCTCATGGATCAGGTGGTACGTATAACAGAAACACGAAAGCAAAACAACCCCAACAACACCAACAACGCCAACAATACCAGTAACACCAACAACTCCAACTACCGTAACAACAACAACAAGAACAACAACAACAAGCGACCATGGGATGGTAACCGTGGAAGTAACAACAACAACAACAACAACAACAACCAAACCCGAAACAACAACCATCACAATCAGCAGAACAAAAGACAGGAAGCCGCGACGGCTTATGTTGCTGCACCAGCCGGTGGTAAATACGTTGGTACTCTACCACAGTGTACCAAGTGCAACTACCATCATGAAGGTCCCTGCCCGACCAAGTGCAACAAGTGTCAAAAGCCCGGACATCTTGCCAAGGATTATAGAGGCAAGGGTGTAGCTACTGGGGCTAACACACAGCCCATAGTTACATGTTTTGGGTGTGGTGAAAAGGGACACTTCAAGAACAACTGTCCTCAAAACCAAGGACCCCAAGGCTGAGGTGCTCGCGGCAGAGCCTATGTCATGGGAAATGGAGAACCACACCAAGACTCGAACGTGGTTACCGGTACGTTCTTACTCAATAACATTCCTGTTAAAGTCTTATTCGATTCTGGTGCTGATATGAGCTTTATATCTACTAGAATTGCGCCTTTACTTGATATTCCATCAATTACTTTAACCACTAGTTATAGTATTGAACTAGCTACCGGTGACTTAGTAAATACCAATACCGTAATCCCAAACTATACCCTTAATCTCTTAGACCACCCCTTTAACATCAATCTTATGCCAATCGAACTCGGAAGTTTTGATGTTGTTATTGGCATGGATTGGTTGTCTAAGCATCAAGCTAACATCATTTGTGGTGAAAGAGTTGTGCACATTCCATGTGACAATGAAAATTTGATCATTCGTGGTGATCAAAGTGGAACTCAAATAAACATCATCTCATGTATCAAAACCATGAAGTACATTGAGAAAGGATGTTATGCTTTCCTAGCCCACGTAACCGAAAAGAAATCCGATGAAAAACGTCTCGAAGATGTTCCTATTGCCCGTGAGTTTCCTGAAGTCTTTCCGGAAGATTTACCCGGATTACCACCAAATCGTCAAATAGAATTCAGAATTGATTTAATACCAGGAGCGGCGCCAGTTGCCCGCGCACCATACCGGCTAGCACCTTCAGAGATGCAAGAGCTATCAAATCAATTACAAGAACTTTCGGACAAGGGATTTATTCGACCCTGTTCCTCACCTTGGGGAGCTCCAGTTTTATTCGTGAAAAAGAAAGATGGGTCATTACGAATGTGTATCGACTATCGTGAACTAAACAAATTAACCATAAAGAACCGATACCCACTACCAAGAATTGATGATTTATTCGATCAATTACAAGGTTCAACCTATTACTCACAAATTGACCTACGATCAGGTTACCATCAAGTTAGAGTTCGTGATGAAGACATTCCAAAGACAGCCTTTCGGACACGATATGGTCACCATGAATTCCAAGTGATGCCATTTGGGTTAACAAATGCACCGGCAGTATTCATGGATCCCATGAATCGGGTGTGTAAGCCATATTTGGACAAATTCGTGATCGTATTCATAGACGACATTCTCATATATTCCAAAAATGAAGAGGAACACAAAGAACACCTGAGAACAATTTTAGGACTACTCAAGGAAGAGAAATTGTATGCAAAGTTTTCCAAATGTGAATTTTGGATTCAATCAGTACAATTCCTTGGGCATGTGATTGACAAGACCGGTTTACATGTCGATCCCGCTAAAATTAAAGCTATCAAAAATTGGCCAACACCTACCACACCTACTGAAATTCGTCAATTTCTAGGTCTAGCCGGGTATTACCGAAGGTTTATTGAAGGATTTTCCTCAATAGCAAAATCTTTGACTAAGCTAACTCAGAAAGACAAGAAATACGTGTGGGATGAAAACGAAGAAAAAGCTTTCCAAACCCTCAAACAGAAACTTTGTAGTGCTCCTATCCTAGCATTGCCAGATGGGATAGAAGATTTTGTAGTCTATTGTGATGCATCGCACCAAGGGTTAGGTGCCGTGTTGATGCAACGTGATAAGGTTATGGCTTATGCTTCAAGACAACTCAAGGTTCATGAAGAAAATTACACCACTCATGACTTAGAGTTAGGAGCTGTAGTCTTTGCACTAAAAATCTGGAGACACTATCTATACGGTACTAGATGTACTGTGTACACCGATCATAAAAGTCTACAACACATTTTGAACCAAAAAGAACTAAACATGAGACAACGTCGTTAGTTGGAGTTACTGAGTGATTATGACTGCGACATTCGTTACCACCCAGGAAAGGCAAACGTAGTAGCCGACGCCCTGAGCCGAAAAGAACGGGTTAAACCACTACGAGTCCGAGCCTTAGTTTTAACCATAAATTCTAACTTTCCTACTCAAATCCTTCACGCTCAAGCTGAGGCGGTGAAACAAGAAGACATCCAAAAGGAAAAGTTGGATGGCATGATACAAAAGAAATTCGAAACCCGTTCAGATGGAACTCTATGCTTCCAAGGTCGAAGTTGGTTACCACTTTATGGTGGCCTACAAGACTTGATCATGCATGAATCTCACAAGTCCAAATACTCCATACATCCAGGATCTGATAAGATGTATCATGATCTTAAACTACTCTATTGGTGGCCGAACATGAAGGCCGATATTGCAACATACGTTGGCAAATGTCTTACATGTTCCAAAGTAAAAGCCGAACATCAAAAACCATCCGGTCCATTACAACAACCAGAGATTCCTATGTGGAAATGGGAAAGAATTACTATGGACTTCATTACCAAGCTCCCAAAGACATCAAGCGGTTATGACTCCATCTGGGTCATAGTTGATCGTCTCACAAAATCCGCACACTTTATACCAATCAAAGAGACTTACAAAATGGAACAACTAACCCGGCTGTACGTCAAAGAAATAGTCTCAAGACATGGTGCACCAATATCCATCATATCTGACAGAGATGGTAGATTTACTTCCAATTTCTGGCAGTCACTCCAAGACGCCTTTGGAACAAATCTAGACATGAGTACAGCGTACCATCCTCAGACCGATGGTCAGAGTGAGCGAACCATTCAAACACTTGAAGACATGCTTCGAGCTTGTATAATAGACTTTGGAAAAGGATGGGATACTCATCTACCATTAGTCGAATTTTCCTACAACAACAGCTATCATGCAAGTATTAAAGCAGCTCCATTTGAAGCACTTTACGGTCGAAAGTGTCGTTCACCTGCTTGTTGGGCTGAAGTGGGAGAAGTTCAACTCACTGGACCAGAACTCATACGAGAAACAACGGATAAGATTGTACAAATCAGAAGTCGACTACAAGCCGCAAGAGATCGACAGAAAAGTTGTGCCGACACATGACGCAGACCCCTAGAATTCCAAGTTGGAGATAGGGTTATGCTAAAGGTATCGCCTTGGAAAGGCTTGATACGATTCGGTAAACGAGGAAAACTAAACCCAAGATACATCAGACCATTCAAAATCCTGGCCAGGGTTGGCCCTGTGGCGTACAGACTTGAGCTTCCATCAGAACTCAGTAGTGTACACCCCACTTTTCATGTATCCAACCTAAAGAAATGCTTGTCAGATGAATCACTCGTGATTCCACTCGATGAAATTCAACTCAATGACGATCTTCAATTTATTGAGGAACCTGTAGAAATCATGGACCGAGAGGTCAAACAACTCAAGCAAAGCCGTATTCCAACTGTCAAGGTTCGTTGGAACTCACGACGTGGTCCTGAATACACATGGGAACGAGAGGACCAGATACATAAGAAACACCCACATCTTTTTACCAACGAAGCTTCTACTCCTAACGCAAATTGATCTCCGGGACGGAGCTCTCATATGGGGTGGAGACTGTAACAATTCGCAATTTCAGGTTAATTACTATTCCCGGAAAATTTTACTATTCATTTTTACTATTCATTTTTTCCCGAAATTTTCTCGAAAGTTGATTTTTATTTCATATTCTCGAGTGATAAATCATTTCCATGGCAAATTAAATGTTTGACATTCGTTAGATCTTTTTCGTGAAAGTTATTAAGGAATTACACGTTTTAGGGTAAAACGTCATTCAGAAATTCTACGCACAACGAAATTCGACCCCGTTAAGTGACCCCACACCAGAAAAATGTTTGCCACACTCATGATTTATTTGAGAATAAATCATGACTGAGAAAAACATGACCAAAAATAAACCTCGGCCGTGAAAAACTGGAATTTTCAGTTTTAAGCGTTTTTACTCAGTCGTAACCTTAGCCTATACCTGCACCGCGTTTCTAAGATGATTTAAGTTTTCAACTTATTAGAATAAGTCAACTTATTTTTCCCTCCTCCTTTGACCAAAAATCATTCTTTGATTTTATAAGTCATTCCGTGATTTTTAGGCTTACGGTTTGATGTCTAAAAGACATTTAATACCAATCGACACTAGACTAAGCCCAGTCTAGACATTATAAGTCATTTTAAATCATTTATAACCTATTAGAAAAGTAACATTTTACTTTTCTCAATTTTACGCAATATTCGTACATTTTACGTATTACGCGTTTTAGACCCGTGTTTCCAGTTTTAGCAGGGTTTTACCACCCAAATGGAACCTACCACTCATTTTATATTTTATTATGGAACTTATGGACATGTTTAACAATACTTTCAAGTTCCATAATTTTACGACACCCGGTTTTACGTTTTGAGGCCTAATCATTTACGGTTGGCATTTCCCGAAGTCAAGTTTCATCCTAATACTTAGGATATTACCAAGCCAAAGCCAACTCACCCCCCTAGCCCTTGTGAACCGCCAATAGGGGGGAGTCATACATTAAGGTGGCTTGATCTTGTATCAAGTGATCTTGGATGGTTACATGTGTTGTTTTGCTAAAATATCCTAAGTAAACTAACCTCCTCATGGACCTATAAAAGCCCCCCCTCCCCCCTTGTGTTGCCGTCCATACCACTTCACTCCACACTTAGCTTTATTTCTTCTAAATTCAAGCAAGGTTCAAGTGCTTCTTCAAGGTAGAAACCCTAGTTTGATCTTAGGTTATCAAAACACTTCCAAACCTCATATACTTTGGTGATTTCTCTTGAGTTTGAATCCACTCAAGTCACCTCAACTTTCATCATTCATCTTTCAAGATTACAAGAGTAGAAAGATTGCATGAAGTGAAGTGGGTTGAAGCAAGTCTATCAAAGTCCTATCCTTACTAGTTACTTCCTTTCTTTATTTGAAAGCTAAAAGTTGTAAGCCAAACCCTAACATGCTTCTTGTTAAATAATCATGTTCATGTTATTTACCTATTATACATGCTATATTATGTCTTGTATGCATGTCCATGATGTATAAAAATGAGCAAAACAAGTTATTGTAATTGATTGTTAAGATAAGTTATTAAAACAAGTAAACTAGTGACTTTCTTGGTAAGACCTGATCAAATATGATATTGGATCATTACATATTACAGTAGAGGACTTAACAAGGAAACCATAGCAATTTGAACCACCTAAAACGAGTATACGAGTCAAAAGTTATGACGATTTGAAGTTACCAAAACTTTCCGGCAAAACTGCCTAAAATGTTTCTGTGACAGAATATAAAACACGCAAAAAGAGGCCTTTCTGGTCCGTTTCATGAAAAAGTTAAAGCACGAAAGTTGTCCGGAATCACGTTTTCTTCAAAAACTCAGGAGCACGCCTCCAGAAAATCAATAACGAATGAAATATTTCTCAGTTTCTTAACAGCTATTTACATATTTATAAGTCACTATATTATTGTTATACTTTAAAAGGAACAAGAGGTCTTATGACCTATAATCAAGACCACAACCATGGCTAGAGCCAAGGTTGAGTCTCATGACCATGGAACAAGGACCAAAGGTCATGGCAAGGCCATGAAGAAATGACCATGTAAGCTTACTTAGGCGTAAACATGAAACAAGGAATTGGCGATAACTTGAACAAACAATTTGGATCTACTTCACTTAAAAGGGAACCATGAGATAATACAAAGAAAAATGGTCATACAAGACTTATGAAACTTACCCTAATAACAATCTTCATGTAAAATATAAACTTTCTTAAGTTTATTCAAATATCGGACATGTAACTTTTTGGATCGAAACTTATATCTATATATTTTATCAACTACTACAATAGTAGGGAGCCTCATGTGAGGAGTTCATTATGTAAGCCGTCGAGTTAAGTTGTGGATTTACGAATTAAAGTGTCCTGGCTCCTCGAATGCTTACTAACATGACTTCTGAATTATGTCGGCCCGAACGGTAGTAAACGATATAGAAAACATACATGTTTCATGAATCTTTTCTTTCAAAGACTTACACTATACATCATACCACATCATGGACTAAATGCAAGATATATATATATATATATATATATATATATATATATATATATATATATATATATATATATTGGCACTTATTCATATTCTTTACTCCGATCCTAAGTCGCAACATTCTATTATAGGTTGCTCGTAGAAACCTTCACGATCCAACCATTACCTTCATTACTTGCTATCTTACTTAAGGTGAGTTCATAGCCCCACTTTACATTACTTCAATGTTTTACAAACCCTTGGGGGGAATACATGCTACTTTTAAACCGAACACAATGCTTTGAAACTGTATGCTGCCTGATTGTTTTATTATTACTAAGTACCTACCTTGCCAATCCTAGGCCCCTATCATGAACCATTTAATCACTAGTATTAGTGAGCGCGAGTATTGTGAATAGGCCTATTGGGATTGACGAATCCCATTTGTTTGAGCAGATTAGTTCAAACGAATGCACTATATTTGAACATTAAGTATGACGGCAAAGTACTTACCGGGGCAACAAAACCGCCGATTGATATTGGTACCCGTTAACGTATTGGTTGCATGAGCTTAGTATATAATAATAACTGTTTTGTTTTCCAACATAAGTACGAGTCTAATTAACTCATACTACCAACAGATTGTGTTCAACCGTTAAACAAACTCTATGAATATCACTCAACCTTTGTGTTGACCTCTTAAGCATGTATTTCAGGTCCATGATAATCAAGAGCGCAGCGGAAGGGCACGTACTAAAGGAAGAAGGCTATAAACTACTATGTCATTCGATAAAAACATCAAAGACTTTATATTGATGTATTTTGAAACATGGAACCTTTTTGGGACCTTACTGTGTAAACTCTGATATATTTGAATAATATGAATGACAACTCTTTTTAATACGACTCGGTTAGAGATCGTTTTCTATTATTATGACTGTTGTGTCGTCGAGTAACACCCAAGTTGAATTCCGCTGCATCATGAATTGGGGGTGTTACATGTACACCCAAATCGCCTTAGCCTTCCGTGTATGCACTCTTTTTTAGTGCATTATTGTTATTTGTTAAACCCTAAGTTAACTATTTAATTGATTACATGGTTGCTAAGTCGAGTCATATCCTTGTACATATTGTTTTGGGATGATTGGGACTCATGGGTAAGTACTTATTTTATGGAGCAATAGGGAAGAACGTCATTTATTACCCCCGTATGTGCGTTAATCTTAAAAGTGCTCCAAGTGTTTTGATTTTTTTAATTCGAGTAATTAGATTAGTTATTATAAACTATGTAAAAATTCAAGTGTAAGGGGAATTTCCATTCCCTATGATATATTATTTTGGATGGTAGGGTAAGAGTGTATGTGAAAAAAAAATCGAAAAAAAAAAAGAAAATATATATATATATATATATATATATATATATATATATATATATATATATATATATATATATATATATATATATATATATATATATATATATATATATATATATATATATATATATATATATATAAAGAGAGAGAAAAAAAACATACGGACTACCATCCCTTTTTATTCTATGTTTATTTTTATGTTTTTGTTATTTTTCATTTATTAGCTTAAGTCGAGTCTAGTCTTGGCTTAGCAACGCCACATTGTACATGTAATTAACCAAGATTGTTAACTCGCCACCAGTAAAGATTGCCTTTATCCAACAAAACCGTGTACTTCATATCCCTACACCTAACGTTACAACCCTTTAAAAGACCTCTTTGATAGTTTATCCTAGGTGCTTACGCCATGTGGTGGAGGTTTGATCCTTTCCCAAGCCTATGGTAATCTATTTTGCTATGACAAATAGTGAGAGATATCTTCTGTTTTCATATTGTAATTTATACTTTATTACACCCGAGAGATGTGAGTATCTAAACACTATTTGTGAGGTGCTAGTATATGACCTCCGTGCTTGTCTATTAGTCTTTAGTGGAATGATTATTTGTTGTAATTACTTTTATATTAGTGTTAAATGACCCCAAACTTGTATTTTGAGTAGAATAAAAGCGCATTTGCTTGAGGACAAGCAAATCTCAAGTGTAAGGGTATATGATGAGGCGAAAAATGAATCACTTTTAGGGGGTCATTTAAGCTCGGAATTGAATTAATTTGATCAAATATTGCCCTAAATCGTTCCTTTTGTGATTTTAGGTACTTTGGGAGTGAAATCTGGAAAAGGAAGCAATTCGGACGTTTTTGGAGCATAAAAGTGAAGAAAACGCCAAAGTCTTAATTTTCCTTGCTGGGAACAGTAGGTGACGGCGTCAAGAGCAACACTTTGACGGCGTCAAGAGTAAATTGCATGATGGCCCAGTGCAAACATGAAGGCGTCACAAGGAAGGGCGTCAAGAGTAAAACACGTGACGGCCTGGAAGAGCCTAACACATGACGGCATCAAATGTAGATCAAGGCAGTCCGAGAAATATTTTAGCGGCGAGATGACGGCGTCACCTATTTGGTCTTGACGCCGTCAGCCTCAATTTCCTATATATAGTTTTCTAATTTTCATTCAAAAAAAAGGAGAAGTTTTGTAGAAACCCTAAGGCCGAACTTGTTACGAATTTTACAGGTTTTTCAAGGGTTTTCAGCCCTTGAACCCTTACATGTGTAATTGAGATAAGTGTTCTTCTAATTCAATCAATATATCTATGTGTTAGTTGTCTATATCTTGTGCTTGTCTTAATTCCATCATGCTAGGCTAGATCTATCTTGTGTTTGCTTAGATCTAATGAAACCTAGATGTTGATTATGTGTTGATTACTTGTTTATGGTTGTATTGGATGAATGATTTTGATGTTAGGCTTAAGAAAACTGGCAGATCTCCAAATGGTAACATGCTTGAATGTCTTAGGAAACATGAATTGACGTGCACTAGGTTTTATTGGTTGTATTTAATGCATGAGTAAATTCTAATGATCCCATGTTAGGAGCTTCTTAGCCGGCTCGACATAGGAGTGAAGTAGGCACTCATAGGATTGGGGAATTAAGTGCGCCACCCCATGAATGGTATTAAGGAATACAATCCGTCATCCACGCAACTATAACAAGTAATTAACGTGTAAAAGATATCTAGGGAGTAATAAATCTAAGTAAACACAATTTCTCCACTTATTGCTCACAACCTTAGTTTAATTTAGTTTTATTTGTATTTTTAGTATTTTATTTTGATTGCATCTTTAGTATTGGGTTAGTTGACTAGCAACTAATTCCGCCCAAATCCTTCAAACCCGAGATTTTTATTTGCTTTCTAAAAAAATATAAAAATACAAAAATAAACATCCATCATCTTTAGAACTAGTATTTAGGTTTTCTAATCCTTGCGACACTATTCCTAGCTGAACGATCAATCCCCCAGTACTTGTCACTATACTATACTACAACGATCAGGTACACTGCCTGGTGGGGGTTGTAAGCTTCTCGAGATCCCTCGAGAGGTAAAGCCTGGTGCGATCCCCACGTATCAGTTGATGTCGATAGCATACAAGTTTGTGCCACGGTTACCAGTTAAGAGATCATCACCAACCAAATTTCTAACAAAAACCGTGTATCTCCTGAATGCAACTTCTAGATCTACATCACAAAACTGCCCAACTGAAAACACATTGTGTCCCAACCCTTCGATGAAGTAAACTCGAGTGATCAAAAAATTCCCAAACTGAAGGTCTCCAAAACCCAGAATAGCTGCTACATGATCATTTCCAAAGCGTACAGTTCCCATGAATTTCCAAATGAAATTGATCAGCAGCTTTAAGTTCCTGGTCATGTGCTTGGAGCAACCCGAGTCGATGATCCAAAGACATATTTCGGTAACCTGCGAAGAACAGAAGATTTTGTATTTGGAAACCGTTTTGAATTTGGTTCCATTGGGTTAGGGGTAAAATCCATATCACACTCATAGAATGTTTCTACTTGTTCAATTTGAACAACTTTCAATTTTCCATCCTGGAGAATGAATTCCCTACCCGTTGGTTTCCATACACAATACTTAAGATAGTTCCTAGGCATTTGGCTAAATAGTGCAACTAATCTTTCAATAGATCTAGATCTAGCACTAGTTACTTTTGACACGTTCTTCTGTTCAGGCGTAACATTCACATTTTTAGAAACACATTCATCATGAACATCATTAATTAAACATTTCTTGCATATCAAACAAACAAGAGTCATTACATGCATTAGAAACAGTACTCTCGACATTACATTCAGATGAAATATGTCTCTTATTATAAAGAGATAAATTCCTAGGGTGTTCTTCTACTTCTTCAACTTTATTCTTGCTATTACTCATAGAGGCAGGCGAGACTCTATTGTTCCTTGTATTGCTCCTAGGCTTTAGTCTGCTGCTCCTAGAGGTGCTTTATAATCCTGTAGAAGGTAAGGCACACGCATTAGGATTTATATTGTTGTCCTGAGAAGTTGATGTAGCATTCCTAGACTCTTTAGGATTATCTTTTATGCACTTATCGTTTGTTCCATATGTTTTAGATGTGGAGGCAGACGCAATAGTGGGACTAATCCTATAAAGGTCAGGTGCTATCACTTTTGATGTTTCGACAACTGCTTTTCCTTTATCAACAACCTTTTCATTTTCACTTTTCTTGGGCAATAGTGTTGGAGTGACTGGTTTTGTCAAATCCTTTTTCTCATCGACGTTTGGAGCAAACCATGAAATTGACATTTTTGGTTTTTGAACCGTGTTTGAAACATTTGGTTTCTCCGAAGTCGATGGTTTTGCAAACTTAGTTTCCTCACCCTTCCCTTTTTGACTTTCAAGCTGAGCCCTCAAAAGATCATTTTGCTCTTTCATGTTCTTGAAGGCACGCTCATACGACAGTTTGTCATATTTGCATTCTTCTCTTTTTCGATCAAGTTATTTAAAACATGACACATTTTCTTTTTCTAGCTTTATAAGATCATTTTCATATTTGGAAACAATTTAGGAGGTCTCAGCTCTTAGTCGTTCATCGTCTTGAATAGAATATGTTTGTAAAATGATGGACATAATATCAGTAGAAAGAACTACTTCGAAGAGAGAATCATTTAAGTTTTCCAAAACATTGATTTGCTCAAAAGATTCGTTAGCCTTCTTTATCAGGAATTTGTGATCCTTGACGAAGTCAGCTGTTTCTTTAAAAAATGCTTGTTCAAAATGAATTACTCGAGCATGGATGTTATTAATTTGAGGAGCAAATTCACTTTCAAGAATCTTTTTAAGTTGTAAATGAACTGTGAAATTCCAATTGATCTTTTTGTGGAAAACACTGATGGTTCTTTTTGTGGAACAAAAGTAATTCCAGAAAGTTTGTTCAATTTGTTGTAATCAATGGGTTTCAAATCCTTTTGTTTCATTTTAGTTATGCTCTCTTCGACAAGTTCCATCGTTTGCACAGAATCCCGAACGACAGAAGGATCATGTTTGGTGTAAATAACATTACCATTATACAAAACATTTTGTTCTTCCTGAGATTGCAAGGAGTTTTGTTACCAAGAGCCATTTTATGTTTCGTATGGTAAATCGGATTAGTTTGATTAGAGATCATATGCATTGTTTGACTAGACTGACCCGACTTAACCACTAAGTCTTCTAATTTTTTTATCACATGCTCTGACTCTATGATTTCATCCAAAAGTTTATCTTCTTTCTTTGCAAAGTCCTTTATCAACTCATCCCTTTCTTTTTCAAGATTGGTATAAGCTGATTTTTGTTTTGAAAGTTAGTTTGTTAACTCAGAAATTTCTTATTTCAAAGAATTAATGGTTTTTGCTGAACTAATTTCAAGAGTATCAAATTTGTTTTGCAATTCCCTATCTTTAACAAGTAACTTCTTATAACCAATTTCAAATTCTGACTCGTGTTTTTTTGTCAATTTGAAAACTTTTTGAATTTTCCTTGTATCTCTCAAGCTCAGTGGTCAATTTCTCATTCACGGTCTTAACTTCGCGATTGACCTTTTTAACTTTCTCGATTTCAATACCACACTTATTCAATAATGATTCTAATAAAGCACGTATTTCCTCATCATTCTCAGCATGCTGTGAAACAAAGCCTCCATTATAATTCACATATGGAGTTGTTGAAGGAGTATTGCTACTACTTGGCGTATCCAGATATGTATCATAAGTGGGTGCTAGCTTCTCAGAATGATGTTCCTCATTACTTTCCTCATCTACTAACACTGCATACCTATTAGTACTACCTTTTTTTTCCTGTGCTTGTTTTTGTGCATTTCCTTTAGAAGCTAAAGCAGGAAATTCTTCTTCATAAGCTTTTCCTTTATCATTATTCTCCTGCTTCTCCTTACCATCCTTCTTCCTAGTCCATTGTTGCCTAGACTGCCAATTATTACTTCTGTTATACTGACATTGACTAGTAGATGGCCCCTCATTACCAAGCCTTTTATTCCATTGTCCAAATCTATTATAAGTCTCATTCCTTTGTTTTTTCCTGTTAACCTCTTCTGTTTTACTCTTTAACTCTTTTTCCTTAACTGTCTGCATTTCTTTATTCCTCCTATGTCCTTACTCTTTTAGTACATTGTTTAATTCATGCCCAAATACACCACAGTGAGAACAAGCAACTGGTTTCCAATCATATTCAACCATCACAATTTTGGTGCCCTTCACAATTTGGTTTTTATCCCTATATTGTAGCTCAATTTGATTCTTAAACTCCTTTTTTGCATCCACTTCAATTAATATTCTAGCATACTCAGTTCTACCTACACCATTATAGCATATCATAGCAGCATTGCATCCTTTATAAGTGGGATCCCAATGCTACTAGCAATTGCACTTAGCCCTTCAACAGTCCAAGCCTCCATAGGTACCTTAGTAAATTTAACCCAAATAGGCTGTTTATCAGGCTCAACTTATTCAAAACCTATCTTAGCATCCCATCTCTGAAGCATCATTGGCTTACCATTGACCATCCATGGACCTTGTTTTAGCACTGAATTCATTCCATTGTCATTGTTAAACTTAAACAGCCAACATCCACTACCACTATCAATTACTTCTTTTAAACCAAACTTCCCCCACATCTTCTCAAATGATATCTCAATTCAGGTAAACTCATATCATGTCCTACAAAGTAACCACACAATGTTAACTGCCACATTTTACTTCCTATATTTACCAATTCCTCAGCAAATACAACTACTTCCTTTCCTATCTCAGGTAATACAATTGGAACAAATTTCAGCTTATTATTCACATTATCATTAGACTGTTTGGCTACACTAGCATAAGACATCTTATCCTTATTCTCAATGAGAGTATCTTTAGTGATAGAGATAGAGTCTACCTTCTTGGAAGCATGACTTTCACTCTGAATGTTAGCCTCAGTCACTTTACCTGCCTCACAACCCTCATTCACATGCTTAACACTCTTATTCTTCTTACACACTTCATTTTCATTCTCAATTGCTCCTATCTCTTCCACTTGCCTAGTACCTTCTGTTGAGACATTACCACAAACACTTTCTCTACCATTCGCATCCCTCCTGATTCATCGCAACACTCTCAATTACACTCCTAGTATTCACATCTCCATTACCATTCACATTCTCAGCTCCACTAATCTCATCCACTTTCTTAGTACCATCAGTTGAGACATTACCACAAACACTATCACTACTATTCACACCCCCTCCTTGATTCATCACAACACTCTCATTTACAATCCTAGTATTCACATCTCCATTATTACTAGTATTTCCACTTTCCTGACCGATTCACTATCCACACTACGCCTCTGACTTAAGCTACTCACCACATGATCATTATAATTAGCAGGAATCTTGAATTTTCTCTTTGATACATGTTCTTTCTTTTTATTCGACATTAGACT
This sequence comes from Artemisia argyi, assembly GCA_030686995.1. Taxonomy (NCBI): domain Eukaryota; kingdom Viridiplantae; phylum Streptophyta; class Magnoliopsida; order Asterales; family Asteraceae; genus Artemisia; species Artemisia argyi. The sequence continues at coordinate 43,751,297 of CM060676.1, read as the reverse complement.
ACATATTAAGGCAAACTACCATAAGCTGTACAGACTAAGTAACAATCACTACTGATCTACAACTATAGTGGAATTGACTTGACAACACGATTGGATCATTTTTTTGGGGGGTTTTGAAATACTCACTAAAATAAAAAATAAAAACAATAGAAATATGCGCAATGAAATTCTGAATCTAATGATCAGTTTAGATTTTGATTAAGTGTATTAGAAAGAGCTTAATTGAAGGTTTTTAGATGATTTTAATGGTGGATTATTGGCGGGAAAACGATTATAGAGAGAGAAAGGAGAGAGAGCTTTCTACTTCTTTTATAGCCTTTCAAAACAAATGTTAAACAAATTATAATATGAAATAAGCAAAAGTTCAAGAAAATTAATCAAACATTATGCATCATTCACATCTAAAACGCCTAAAACAATACTAGAATACAATTTCTAGCAACTTAAACTACATGTGATTTTAAGATAACTTAATTACTACCTCCGTCCCATAATTATTGTCCATATTTGACTTTTGAAGTCTTTATTTTGCAACTTTGACCTTAAATATTTTTATTTGTGTTATATAATACTTAATAAAAATTATACAAATGAAAATACATTTAAAACTCAATCCATTTATATATTTTTCATCAAGTAATATATATCACAAAGAAAAATATTTACGGTCAAAGTTGGAAGCTAAAGACTAAAAAAGTCAATTGTGGACAATAATTATGGGACGGAGGGAGTAACAATTTACACTATCAACAGTTTAATATCATATATGATCAATACGAGATGTTTAACAAACTGTAATACCCAAATTACAAAAGTTGAGCAAAATCATATGCATCATTCACATTTAGAACACCTAAAACATCACTCAAAGACAATTTCTAGCTGCTTGAACCACAATCTAACAATTTAGTAAGTAGAAAAAACTTCTAAAATCAATAACAAAATGTAAATCGGAGTAACAATGTACTTGCAGTATAATCAAATCGTAAACATCAAATGAACCGTAAAATAAATCTTACAACTTATGATTTCGTTATCCTCGGTATCATCATAATCAACATGATGAATCGACGATGAAATTGATAGTAGATGATGATAAATGATGATTAATTTAATAAATTGAATGTTATAATTGATGAAGATGGTGATTATTGATGATAAATTTGATGGATTGAAGGTTTAACTAGAGTTTGGATGGTAAATTTTGAATTTGGTGAAAATTGAAAGAATTAAGGAAGAACATGTTTTATGTGTGTAAAAATGAGATGTATAAAAATGAAGGTATAATTTTATTTATTTATTACTTTTTTCTATAATGGACAAAAATACTCTTGTTAGTGTAAAAGATAATTTTTTTTTTTTTTTTTTTTTTTTTTTTTTTTTTTTAACATTAGATAAATTTTGTTCATACCATTATATCTAATTAAATAATTAATTATGTAGTTGAGATTAATCCTTCAATATGCACTACAATATTTATTTTCAATTGAGCTTTTATCTATGCTAAGTTATATTCTAAAATTTTTGGTAATTATAGTTGGCCTATTTTTTATCTTATAAGTAGATGATTACTCGCGCATAGCGGTAACAATGTATAGTATCGTCAATTTATGTGTGCAGGGTGTGAACTAAGTGACTAAAGAAAATTAGTGGTTTATATTATATTTAGTATTTAAATCATTGTCTTTTATTATTAAGAGTATTTTAATCTAAAAAGATTACTCACTTTTTTTAGGTTTTCAAGTTTAAACAAATGCGTTTTCTTAATATAGTTTGGTTAGTGTTTGTGGTCAAATAAACTTTGCCCCACGGTACTGACTACTGAGTATTATTGACACCCTCTTTAAATTCGATTTCAACAAAAGAGTAGTTGAAGACTTGTGACCATCACATATAATCTACTATCATACTTGCGTTGATTGTTGACTTATTATTGGTCAAGCGTCAAGGTCCTACCGATTCTTTAATATATTGCCAAGTAACAACTAAATAAAGTATTTTATTGCCCGCCTTAAATTTTCTAAAATCAATGTTTGAAAGTAACAAATATTTACCTTAACTGTAGAAATTAGAAAACATTTATTAATAAAGTCTTAGAAGTTGTTGAGAAAAAAAAAAAAAAAAAAAAAAAAAAAAAAAAAAAAAAAAAAAAAAAAAAACTATTAGAGTCATTAAGTTCATTTTAAGAAATGATTACCAAGCTAAAATATAACTTTACAAGGAGTCTTATGTGACTTGATGATTAGGACAATTAGTTAACAGGCTGTAACAATGTCTATGGATGCTTAGATTGCTCGGCGCAGAGCGTTTTAGGCCCCGTTATAATGTTTTATGGCTAGTGGAAAATATTTGTATATAGGTGGAATTTAAATAAATTAGGTGGAAAATCTATCGGTCATCTTTTTAATAACAATCGGTGTCAACAAGTTTTGATTCTAATTGTATTTGATATGAAATTAAAAATTTCATATTCACTCGAACATACTTTAAAAATATTCTACATTATTCATTTATTCATTCAATCGTTATAATTTAGGCATATATAAAATTAATAATAAAAGTAGTGGGAGATATAAAATTTATCCTTGTTAATTTATGGATTCTCCTACAGTAATTAAAACTTAAGAGTAAACTACACCGTTCGTCCTTGTGGTATGCGTTAACCAACAAGTTTCGTCCTTTGACCAAAAAAACTGCACCATCCATCCTTAAATGCGAAACGTTATGTATCGTTGGTCCTTCACTTTAACGGAACACGCTACCATTCGTTAAGTCATCCCTCATGCCTTATCTATAAGGGTAAAATGGTCCATTTAGGCTTTTTTTTTTTTTTAAATTATTTTTATTTCTTTTGACCTCACATCTCTCATCATTAACTTTTTCTCATCATCTTCTTTCTCACCAAAAAAATCATTTTGCCACCATTAAACCATAATCATCTCCCATCGCCCACCATCTCACTACAATCTCACCCACCATCCATCACGCACCATCTCTGGCAACAATCAAACCATCACCCACCATTTCACTACCCTCAAACACTAACAAATAAAAAAATTCTTATGTAGGTCCCACACCACAATTCATTTTTTTCTTGTAAATATAACTCTCTTATTCAAATTCTAACCCATGATCTTCCATCTCCATTAAAAATCATCACCAAATTATATAGATATTCTAGTACACACGAATATAGTAGAAGGGTAAATTGATCAAATAAAAACACTAAAATTATTCTTCCTGTTCTTTTTTCTCACAAACATCACAACCATTAATCTCTGGTGACACACTGTCATCATCTCACCACCAGCAACACCACCATCATCATACAACCACAACCAAGAATCGTGAACCGCAACCACTAACCACCTTCGGCTACAACAACTATTTCACCACCCTTATCAAAAACCACAGCCAACAACCACCATTTACCTTCGGCTACAAACGCAACCACCCAAAACCGTTTGTTAGCCAATGTAGAATATTTGAGCACCACCATTATTATCTAAGACCTATAGCATCACGTCATCATCATTTTTATCGATCTACAACACCACCCATCCCTAACATCATAACTCTTATCAATTTTCATCATATAACAAACACAAAATTAAAAATGGTGTATAAGAACATCAATAAATAATAATAAGGAAACACATCAAAACAGATCAATCTATTCAAAATAAATTTCACACGATTCTTAATCATGAAGTAAGTTTCACAGCCCCGATAACATGGGTTTCCTATTAACTCATTAATCTAAAACTTATGACGTAAACAAGTTTTTAGTGCTTAATACTTGTCTTTACATCCATATCACTTAAGGTATGAATAAACAAAGGGTTTATTGCATTTTATGATCAAAGGAAATTTTTTTAATCACTAGAATTTTTATAAAATGTATTAAACATTCTATATCTTTTACAAAATTACTTTTGGAATTAAAAGAATATGTTTAATTCATTATAAATATATGATTTCAAATTTCCAACCAAAAATGGCAAATTTTATCCAGAAAAATATTTCCACTAAAAGACAAGAAAATCCAACGTTCTAAAGGGGCGGCCCCCTTAATTCCTTAGGCGGCCCCCTTAATCATTAAGGGGACCGACCATTAATTAAGGGGACCGGCCACGCTCCAGAACAGTAATTTTTCCCCTATAAATACTGGTTCATCCCACAGAATTTTCTCACCTTTTGCACTTCTAAACTTTCTGTTCTAGATCCACATTTCTATTCTCTTAATCCTTTGATCATAAATACATAATTCTTTATTTCAAAGTGATTCAAACATCATCCTCTCAAGTGCAAGAGAAGAATACTTCTATCCCTCAAGACAAGAAGTATTACAACTTTTTGTGACCTCCACATCCAAGTTGTTGGTGCATCATCAAGATTATTTACATTATTCTTTGTGAAGATTGTTGTGAATATTTGATTGTAGATAGTTGTGCTAGGTATATTGATTGTGTGATTAGTTAGTTGTTCGGTGTGAAGTAGATAACTTAGGAATTAGATTGTAGTGAAGAAGCTAGGTTTGAAGGTGTTAGTTGGGAAGAAAATTGGTGTGAAGAAGATAGGCGTGAAGTAGTTAGTTGTGAAATAGATTGGTGTGAAGAAGTTGTGTACAAGGTGTGAGTTAGTTGTGAAGAAGTCGTGGTGTGTAAATTGGTGTGTAAGGTTTTCTCCGCCATAAGGGAGCTTGTTGATATAGTGAAGAAAACTCTCGAGTTAGGTGCTCGGGGAGTGGAGTAGGGCAAGGAAGGTGTCCTTGTAGCCGAACCACTATAAATCTCTTGTCTCGCGGTTCGATCTTTCCATCTCTCATTTATTTCTTTACTTATCATTGCTATATCTTACTTATTGATATTTGTTTATATTGTGCAAGACTTGAGATCATATATTATCGAATCTAAATTTTAAAAACTAAGAAAACACTAAAACTATCTTTTATAACGAATTAAAAAGACGTAAAACTATTCAACCCCCCTTCTAGTTTTCCACAATTGGTATCAAGAGCCAGGTCGAGCAAGATTTTTAAAATATATTGTATTTTGAAACTTGTAACGATCTATGGAATCTGAAAAATATTTAGAAGGGCAATCTATGCAAAGACCACCACTATTTGAAAGTGATGGATTTTTATATTGGAAAAATAGATTCGAAAAGTATGTGAAATCAAAAGATCTTGATCTTTGGCATATTATTACCTTTGGTGATTTTCCCCCTATTCAATATAATGTTGAAACTAAAATGGATGAAATTGTATCTTTTGAAAAACAAAATGATGATTTGAAAAAGAAACTAGCAAAAAATAATGAGGCTAAAATGGTCATTTATAATGCGTTACCACGCAAAGAATATGAAAGAATTTTTATGTGTAAAACCGCAAAAGAAATTTGGGATTCTTTACTAATTACTCACCAAGGTAATAGCCAAGTCAAAGATAATAAAATAGATCTTCTTGTACAACAATATGAACAATTTACGATTCCGGAAGAGGAATCAATTGATAATGCTTTTGCTAAATTTAACACTATTATTACAAGTTTAAAAGCACTTGATGAGACATTTTCTAGTAAAAATTGTGTTAGGAAATTTCTTAGGGCATTGCATCCGAAATGGCGAGCTAAGGTCACGGCAATTGAAGAATCAAAGAACTTGATGACATTATCACTAGATGAACTAATTGGCAACTTGAAGGTTCATGAAGAAATTATAAGAAGAGATTCGGAAACGGTCAAAGTCAAGAAAGAACAAACCAAACCCATTGCTCTAAAAGCCAAAAAGGAACCTAGTGATGATGATGATTCAAGTGACGAAAGTGAAGACAAAGAATATGCAATGGCCGTAAGAGAATTCAAGAAATTCTTCAAGAGACGAGGAAGATTCACTAGATCATCACGAGACGAAAGAAAACCATTCCAAAGAAATATAAGTGACAACTACGGGAAAAGAAAGTGCTTTAGATGTGGAAGTCCAAATCATCTCATTGGCGAATGTCTAAAGCCGCCGGGTTATGAAAATCAAGGCCCATTTGTTAGTGGAACATGGAGTGATAGTGACAAAGAAGAAGTTGAGAAGCCAAGAGACGAAAAGTGTTTTATGGCAAAAGAAACCGACGAAATATGTTTAGGAATTGACTTGGAGCCTGACGAATGGATCAAAGATAGCGGATGTTCGAGACACATGACGGGGAACCGCAAGCTATTCTCTACATACAAGGCATACAATGGAGGTAACGTTATTTTCGGTAGTGACTTACGTGGAAAAATCATTGGCAAAGGTACGATTTCTCAAGACTCACTTACTATTAAAAATGTAGAGCATGTAGATAATTTAACATATAACTTGCTTAGTATAGGACAAATATGTGATAATAAATGTAGAGTTACTTTTACCGAAGAGGATAGCGAAATAGTTAAGAATGGAAAAATTATAGGTAGAGGAATTAGGAAAGGGGGCATATATGTTATGAAACTAGGAAATAAGCCTGAGGATAGGATATGCCTAACGACCCTAGATGAAAACTCTACATTTTAGCATAGGAGATTAGGACATGCTAACATGCAACAAATACAATCTTTGGCCTCTAAGGAATTAGTTAGAAATTTGCTTAATCTAAAATATGACAAGCATTTTTGTGATGCATGTAAAATTGGAAAACAAGCTCATGCTAGTCACAAAGCTAAGAATATAGTATCCACTACTAGGTGCCTAGAATTATTACATATGGATCTTTTCGGTCCATCCGCTGTGCGGAGCTATGGAGGAAACAAATATACCTTAGTAATAGTAGATGACTACTCACGATACACGTGGACTAGGTTTTTAAGTGATAAAACCCAAGCCTTTGAAAAATTCAAAATATTTAGTAAAATGATTCAAAATAAATTAGGATGCACAATAGTTGCCATTAGGACGGACCATGGTAGGGAATTTGATAACGAAGTACAATTCGGAAAATATTGTGAGTTAAATGGAATATCTCATAATTTCTCCGCTCCTCGTACTCCTCAATCAAATGGCGTAGTAGAAAGAAAAAATAGGTCACTACAAGAAATGAGTAGAACTATGTTAAATGAACGATCCATCCCACAAAAATTTTGGTGTCACGTCGTAGATACATCAACTTATATTTTAAATAGGGTATCAATTAGGAGAATTCTAGGAAAAACTCCTTATGAGTTACTAAGAGGTAGAAAACCAAACTTAAGCTACTTTAGGGTATTTGGAAGTAAATGTTATATTCTAAACACTAAGGATTACCTCACTAAGTTTGATCCAAAATCATATGAAGGAATATTTTTGGGATACTCACAAAATAGTAAAGCATATATAATACTTAACAAACACTCCATGAAAGTAGAAAAATCACTAAATGTAACATTTGATGAAACACCACCACCTCCTAAAACATTACCTTTAGAAGATGATGACTTAGCCGAAGATGAAGCTATTGAGGTTAGTAAAACAAAACCCATAGGAAATGATAATGAAGACATTCACTTAAGAAATAACGAAATTGTTAATGTTAAAGAGTCTAGATCACATCCATTAGATAATATAATAGGACATCTTAACCAAAGAACCCTTAGGTCACAAGCCCAAGATAAAAACAATTTCTTTTGTTTCCTCTCAGCAATAGAACCTAAGAATATTAATGAGGCATTAAAAGATGAAAGTTGGGTTATAGCTATGTAAGAAGAATTAAATCAATTTAAGGCAAATGATGTTTGGGAATTAGTCTCAAATCCAATGAATATGACCATCATAGGAACTAAATGGGTATATAGAAATAAGTTAGATGAGAATGAAATAGTTACTAGGAATAAAGATAGGTTAGTTGCCCAAGGTTATAATCAACAAGAAGGAATTGATTATGACGAAACTTATGCCCCCGTAGCTAGACTAGAATCGATTAGGATATTACTTGCCTATGCATGCGCCCTAGATTTTAAGTTTTCAAATGGAAGTGAAAAGTGCATTCCTTAACGGTTTTATCAATGAGGAGGTATATGTGGCACAACCTCCAGGATTCATTGACTTCGCAAAACCTGATTATGTTTATAATTTAAAGAAAGCTTTGTATGGACTCAAATAAGCTCCCAAAGCTTGGTATGATCGATTAAAAGCTTTTCTTATTAAACATGATTATTCCATAGGAATGGTAGATAACATTTTTTTCACTAAAAGGAAAGACCCAAATCTCATCATTGTCCAAATATATGTTGATGACATTATATTTGGATCGACTTGTCGAGACATGTGTGATGAATTTGCCAAAATCATGCATGATGAGTTTGAGATGAGTATGATGGGTGGACTTAACTTCTTCCTAGGATTACAAATAAAACAATTAGAAGATGAAATATTTTTTAACCAATCTAAGTACATTAAGGAAATGCTTAAGAAATTTGGCCTAGAAGACTCAAAACCCATGAAAACTCCCATGTCTACGGAAGTAAAGCTCACAAAGGATGATGAAGGTGAGTCCATAGATAACACCAAGTATAGAGGAATGATAGGTAGTTTACTATACTTGACGACAAGTAGACCCGATATCATGTTTAGTGTCTGCCTTTGTGCCCGTTTTCAAGTGGATCCCAAAACCTCTCACCTAGAAGCGGTTAAGCATATCTTCTGATACACTAAAGGCACTATACACTTAGGATTATGGTATCCTAAGGGATCCGGCATAGAAACCATCGTCTATGCAGATTCGGATCGTGCGGGAGACTACGTAGATAGAAAAAGCACTAGCAGTATTTGCACGTTTATGGGATGTTGTCTAACATCTTGGTTTTCGAAGAAGCAAACCGCTCTTGCTATTTCTGCCACCGAAGCCGAATATGTAAGCACTGGAAAGGCATGTCAACAAGCACTATGGATGAAACAAGCTCTTATAGATTATGGCATTAGGTTAGAAAACGTTCCCATTATGTGTGATAACAAAGGTGCGATAGATTTAAGTAAAAATCCAGTGCAACACTCTAGGACTAAACATATAGAAATACGCCACCACTTTATTAGGGATAATGTACAAAAAGGAAACATATCTATAGAAAAAGTTGCATCGGAAGATAACATTGCGGATATATTCACAAAACCTCTTAAGTGTGAATTATTCAACCACTTGCGTTTAGGATTAGGAATGATGGAACAAGTTGACTAAATTATATTGAACTAACACAAATTTATACATGTATAAAATTTACTTTTCGTCCACTTCTTCACTTCTGAGTCTAGGAATCCATTTTGCACAAAATTAATGATTGGGAAACCTCACTTTCATTTGCATATACTCTCTTGTAAAACCCAATCAAAATTTCTTGAAAACTATTCTCACATCTAGGAATTACATGAAAATCTTTTTCCTTGCATTGTTGACAAACGCTAAAAACTTTTTCCTAAATCATGCATAAACTCTCTCATAAATTGTCAAAATATATAATCTAATATATATTTTTGACATTCATGAATCGAGCAAAAATTGAATCAAGGAGATCTTTTGGATTGTTTCTTAGGATCGTTATCTCTCTTTGCATTTAGGAGTTGAAACAATCACAACTCCACATTTGTTGCATATAGACACACACTAGGACAAATTCACTAATAATGTTGTCATCTTGCTCCATCACTAGTTTTCCACTCACTAGTTAACTTTGCCTTTGATCTAAGATAGGTGCCTTAGGAAGTTTAAGTGCTCTTGCCCTTACTTGTCTCCTTTTGCTTATTATGTTTTGCTTATTTGCTCTTTTGCTTATGTGTTTTGCATGCATGCTATATCTTGATTAGATTAGATGCTATATTGCCTAAAGGAATTGAACTTGCTTGAATTCTAATCCAAGCACACAACCTTTCTGCAAATTTTCTGCCAAAAACCCAATTCTGGAAATCTGGAAATCACCAGATGGGCGGCCCCCTTAATTTTGTAAGGCAGCCCCCTTAATCATTAAGGGGACCGCCCCCTAATTAAGGGGACCGGCTATCTGATGGTCGGGTTTACAGAATCTTTTATGCTTTTTAGCCCATTTCAACCTACATTTCCCATTTTTCACCGACATATTTTGTTCTAATCTCCCAAACAAACCTTATCCATCCTTAAACACACAAATCTTACATTATAAATACCCCAATCCTCAAAACTCTTCATTCATCCCTTCATGACTTCTCCAAACAAACCAAAACCAAAACCAAAAGCCTCAAGGCTTGCAAGAATGAAGTTGGAAATCACTCAACACCTCCAACCACTTACTTCCCAAACTTTACACCAAATTCACAAGGACATTCATTTGATCCTCTTTACAAACCATACAACATTGGCCAAACATCTTCCTTCATGCCAAACCATTCATCTCATCCACCAACCATTTATAATGATCCATACAAGTTTGTTCAACCATCCAACTACAATTCCAACTACACAAACCCAATTCATCCATATCAACACAATGACTCTCTCCGCATTGCCACGGAAAAGCAAAGGTTCCGTGATGAAATATCCCAAATCCATGATCTTAGTGATCTCAATGCCATGCATCTTGCACAACGCAACAAAGGGAAACTTCCATCATCACCTTACAACAATTGCCTACCCCACTCTCTCAACTTAGATCAAGTTACAAACCACACTCACTATTACCCTTGTTGCATCTTCCTTAAAAAACAAATCCTATACTTGAGTGAAGATATTTCTTAGATTGAATATCTCCTCACTCGTCCTCATCCCATACCACCCTTAACACGATACAACATCATAAGGTCCACCTCTTCCGCTCCATACCCCACTCCATATCCCTCTCCATCTAACAACTAAGCTTTATGCTTATGTTCTCCTTCAAGCAAATAAAACAATCAACCATGGGTTGCAAGCAAGTCCAAGTGCTCTCTTAGGCAATATAGGACTATGTCTTTTCTTTTTGTTTTATTGTAATCAATATGCTTTAAGCATATTCAATGTTGTAATGCTAATCATTTCTATAATACTTGAATGAATCTATTTTTATAATTCTTTGCTTTGCATGTACATGTGTCTTGTTCTCTTCTAATATTTTGTGTAGCCAAGATTTCCATAGCTCATTCCCTTGGTGCTCTCAAATGAAGGGGATCATACATCAAGGGGGAGCATTAACCTTTTTGATTTTACAAAAAGGGGGAGAATAGAATGTTAAACTCTAATAATACTTTTCTAAAAATTATTTTTTAGACCTAATGAGTTTAAGGTTTTGTAATCATAAAAAAGGGGGAGATTGTTGACATAAATAATGTCTAAAAACATTGTTAGCACATTAACAATATCTCTATGTTTTGATAATTACAAAGCATAAACTCATTAATCTAAAACTTATGACGTAAACAAGTTTTTAGTGCTTAATACTTGTCTTTACATCCATATCACTTAAGGTATGAATAAACAAAGGGTTTATTGCATTTCATAATCAAAGAAAATTTTTCTAATCACTATAATTTTTATAAAATGTATTAAACATTCTATATCTTTTACAAAATTACTTTTGGAATTAAAAGAATATGTTTAATTCATTATAAATATATGATTTCAAATTTCCAACAAAAAATGACAAATTTTATCCAGAAAAATATTCCCCACTAAAAGACAAGAAAATCAAACGTTCTGAAGGGGCGGCCCCCTTAATTCCTTAGGCGGCCCCCTTAATCATTAAGGGGACCGGCCATTAATTAAGGGGACCGGCCACGCTCCAGAACTGTAATTTTCCCCCCTATAAATACTGGTTCATCCCACAGAATTTTCTCACCTTTTGCACTCCTAAACTTTCTGTTCTAGATCCACATTTCTATTCTCTTAATCCTTTGATCATAAATACATAATTCTTTGTTTCAAAGTGATTCAAACATCATCATCTCAAGTGCAAGAGAAGAATACTTCTATCCCCCAAGACAAGAAGTATTACAACTTGTTGTGACCTCCACATCCAAGTTGTTGGTGCATCATCAAGATTATTTACATTATTCTTTGTGAAGATTATTGTGAATATTTGATTGTAGATAGTTGTGCTAGGTATATTGATTGTGTGATTAGTTAGTTGTTCGGTGTGAAGTAGAAAACTTAGGAATTAGATTGTAGTGAAGAAGCTAGGTGTGAAGGTGTTAGTTGTGAAGAAAATTGGTGTGAAAAAGATAGGCGTGAAGTAGTTAGTTGTGAAATAGATTGGTGTGAAGAAGTTGTGTACAAGGTGTGAGTTAGTTGTGAAGAAGTCGTGGTGTGTAAATTGGTGTGTAAGGTTTTCTCCACCATAAGGGAGCTTGTTGATATAGTGAAGAAAACTCTCGAGTTAGGTGCTCGGGGAGTGGAGTAGGGCAAGGAAGGTGTCCTTGTAGCCGAACCACTATAAATCTCTTGTCTCGCGGTTCGATTTTTCCATCTCTCATTTATTTCTTTACTTATCATTGCTATATCTTACTTATTGATATTTGTTTATATTGTGCAAGACTTGAGATCATATATTATCGAATCTAAATTTTAAAAACTAAGAAAACACTAAAACTATCTTTTATAACGAATTAAAAAGACGTAAAACTATTCAACCCCCCTTCTAATTTTCCACAAGCCGTTTGGTTGGTGGTGTTGGGTACCTGGTCACCGGACGGTTGTTCTTGTGATTTGTGATTGTTTTGGGTTTTTTCAGTGTATGTGTTTGCGTGCGTTTGTTTTTGGAAAGAGTTTGTTTTGATTTATGTTGTGGTGGAGAATTGTATGAAATGGTTGTCAAATTTAAAGATGAATATTAAAAGTTTTGATTTTTTTCTCTATGATGGTGGTTCGAAAAATAGTTAAAAAGTGGAGTATTATTGGTAAAGATAAGCGGGGAAGAAGTAGGGAGATAAATGGTAAGAAGACGACAATACCCTTACACGTGTAGATTTAACGATTGTTAGTGTGGCCCGTTAAAATGAAGGGCTAACGATACATAACGTTTCACATTTAGGGACGGACGGTGCAACTTTTTTGGTCAAAGGACGAAACTTGTCGGTCAACGCAAATCACAAGGACGAACAATGTAGTTTACTCAAAACTTAAAATCAAACAAACACGTCAACTCATCCACTCTTTTCCCGCCTTCACCTACACAATTCAAATAACCGTTTTAACAGAATCAAAAATTTCACAAAAATAAAACTAAACACACAATTACTCACATTCACTCCGGCATAAAATCCGATCCCCCGAAAATAACAAGACACCAAAATTATAACCAAGAAATGGAATTCGATCCAAGAAATCCGTTACAAAAACACAATATCAGTGATCAAGCCGCAATCCGTAAATACTTCGAACTCGAAGTTGATTTCATGGTTTCTCCTGATTACTATCAACAACAGAAGTTTATCGCAATCAGATCGATTGCTATTCCATATATCCAAAAGGTAATTAATAATGTACTACGTACTAAATTAATCACAAATAGTTAAATAACGTTTAAGCTATACTTTTAACGATATTCTTTTTTTAACTTGTTTGATCAGTTTACGCGTAATTATGTGGATGCGTTTGTGCCGTATCTTGCTATGACGTTTGTTGATCGATTCTTGTCGAGGATGAATGATATACCTGTAAGGGTTTAATTTGAATACATTTGTTAAATTGTTTGATTATATGATTTGATTGATAATTTGTGTGTTGCTTTGAATTTAGGTTATTTATAGCGGTGAAGGTGTTGAAAGAAATATAAAGATGTTTGTGTTCTGTTGCGTTTTGATTGCTTGTAAAATGTGCTATTCACATTTTTCGGTTAGGCGATTCTTGGTTAGTTTCTCACTTTCTTTCTGTGTATTCATACATATTACTGTATATCATATAATGTGTGTTTGTGTGATATTTGAAATATCAATTTAGTGTGTAAAATAAGCACATAATGTATGCAATTTTGTGTGTTTTTGATATCTGATATATCAGTTTAACATATAAAATAAGCACCTAGACTGTGTTTGAAATATGTTACATAAACTTGATGTCTAAAAGTGCATAATGTGTATGTGTTTTTATTGCCTAAATAAAAAATTAATGTATCGATGATCAGTGTGTGTTGGTGTTTTGTGATATCTGAGATATCATTTTAATGTGTAGAACGAGCACCGAGTTGCAGAAATGAAGGATATTCTAGCTATGGAGCTTCGGATTTTGGAAGGTTTAGAATGGAGCGTATGGCCAGTGACCGCCATAACCTTCTTGTATTTCTTCCTTCCTTTGCTCACTACAAAAAGCGAGCAACAATCACAACCCTTCACACTGATACCTCATATCGTTGTTGCCATTCAAAAAGGTACATTAGCACATTTATTGCCTTTCAAAAAAAAAAAAAAAGCGCTAATTCGTATCTTATATTCGAATGAATGGGTTACAGATATTAGATTCACGGAGTTTAGGCCTTCTACAATTGCGGCGTCAGCAATTTTAGTAACATCCTATCACAGTTTACAGCCAAAGAAGCATTCAAAGTTCAGAAAAGAGATTTTCAGATTAAACTTGGTTCAACAGGTGATGATATGGAGCCCGTTTTTTTTTCTACAGATTTAATCCTTATTACTAGGTCTTCTGTGCTAATTTCTATCCAAAATGGTTCATATTAGTCACTAAATTATTAATTTACGCAATGTCAGCATTAACTTATTATATAATATCCCTAATAGATGATACATACATGACAATTTTGATACAGAATATAACCCTTTTTTCGTTATTTTGTACTCATTAAATTGCTAAAAATAATTTGTGTAGTTATTAAATCTTGATTGGTTTTTCTTGTTTCAATGTTGCAGACTGAAGTGGAGGAATGTTTTAATGAACTGAAGGAACATGTCATACCAGGTATGTAACTATTAAGTTACTATTCGGAAAACAAGCCTCGGGTAGACATGATCATAATCTGTTTCATAATTGCAGACTATATACTCAATGCTGAGAAACGCCAAAGGGTGTATAAAGAACCATGCAGGTTGTTGGGTGTGAGCCGAAACAAAGGAAAAGAGCAACTGATCGAGGATCTTTCCTATGAAGATGTGGCTCAACCAAAGTATGCATCTAAGATTATAAAAGTGGTAGACGAACATGATGAGATAGATATGGAATTTGATACCAACTGGGTCGAACCCGAATCATATGTTGAAGAGGAGAGGTACAGCCTAATTCAAGGACTTTTCGACTGCTTGTTGCCTATTTTACTCAAATGTTTAGGATATGATTTTGGTGACAGATTCGACTGAACTCACTTGCACAATAAAACAGCTATGAAATTTTTGTAGGTTGTGTCAGGTGAAGGTAAGTTTGTGCTTAGAAATGACTTAGTAACAGTCATAAGATTCGTTTGGGGATATTTTCTACACATTGAGATATGGTCACAATTCACATTATCTGTAAGTAATTGGCTTAGTAGGTAAAATTTAAACTTACTGCATATACGTTGTGGCTTGTTAGTAATGTGAGTTTTAGCTTTTTATGTGTCGCATCTATTGGGTTGAAGGACTGCAGTTTATATGGCCGACGTAGATGTGGCACTTCTAATGAATTGCCAAGAATCCCCAAGATGACAAGTTCGAAGACTAAAAAAAAAAAAAAATGGAAGTCTATTAACGATTTTGAAGATATTTTTCATCTTATACGATTATATCAAATTATCTATACTTTTTCAGTAATTTGTGATGTGTAACTTGACTGGGTACATGATCTAAGTTTATCACCATATGTTACTGAACTGGTTTTAGGTTCTTTTTATCAGAACTGGATATATGACTCGAACATATGGCACTTTCAATGAATTGCCAAAATAACAAATACACAAATTATCAAAAACTTAGTAAGCTATTGGCCATTTTTTATGATTTTCCTCTTATGATGATATCTACTAGTAATAATCTATACATATCTAGAAATATGTGGTATGTAACTTGACCGGGTAATGCATGATATAAGTATATATATCATCATATGTAATTGAAGATGATCAATTTATACAAGTACTAAAGATGAACTTGTCGTGACCTAGTACTAAAGATGATCAATTTATACAAGTCGAACATGTGTCTCATGTGCCATGCCCTTGAAGTATTTGACTCTTACGGTTTTTCGTGTTTAGCGTGTAGCAGCATATGATAAAATGATCCTACTACAGTAAAAGAAAAGAGTGAAAATAAGCATCCCAATTATTTAGCTAATCAAACATCATAAACTACTTATTAACGCACAGTTAAATGTTCAACGAACCTAGCTATTACCTAAACGAGTAAACGTCTAAACTATGGTTAATATCTATTTTGAAATACAAAAAACTACTTTCAAACTTGCAATATCTTACATTCTATAGTTTGTTAATTATTTATGTTTACAGAACATAGTTCCTTCTTGATTTGTCAGTCACATTATACAAGATCAGGTAGTTACGCAGGGTTCTTGGGGTTTAGTTCTTCTCAAAACAGAAAGCTTTTTTCATAAGCGTTCTTTGAAACGAGTTCTTTTAATTGCGTTAAAATTGAGTGGCTCAAATTGTTGGTTTTCAATTGGGTGAAGATAATCAATACCGGATATCACAATGAATTGTGTAATCACTTTCCAAAAGAAATGGCCAATCGGCGCACAAAAGGGGTGCACAAGATTATAGTTCCCCATCAATTTAAATATTTCATAGAAAATGTAGAAAATGGACAAGAGTATAGAGGCAAAAATAAGCAAAATGCTCTAAGGGGACATTTGAAAAGACATGACTCAACGAGCACTAAGAGCTATGAATATTTTTTTTTAAGCACAAAAATGGTCTATTTACCTAACTAAATCAACACGACCCATGGTCATTTATCAATGGATCCTTTGTTAATGGGCTACTACTCTATATCACATTTTTATCAAGTTAGGCTCAATTCAGCCACCCGGTTTTATCGGTACATAGTGACTTTTTAAAACCGTGTCACATCTATACCAAACAAGTATGTGACTGAAAGATTGACCGTTTTGTATGAACCACAAGTTAGTAATTCATATTACTGCAATTTGCGTTTTTACTAGTAAGATAAAAATCAAAACAAGGCAAAGGAATATAAAAATAAGAAATATATTAGCTACAATTGTATTCTAGCTAATTCTTTACGATTTGTGAGTCTTTGAGTGTTTTTGTGGGTCTTAACTTCTTTTTGTTGGTCCATCATTCAATTTCTTGTGTATATTTGGTAGAGGATTGTAGCCAGTTGGCTACAAAAATTGTAGCCGGGCTATCACATAAAAATATGAATGTTAAGGGCTTAAGGCTGATAGCAGTGGACCGCAAAAAATGGGTCAAAATTGTGTGTCGACCGATATTTAAATCGGGTCATGGCCATTGTTGGCATTTGGTCATGGATCGGTCAAGGTGCAAGTTTTGGAGAAGTCGGTCTAAATCCCGACCGATTATTACACACACTTTATTTTTATTTATTTATTTTTATTTTTTTATTTTTAACTTGGTCGCAACTTGGTCGTGTCTGACCCGGGTCGGTCATGACCGTATAGCCTAATGTGGATCTCCCACATGCCATTTTACATCTTCAGTTAATCCAAAAAAGACTTCTCAACTCCCATGGCTGCCTTCACATTTTCACCCAAAACTCACTCTCACGTAAAATAAATTTCCTAACATTTTTTTTACTAGTAAGTCCTTATGATTTTTATTAAATTTCTAATTTCAATTTTTATTTTTGACAGTCTTGTGGTTGTGCTAGTAACAATGAAGTGTTGCTGTTGTCAAGACAAAAGGGATTAGAACAAATTCAGTTAGCTATGAAATGAAGGTCACGTGCCAGGCAGCAGCAGCTGTTGCTGACGTGGAAAAGAGGAAGTTAATGAAGATGTTGCTGTTTGGTGCTGTTGTTGGTTTACCTGCTGCTGCTGGTTTCTTGGTTCCTTATACCGACTCTTTTGCTACACCTGGGTATGTTTTGTTGGCACCTGCTTATTTTTAAGTGCTTATTTAAGTGCATTAATGGGATGTTTGGGATTGCTTGCTTATTTTAACTACTTATATGTTTAAAAAAGAGGAAGATAACTTAAATAAGCAAACCAAGAGACCTTCTGTACATTTTTTAAATAATAACTCCTGCTTACAAAATAAGCACTTACATAAGCAATTTCATACATCCTGTTACTTGTAGATAGTAAAATTTTTTAAATGTTTAGTTAGTTATTACATAGTTATCTAGCAGATGCTAACTTTAGTGTTTAGGATTGATCATTACAAGGCATTGAATTTTTTAAAAAGTGCCGGACCTATTAAATCGGGTTATTGGGTTCGGGTAGGATTCGGGTCAGGTTATGTCGGGCCGGGTGATTCGGGTTATGGGGTACAAAGTAATACTTCCATCTTGTGTTTGGACCAGTTTGTTAGTCAACTTAATAATTTCATCTTGTGTTTGGACCAGTTTAGATTTGTACAAAGTAATAACTTGATTATTTCACGTTTGTCATCATTATAAAGTTAAACATTACTAATATAGTAATATATGACCCACAAAATAAACTAGTTCTTTTTTACTAATCAATCATATACGATCACAATATTTGGGTGATATATCATACATTATGTAACCAACAAAGATTCTTATGGTACCTTGCTGAAATTTGTAATTCATATATATATAATGAAGTTTCAAACTCAGTAACTTGCTGAATATGACAGCAAACAAATGTGTAATTCATATATATACATTGCTGAAATCTGCAGCACTAAACTTAGTACCAAACGCTCCTACTGCAGAAACCAAAGACCCCTTTTGACAGATTCTGCACACAGATTCTGCAGTAGTAGTAAACTTAGCACCAAATACAAGTTTTGCTGCACTAACTCAGTACCAAATACAAGTTCTGCACACATTCTACTAGAATGATTCTAGTAAGAAACATGAATTTCAGTAGTATCAAACAGATTCTGCACACATTCCAGTAGTACCAAATACAGATTTTGCTTATAAAAAATATGCGAAATAAACCTAATGCCATTTGAAACAAACCACAACAATATTTAACAACCATAATGTTCAACAAAAAGACCAAAAAAAGGTACTGTAGCAGTAGTCTAGCAGACGTAAAGGAACATTAAAAAAAAAAAAAAAAAAAAAAAAAAAAAAAAAAAAAAAAAAACCTGTTACGAATGGTAATAGTATCAATCTTCAATCATTCAAACATGCACCTTCTTGCTCCATCAACTCTACATACAGGAACATTAAAATATTTAGCGATATATAACATGTATAATATTGTCAAATATCTATACTACTATATAATGTATTTGGGACTATTCTATAATTAGAAAGGCTTAAAAATTCAGACTTTTACTTACTAATTATGGAAACAATCACCCCAACAATTTATAACCACTTCAACAAGCACCCCCAACAATTTATAACCACCGCCAACAATTTATAACCACCTCAACAACCACCCCAACAACCACTTTCCACCACCCCACCTCCCTCCTCTTCACCCAACAATCCGCCCCCGCATCGCGCGGACACCTTTCTAGTATAAGATAAAAGAGGTACCTTTTTCTATTTTTGCAATTGTATCCATATCTTCATCTTTTTCAGGATTTAAACTTATACGAAGCCAATCTTGAGCACAAAGTAAGCATTCAATAGTTTTGTCACCCAAAGAGCTCCGATATGAATCCAACACTCGACCACTAGTGCTAAATACCAACTCCGAAGCCGCTGCTGAGATTGGAATGGCCAATAAATCTCTAGCCATTAAAGAAAGAATTGGAAACCTAGGGCTATTTACTTTCCACCATAACAATATGTCAGAATGCACGTTTTTATCAAAAGGTTATCAAACTTCACCATTATACTTATCTAATTCACTAGTTGATGAACTAGATGATTGACCCGTTTTCATCCTACGTCTCAACATATCTCCATGATCGAGTTTGTTGCTAGTATTAGTGGTCCTTGGCATTTTCCCTAAGGTTGAAGATGTAGTTGAAGATGGAGCATGAATATGCACGTAATCTTCGTGAAGAAGTTTCATTTTACCTTTAATGTAATTTACAAGTCATACCCCTAACTGAGGTAGCAATAGTGCTTCCGGGAAGACCTCCCGCAATTTAGAAAAAAAAAAATCCTTAACACTTTAACAAAACGCTATAAAAAAGAATAAGAGTAAATTTCACCGTTCGTCCCTAAACTTGTCGCATTTCGCGCGTTTGGTCCTTTAAACTTTTTTTTTGGCATTTTCGTCCCTGAAGTTGTCAAACGACGGCGCATTTGTTACACACCTTGTGAAGTTACTAAAATACCCTTTCTTTTTCTCTTAATTTACAAACCTTTGTTTCAAGCACACAATGCAGCCCTCCTTTGTCACAAATTAAGCACATCGATATGATTTTCATAAAGTGATTTGTATTCAATAAAAATATTAAGAGTTTTTACAGGTGCTTTTTCATTTGTCTGAATAAACTGGTTTCATAAACATAATCAATATAAAAATACAAAGAAGACATACAAAATATGTTCCAAAGAAAACATACAAAATATGCAAACTCAATGACAAATAGGTGTCACTTTGTTAATCCTCCAATGAATGGATTACTATGTCAAACTACCATTATATATTTATAGATATAATTACGGTACATAGTAGCAAGAGATAAAACAACTAGAATCACAATTAGTATAGTCTATAACACATAGCAATACCTGTTGAGAAAAAGAAGAGAAGACAAAGAAGATGAAGAGAAAAGAGATGAACAAGAGAACAAGAGATCTTGGTCGAAGAATATTCCAGATCTCACGACCACCCATTGTTAACTCCTCTTCTTTTTCATACATTCATCCAATTCATAAAACAACCGAGTTTCTTCTTAATAGATCCTCCGCTTTATGCGCTTATTAACTAGATCTTGTGATAAGTGAATAAACCCGAAACTATTTCCTGCTACTCTCCAACTTTCGCATGAACCGAAACTGAGTTTCACACGGACTGCAAACCGAATAAACCCGAACACGAACGGTACCAGTACACCAACGTGAGTTGCTTTGAGGGATTTGTGGTTTAAATTTTGAGTTTGTTATGAGTTGTCTAAAAGTTACGAATGATAATAAGAACAAGAACAAGACAATATTTCAAGTTGATACTGCTTGTTCGCAAGTTAGTACTGGTATCTTTAACGTTAGTACTGGTATCTATAATGTTAATTTTTTTTTCAAGAAACAAAATTCATTCAAAAGAAGGCATAAGCACAATAACAAGTAATAGTTATAATCCTCGAACCATCTGTCTAATATATAAACATGTGTCTCACATCAGGTCTAAAAGTTACGAATGATAATAAGAACAAGAACAAGACAATATTTCAAGTTGATACTGCTTGTTCGCAAGTTAGTACTGGTATCTTTAACAGTTAGTACTGGTACAAGTTTTAATTCTGGTACAAGTTTTAGTACTGGTACAAAGCTTGATGTTGTTTGGTGATCCAACTTGGTGATTGTTGAATCGTTACAATTAACCTCGTGTTGTGACTTTGACAAAGCTGAAACAGGAGCATCTTTTGTAGAACCATCTTCAATATTTGTGGGTTTCTCGTCTTTTCTTGAATTGGTATCAGCATCATTTAATTCTGTTGCTCTCTTCTTTGAAGGGTGTGAATTCTTGCTGTTGTCTACAGAATACTTTGATTCCATATGATCTCCTGTAGAGTTAAATGACACCACTGCTTATCAGAAATGAACAGAAGGAATGAAAAAGTAATAGAAGTAGAAACTGAATGCTAAATGCTAACCATCCTCCTTGTTAAAATACTCCTCAGTGTCATCCGATTCATAATCTGGATTCATTTTTGGATCAGAACGAACTGCAGGGATTGCGTGCAACCTGCACTCCCGCTCCTCTGGTGTCTTCAAGAGTTGGACTTTCACAACGCATTCTTTATACGTGGGGTTGGTTAAGAAATTCCACGGTTTTTAAATTTAAAGTTATCAATAATCAATTTTATGAAATAAAAATAATAATAATAATGATATTAATATAAACTGTGTCACAAAAGGATATCCCTTCTTATGCCCTTTTCCACTTGCTATGTCACGAAGACGATTGAGCCGTACAATCTCCTTCTCCATCCACTGGATTACATATGAAGAAGAATTAGAAGCCATTGAAGTGATTAAAGGCTTAATACACCAAAACTTATTAAGCCAAACAAAAAAGATAAATTAAAATCCAGATATTAATAAACGTAAATAGAAAACTAGATCATAGTGCCTATAAAGACGAATGACTCACATCATTTAGCTTAACTGACTGTAGGGCCATAGCCTTGTCTTGTATTTCACCCTGAATCAAGTAAAAATTAGGCATAAATAAGAGCATGAAAAAGAAGGATAATACAGACAAATATGTGGGGAAAAGTTGCAAATAAAAATTGAATAAGCATGCAGACTTACTACATAAAGTGTTTTACAAGCCCACATCTTATACTCCGCTGCAGACGTCTGCATTCTTCCTGAAAATGGTTGTGGACAGATATTATTAGACATAAAAATTTGGTGGACAAAGTCATCTAAGCAACAATAATGCACCTGGCCAACTACAACGCACTTACAACTACAGAAGCTTATAAAAATGTGACAAATAGAAGAAAAAAAGAGCTAATTATTCGCAACCTGAGAAAATTCTTGATCTAAAACTGTGTCAATCGATATAGTCTCCTTCTTATCTAAATTTAATACTTCAAGCTTCACATTTGTTGATTTATTGTTAATCTTGTATGGTATATCCACCTTACTAGTACCTGCAGGTATTGGTTGTAAGCTTTAGGTGATATAAACTGATGATCAATTAAAAGCTCATACAATAGTTCCAGAAAATAAAGATATATAAACATTACCTACAACTTGGACAAGCCTGTACATATCATGCTTCAGATCACAGCCAGATATTCTTATCCTCACAACTGAGCCAACTACCTTGCCATGAAAATTTTCACTATCTTCTAAAAGAATCTCAATCAAATCCGTGCGCAGGTATATTAAATTCATATTATGAACATCGACTGCAGCAAATTCATCCTACTTATTGTGTTGTGCATGTGTTTGTAAATTAAAATAAAAAGAAAGGGCATTTTAGTAACTTCAAAAGGTGTGTAAGTAGCAAATTGACCATGAGCAAACAAAATGGGGTGCCAGGGACCATACACGCCGTCGTTTGACAACTTCAGGGACGAAAATGCCAAAAAAAAAAAGTTTACGGACCAAACGCGCGAAATGCGACAAGTTTAGGGACGAACGGTGAAATTTACTCAAAGAATAAAGATAGTTGTAACTTGTAACAAAGCTATTAATTCTAAATTTATACTCAACTGTGAGTTTGTGACTTTACAAACAAATTCAGCATGTTAACAGGCAAACAACTGTTTTTTTTTTTTTTTTTTTTTTTTTTTTTTTTTTTTTTTTTTTAACGGCGGATATTATATTAAGCAAAACTAGCAAGAAGCTAGACAAAAAAATGTGATTACATAGTTTTTGTACAAGCAAGTTTTGGATCGATTATCCACTCAAACCAATTAGAAATGAATTTCCTATTTCGATGAAGGATCCAAGCGTGTGAAAGGATTTGTATCTCCTCACTTAATGTGTCTTTCCTTGGTCTTTTTGAATCAAAGCACAACCGGTTTCGGTACCTCCAAATGATCCAAAACGTTGTTTGAACAACCGCATCAAAGCATATCTTTCCTAACGTTTGAAATGGGACCGAGTCTCCCCACTTGATTAAGCTAGAAAGGTCCTTTGGGTAGTTATCCAAGCCCCACCATCTAGTCACCATGGTCCATAATTCTGTAGCGATTGAGCAATCTATAAAAAGATGTTGCGAGTCCTCGAGTGCTTGATCGCAAAGTGGGCATCGAACCGAGTCAATATCTATACCGCGTTGATCGAGATTGCACCTTGTTGGAAGCCGATTATTGCATAGCCGCCATGTATGTATGTTAATCTTAATGGGGATTGACTTGTTCCATCGAATATTTTCTTGAAGAGACGCAACGTTTTTTCTTCAATTATCTTTCGCATGGAGGTGACATGATAAACTTTAGAAGAGTCCACATTACATTCTCATGCATGTGCTTGATATAATTCAATGCCATTGAGCATATCTACCAATTCATTGAGTTGTTCCATTTCTTAACCATCACGTGGGTTTCGTCTCCAGGCCCAAACAAGTGAAGAATGCCCATTTGAAGAGATGCGTCTTTCACTAATATTAAACAACTGTTTATCTATCGCCTGCAACATGTTTTGCAACGGTTTATTGTGTGATTATGATCATTTCATAGCACATAATCGCTTTAAAAAAAAAAAAAAAAAAAAAAGTAGACAAACAACCTCCTTTATCGATTTGTCTGAGGAGTTTAAATATTCGTATAAAATAAAAATAATACCAAAAACTGTTTGGATTTTGTGGGATGAAATATGGCTGATGTAGATTAAGCACCAACACTCGGTAGCTGACTGTATGAATCACCAATAGATCATTTATTCAGCGTTACATTAGTTGCTATATACTACAACTATAAAGAACAAAATGACGATGATTTATTATTCATCACAGGATTTGTAAATTAGAAACATCAAACATGTGTTAATCTGTAGATCAAGAACTCATTTGCTAGCCATCTATACAAGAAAGCCTTTAAACTATTACGTAGTACAACATATTATGAATAGCCAAATGAACCATGTAACACGGTTGAAGTGCATTAGGAACGTTTGGAAGCTATTTATAACCTTCATAACTTGCCACTTAGCAAGCAATGAAACCATTGAAAGACTTCGAGCATTGATGTTGGCAATTTCATATTGCTACCTTGAATACTTTGATTAGAACGTATGCTAATTTTGCTTATTTGTCATACCAGTTTCCCTTTAAAACCTAAATGTTAATGAAAAAGATCTAATGTAAGCATACAACAAACCAACTGGGCTAGCTCAGTTGACCACCAAGATTCCTTAGGGGCTTGGGGACGGGATGTTTGGCCAGGGGAGGTCTCAAGTTAGAGTCCCACCCGGGATTTTTACCCCTTCAGGCAGTAAAAGGAGGAAGAGGCGTGTTCAGGTACAAGCATACTGCCCAATTGGATGTTGGATGACACTGCTGGAACTAAACCACTAACAACAAACAAGCCGTTCTAAAAAAAAATGTAAAACATACTACAACAAAACCTACCTCTCCTGTGTATGCTTTGATTAGACCGTATGCAAATTTTGCTTATTTGCCACTAAACCCCTTGGAAAACTCTCCTGTGACATGATAACAATAAAAAGAACCTGTTTGAAAACTATAATGCGTAAGATTTCACCAAGCCTAACTGACACTATTATGCTTGAAGACGACAATCTCAGTTCTGACAGGGCAGAGCCTAAAGTCTGCATTGTGTTAAACAGATAAAATAAGATGTGGCAATTTTGACCCATTTATGTTTTAATGAATTGACGTGGCCTATGTTTTGTCTCTAACGAGAAAAATGGCACAATAAAACCAGTATAGCTAAAAAGGGGATTCGTCAAATGGATCAATTGGGTCGAAATTCGCCCAAAGTGTACTTTTAATACATAACCTCCTAAACTGCTTTACCATGAAAGGATTAATTGATTGTGAACTGTTTTTTAGAGTAATAATATAAGCACAATAACTATTTATAGTTGGACAACAGGTTACTACCTGCACTAAATGACCCAGCTAGGATTGTTAGCAAATCCAGCTAATCCACCATTTTGCCATATTTAATCATAAGCATCATCATCTTCAAACTGCCTGAACGTCATGTAATTATGGTCCAACATCTTCTAATATTTCTTCTTTCTAATATTGGAATTGTTTGGTGTGTGACTGAAACAGTTCAGGCAGTTCCAAAGGTGGCACTGTCGCCAAAGACGAGTTTAGTAAAGATATCATTGCATCAGAATGGCTAAAGACCCATGGACCTGGTGAAAGAACTCTTGCTCATGGCTTAATGGTAGCAAGTTTGATCTGACATAGGACTGTTATTTAAGTGCCATGTATATATGCAGAATTTATATGTTTCTTTTTTTTTTTTTTTTTTTTCTTTTTTTCTTTTTTTTTATGCATGAAATTACTGGGACATCCTACGTACCTTATGGTCAAGAACAACAGAACGTTTGCAACATATGGGATTAATGTGGTATGCACCCATTTAGGGTGTATCGCGCCATGGAACACGGTGGAGAAGAAGTTTGTATGCCCCTGCCACGGTTCTCATTTTGATAATGAGGGCAAAGTTGTCAAGGGTCCTGCTTCTCTGGTTAGTATTCTCTCTAGATAAAAGTTATTTGTAAAGATTCTTTGCATGAGGTATACACTTTTAATGCAAATTTCGTGTGTTAACAGTCTTTGGAACTGGCTCGTGTGGATATAGATGATGGCAAAGTGGTGTTTGCTCCATGGAGGGAAACCGATTTTAGAACAGGTGATGCTCCATGGTGGTCTTAGAAATTCTCTAGCAAGTTTTTTTTTTTTTTTTTTTTTTTTTTTTTTTTTTTTTTTTTTTTTTTTTTTTCAATAACTGATTTGGGTAGAGTTAGAGAAGATATGAGGCATGATATTTGATGCTGGGACGACAAGAAGTTGTCTTAATAATTTTTTTCCAGGATACACTACAATAACAATTTTTAAGGTTTTTAAACATGAAGTATTGCAAACAATTTTTGTTCAAGGTATGCATGTGCAGGTGTTATTCAAGAGTTACATCCACTCCTGCAAGATCTGGCAACTATAAATGTTATGTAACCTTTGCAACGTGTACATGATTATGGGATCGAATACATTTAGCTATTAGGATTAACCATAATTTCTTCACGGGCATGAAAAAATGAACAAAGTTTTGGATGTCATATTTAACTTGCTTGACAATCTAGTGAATACTCATAAATTTTTTAGCTTTTAACATCCAATTCGACGGGAATGTTTCCCACGCAAATAAATTTTGACCAGTTAATTTCGTAGTTCTAGTAAGACAACCCATGGTGCATAAGGCAAATCTGGTAAACAATGAACAGTATGGAACAGATTTTGCTCATTTCAGCCCCACATAGGGTGCATTTGGTCTTGCGTATCGCAGCCCCGAAGGCTGTTTGGATTGCCTATTTTTTTTCTGCACCAAAGGGGTGTTTCGAACTGCTCATTTTGAACATATAATCTGTCATAAAAGTATTCAGGATGAACAGTAACTATAAAGTATTTTCGACATCTTGAAATCTTAAAAATATGTTAGTCCACTTAATTACCTTTCCGGGGATATAAAGAACATAAAAATCGGACTTAAAACAAGAAAGTTATGACCAAACGAAGTTTAACGAAACTAATATATTTTTGACAGCTTTTATAAAATAATAACATCAGGTCCAGTTTTAAAACGTGATTTTGACCACTTTCTGGTCCGTTTCGGCCAAAACTTATAAAATGAAAGTTGTCCGGAATGATGTTTTACTAAAGACAACGCGGATTTTTAAGCTTGAAAGTGTAAAACGTGGGATTTAAGCTTGGTCAAAGTCGGACAATTTTTCTGAAAAAGTCAAAGTACCATTGCTGTTTGGAAATTAAATTGGTGTTTTTAAGCGTTTTCGAGTCCGTTTGAGCTTTGAAAACCTTAGCGAATGCTAATGTATCACTTATAAACTACTAGGGAGCGTAGAAACCCTCTCAATACAACATTTCATAAGCGTAAAAGCTTATTAAAAATATAAAGGATTGTTTGGATTGCTTACTTGTTTTGTTTATTATCTTTGGATTATGGATTAGCCGTATTTGGTTATAGTGCACTTTTGGATGTGATGATCCAAAAGGGGCATCTCGAGTCCGTTATTGTTTATTTTTGTCACCTTGGATAATTGTCGTTTCGTCGAATGCTTTTAAATTGCTTAATGATAGTTTTGTAAAAATATGGAAACGTCCAATAAACGAATGGGTCATGCCAAAATTTTCTAAAATTTCTAGACTTAGAATATTTTTCACAAAATGACACTTTCCTAAATCCCGACAAAAAGACGAAAAATACTAAAATTTAGATTTTCCTTTAAATCATTTAGAATGCTTTTATAGTATGTTTTCTTTTATCGGAAACTTTCTTTTGCTCTATTTTGAGGTTTCCGGATCGTGTCGAAGTGTATTGTTTTACTATTTATTTATTTTTTTGATTCTTCTTATATAATACATGCGACGTATTATATACATCGATTACTTTTATTTACTCATTCTTTTATATAATACATGCCCTGTATTATATTTTCGCTTATATTTCATATGTATATATTACATACTTGGTATTATTTTTCCGATTTATTTTTATTTAACCAACCACCAAACTATTACAAATTTAAAACTAAATCTTTTATCAACCTATCGTGTTGATGTAACCATCCATTCGAAAACTTAATTTCATTATTCTATTCTTAGCGTGTCTTAACCGTAAGATATACCTTAACTTCTAGATCGAGCTGTCCGATCATTGTTGTGCTGTGCTTTTTGATTATTTGCTTATGTTGGTTGCTCATTAACCTCGAGGTGAGTTCATAGCCTCGCATTTTACTTACTTAAATGTTTTATAAACCTCGCGAGGGGGATACATGCTAGTTTTACAAACTGAATACAAGTACTTTTTGGGATGCTTGACCCGATTACCTGATTATAGACATTGAGTACCCTGCCAACAAGTCTCTAATTTCATGAATCGTTAATTACGTGAGTAAACGCTAATATTATAGATATGTATATTTGGTCAGACAGGCCTGTTCGGGTGAGTAGCGCTCACTTGGAGCCTTTATTACCAAACAGACATATAATATTGAGAATTGAGGTAAATGGCAATTGAATACCTTGTGAGAGGCATTTAAACTTGGCCAAGGTTCGGTGTCATGAGCTCTATACTATAATATGATTTTCCCGACATGTATTTGTTATATGTCTTTTATAATGAATTATACTTGTATTCAACTGATTACTTATTAAACTCTATGAATTCACTCAACTTTATGTTGACTTTTTAGCATGTATTTTCTCAGGTATTATTTGCTAGCTGAGCATTGGGAGCAATCGGAGTCGCGTGGATATCAAATATTGAAGGACTTGTTTTCTTCACATTCGATTATTATTATTTTTAAATATGCAAATGAGTCATGTTTGAACTCTTGAAACTTAAAGTTTTGAATAAAAATTGTTGGGACCTTTGTACTCTGATTTATCTAATCGAATGTGACATTTTATTAAACGTCTCTTTTGAGGTCGTTTTATGTAACTTGTTTTTATGAACTATGAAGTGACACCCAAATTGGTATTCCGCTGCGTTGTAAAATTTTGGGGGTGTCACAGTAGTTCTAGTAAGACAACCCATGGTGCATAAGGCAAATCTGGTAAACAATGAACAGTATGGAACAGATTTTGTTTACCAGTTCAACATTGTGATGGTTTGTCGCGGCAACTTAGACAATACAAGGGCGCCATAAAATTCGTTTGCTACAATCACATGAATCATCTCACATTAATTATCGACTTTTATGTGTACATTTATTAGAGGTCTTATCATTGGTTTCTAATATTGCAATGTAAGACAACAATGCAACTCTGCTCATCAAATATTATATTTAAAGACAACAATGCAACGAAAGAAATCAAGTCTTACATTGCGATCTACAAACTCATTTCGTTGTAGTTAATTACGAAATAGGGACCAAATGACATAAAATTAGCCCATCATTAACATTTCGGTGTTTCTACATGTGATTGAAAGATAAAATTCTAAAGCTACAAGTTACGATTACATGATAACCCTCTTCAATTATTCCGGGGATGGGAGAAATAGAGAACCAAAAGCTACCATCACAAATTTTCTCCTAACATAACAATATCCGCTGCAAACTCAGGTGTGGTGACTAATGCCTTTGTAATAGTGTCCGAGTATGCAATAGCCTTCATCCATTGTTGTCCCTCAATCACCAAATCCTTGGATTTTCTTGTAAACATCATTTTATTTTAAAATGGCATGTACAAGAGAACACAAGGATTTGAAGATTGAAGGTGAAAAATGGATGAAGGTCATTGTAGACTCGTACACAACGAATCACAACAATTGTGTTTGTAGCGGCTATTTGTTTATTCAAGGCAAAAAATGGATAAAAGCCACATCAGATTCATACACAATCACAATGGATGAAAGACACGGCAGATTCATACATAATCACACGTGAATGAAAACTACTGTAGAGTCATACACAATTACACCGAGATGAAAACCACCGCAGAATCATACACAATTACACCTTTTACGGATCTTTCCAAAGATCCAATTTAGGACATCTGATGAAGTTGGAATTATACAAAAGTGTTTCTTCTAGAGTTCACTCGTGTATGACGTTTAGAGGGCATACAAATCGTTCAACTTCCTGCCAGATTACAATACGTCACTACAACATATACGTGACAACTTCATTGATTATGAAAACATGAAAAAATAATGCAATTTGGTCACATTTCTAAGAAAATAATTAAACAATCAACACTAAGTAGTGTATTGAAATACTGATGAGACTTCTAATAAATGTGTGCAAAATAGTTGTTCAGACTAGTTATTTTAAGATGATAAGATCTAACAAATTTCACCACAACCAACAATATGGAGTTTCAAAATTGGCCTAGATATTTAGAGTGAAGTTCATAGAGGTTTCTCAAAATATCAAGTGTCAGATGTTTTGATTCAGTTTGTCAAGACATGCTTCCCGACTCACGCCTACAAGTATATGCACGTTTATGTATATCTAAAAAAAATCTGATAGATGAGCTATTTGTTGTAGTGTGTTAGGTGCGCTAGATTAACATTTTTGGTCTTTGCATATATGTTTAAATAAAAGAAATATCCAATTCATCAAAAATATAATCATACCTTGTACCATTGAAGTTCACGTTGCATCTGCAAAGCTGCCCCTTATATAAGATTCGGTTTGTTGGTAGGTATCAATCTTCCGACCAAGTGCAAGAGGTTATTCCCATAAGAGTCTTTGATTGTTTTGTGAAAACCTTTATGAGTGTGACCCTCCTTGTCCTTATCAAACATCAAATCTCGGGTTCTTCCAACTAAGATCTCAACACCGGCCTCGTTGCCAACAATTGCAGCAACATAAAGTGGTGTGCTTCCATCTGAATTTTTCAAACCCGATAGTGTGCTAGTCGGTGCTATTTCCAAAGTAAATGTATATTAGTTAGAAATTGTATAATGATCGTATGACCGATACTCAAGAAATTCGAATAACATGTAGTATATAATATGTTCTAATTATATGTACTTAATGAGTTCCTTTTTGTTTGACTATCTAAATAGATCTCATCTCAGGAAAAAAAGATTAACCCATACAACTTGTATATCACTACAACTGCTTATATATAATTAGATCAAGAACACGACTTGAACTACAACCATTTGTTTAGTGATTCACCTTAACACCGCTAGACTAAAGCCCAATTGGTACTCAAAGAGTCTTATATTATACAGAAACATGGCCTTGGATTAGCAAATAAGAGATTAAATTTATACCTGCATACCGATCCAACAATCCATCCTTTGACAAGTGCATCTGATCTTCTCCAAAACCAATAATCACCCACTTTTTCCAGGGTGGTGCTTGGATTAGATCTCCCATCTGATTATTTGAACAAAAAGATAAAGTTAATGTGATGTGTTGTAAGATTGCATACTCCCACACCCAATCTTCAGATATATATAATAGTATTACAAAGGGTATTTTAACTTTAAAGTTGATGCTAAATAATACAACTTGTGCTGTCATTTTCCCTTATTCTTTAAATAACGCGTCTACTGTTAAATGAAGGACTACCCGTATTAAAGCCTGGGCAGAAACCATGTGATGTGTAACGGTATTGTACAATTATTATTAAAAATAGAGAGTGATTTGTAAACTCTCATCTGTTATTGGTATATTCTAATCAAGGTTGTCAGGATCGGGATCCTACCTAGGATTGTTTTCGGTTTCACAAGATTGGGATCGTAGGATCGAATCGGGATCGTAAGATCCTATGAAAATGTATATATTATTGTATAAGAGTTGTAGTTTTATACTTTTATAGAATATTTTATATGATAAATGAATTTAAATGAATGATAAAAGAAAAAACAATAAGAAACATGAGCTTCTAGTAGGATCGGATCGTTCACGATCCTACGATCCTGTGTGCGATCCTACGATCCTACAACGATCTTTCTCCCCTCGAGGTAAAAACATAGGCTTGTAGTAGGATCGGATCGTTTACGATCCTACGATCCTGCGTGCGATCCTACGATCCTATACCGATCCTGATAGAATTAAGATCCTACTACGATCCTGCTCGTTTTTTATATGTAGGATCGTAGGATCGTACGATCCTACGATCAGGATCGCGATCCTGACAACCTTGATTCTAATCTTTACATTTAATAGTTGTATATTTATTACTCCCTCCGTCTCAAATTTATTGTCCATATTTCCATTTTAGGATGTCTCAAAATAATTGTCCACTTTCCTTATTAAGTAAAAACTAGAGAATCTAGTGGAGGAATATTCTATTTTAGTGGCTGAAAATTAAAGTGCACCCACTTTTATTAAACTTTGTGATTTCTCACTCATGACAATAAATTTGAGACGGAGGAAGTAGTATTATATGATGCTTTAACACTAGGTATCGTGTTGACATTTAACATGTTAACGGTATGTCAACTCAGCGTCATGTTATCCCCTCCTCAACACACTAATCACTCAAACACTCTCCCTCATAACACACTATTAACATGTTATTGGATCCCATAAACTACCACACTAAAAATACCCACATACTCACAAAGTCACAATACACAAAAATAATAATAATAATAATAATAATAATAATAATAATAATAATAATAATAATAAACAAAATAATAATGATATCGGATATGGGTTCCTCCCCTTTTCATTCTCTTCTTTTGGAGAACTTGAAAAGGATGCTGTGACATTATTAAAGCGCATTCGACGATTCTCCATGACCCAAGATATTGGAGCACGTGCTGCTCCACATATTTTTAGTAGGATTGGTTTTGCTATAGCTAGAGGTATGGGGCCCAGTTGGTTTCTCGGCTCCCCGCCAATTTCTTGTAAAATCTTATTTGTTTTTCAATAAAGTGATGTTTATAATTAAAAATAATAATAATAATAATAATAATAATAATACACAAAAGAAACCATTGGCATGAGCCACTCTAGTAACTCAAAACCATTTGGCATGTAGATGGCATATTGCATGGTATTGCAGTCGGCACATTATTGGTTTGCAAATGAGAGAATGGCGTGTAAGAAACGATACCGAGTGCTAAAAGAAATTAAAGTATGTTAATCAATTTCCTTTTATGATTAAAGGTTGACCCTGTCATTTGTGCTAGCATTTTTTTTTTAATTATATTTCTTGTATTCTAATATAAATAGATCTAGTTTATATATTCAAATATTGAATATTATTTTTCGGATTATTTACTTATGCACAAAATTAACGAGCCCAAAAAAAAAATATATATATATATTGAATATAATTTTAGGCCGGAATCTTGTTTACCAGATATGCGATAATTTTACAAATATTGAATATTATTTTTCGGATTATTTACTAGCTCTTAATGAGCCCCCCCCCCCCCCCCCCCCCCCCCCCAAAAAAAAAACACTCGATATCTTAACCATCTCTTATCGCCTCTTAGATTGGAAGGTGCAGCTCGCCGTTCTTCGCTGCTGCACCGCCCCCCCCCCCCCCCTCGCCGTTGTTTTTCGTTGGACACTTATTCGTGGGCACGGCGAATGAGTTTGCTGACAAAAGGTACATTGGAGAAAGTAAACAACGGAATGAAGAGCCAAACTTTATTTAATGAAATGAATAAAAAAATAAAGTTGTAAGTGGTGGGGCTCAAATGAGTAAGTTGATGTTAGTTGTTTGGTGATGAGGGGTTAGATGTGAAGAGATGTTGGGGGTGATGTGACACCTGTGGGCCCGGAATGAAGAGCCAAACTCTTCATCTACACCTTCCACTCTTAATGACAGAGAAAAAACAAACACACTTTTTTTTTGTCTAAACCTCTTACTACATCTGACTGAGTTAGATTAAAAGGCTATTAAGAGGTAAAAAACAAACACAACCTAAGTTAGAGTTGGGGAGTCTTGTGTGTCACCTCAGGTTTGTAAATGTTAAGTTTGTAGGATTACGCGCAACCCATATCAATATTAAGATTTAGTCATGTTCTTTGCTTATAAATATACGACTAATGTATTAGTAAAACTCATATGAACAATAGTACACACTCAATGCGCGAACAAATAACATAAGATCAACTTATGTTGTACAAGGAACCTTTGTATACGAAATAAACTAGCTAAAAGAGTCGTGAAATTTACGAGTATTTTAAAGAGAAGCAAAGAAGTAGACAATGCCTTGTATATTATGCACTTAGTCGTCGAGTTATTACACATGTAGAAAAAGAAAAGTTCGCACAACTAAAATATATGTGTAATCAAACAAATAGTCAAATAGCCAGAAAGAGAACATAAAGTTGCATGATCATATATTATAGTTTTTTTGTGTTGATGAACTTGTATATGTTGTTCTAATCCAAATGCATGTTAAATTCACTTGTTGATGACTTGAGTCGATCAATAGCCATATCTACATAAACATCATGCCAAACATCTAATATATGTATGTTTAATTTAGAAGATCTTTAAATAAATAACTATTGTTAGAAAGTATCTTTCCATATGCAAAAAAATTCGGGTAAGTCTGGTTACCAATATCTGGTAGACCACGTTTGTCGTGCTATTCATAAGATTTTTTTTTTTTTTTTTTTTTTTTTTTTTTTTTTTCTTTTTCTTCTTCTTCTTTTTGCGCGCGCAAAAGATGAACTCTTATATTTTAACTTTACCAAAATATGTACAGTTTACAAATAAGAGAATAAGATTTTGGAACAGGCTCCAAATCTTTGATACAAGAACTGAAAACAATACATCAACTATCAAACTAGTACATATCAGTCATCACTAATAACCATACACCATATATCTGTCAAAGCAACCAGATATCTATCAATACTAATTTAGCTCAAACCATTAGATCAGAACACTTCCAAATCTGGATAAACCACATCATTCACCAGCATTCAATTTACCTTTTTGTTGCACCATACCATCTAGCTACATTTCCATCTTACCCTCTTCCCATTGTCACTCAACCCACATCCACAGTAACCATAGAAATAAAGGGTTAATGGCTTCACTAGGCACCCATAACCCTTCCAATCAAGAGTGATGTGTGCTTTTTCACACATCCTTTTTAGCCTTAAATCAGACCAAATACACCAAATACTAACCAAATATGCCAAGAGAATGTGTGTTTTTGTATTTGTGTACGTGCAGGTACGGATATGTGAAAAATGAACAAAAACGAAGCCAAAACCGACAAAAACGAGCACGAGAACGGAAAAAGGCCAAAAGCTGAAGCCGGGGAAACAAAATGATGAAAGAAAGCTCATAATTTCATTTGAAGTCCTCAGAGATTCATCAAAGTACAAATTTGGTCCCTGATGAAAGTTTGAAAGATTGGCGATTTCAGTCCTCCAAGTTTCAGATTTTTACAAAAATGATCCCTTGAAGAATATTCGAAGAAAAGACAAAATTGGTCCTTCATAAATCAAAGAATGGCAATTCAAGTCCTTGGAAGAAACTTTGTATCATATACAGATTTAGTCCCTGAAGTTTACAGATTTACACTTTTGGTCCTTGATGAATTTCATTTATACAAAAATTAAAACTTGATCCAAGAAAAATCCCTAGCCCAAGAAACCAAACAGCCCAACACCTCTTTTATTACTTACCCGGTCCATCACCCCTTTACCCGAGTCAAACCGTACCCAAAAACCCAGTCAACACCCTTAATAATAAAACACTCCCAAACACCATTTACCCGCCCCCCAAATTTCACCCTTGAACCCAGAAATTACTGTAGCCCATGAACCCTAGCTTTCCTTCCCACCAAATTACCCCACCTAAATAATAATTACCCTATGATTGGAGCTTCTAGAAGGTCTGACAGCTATGACAGAGAATGTCAGGGGGTACGTGGACCAATGACAGAGCACACGCAGGATTAGATTCAATCACATCAATCAATCAAGGGCTAAGGATTATTGGAAGCATCTAGATTAGATCAAACGGCTCAGGAAGGACTCAAAGAAGCACACAATCACACGGATTGATGACCTGGACATACCCTAGCAGCTCATGCCTCAGCTATATATACCCCCTCATCCTCACTAGTTAGTGTGCCATTTTTATGTATTGTTATTCTGTCAAATTTACTTTGTAATGTTTTATTAATGAATGAAATTTTAATTTTGTTTTAATATAAGTTCTCTTATTTCATTTAAATTTCAGTACTGCTTATTTACTTATTATTGTTTTAGCTTATTATTTAAGTATTACATCTTTTATATACTGTTTAAAATCATACTCCATTTACTATGTTTCTCAGCTTATATAAATTAAAAAAAAAATAAAAAAAAAATTAAAAAAATAAAAAAATAAAAATAAAATAAAATTAAAAAAATATTATCAATTAAGCTTCAATAAGCTTATTTTTCTGTTCATCAGTCTTATATTAGCTTAAATTAGCTTCTGTGAGACTTACTTTGGCACCTCAATCTATTACTCTCAATAGTAAAAAAATCAGTCACATATTAGCTTATCTAATAAGCTCAGCTTATTAAGGATTATAGACAGCTAATAAGGAGCAGTTAGCCTGTCTTAAAGACAGGCTGTGTGGGGGACCACCTCTGTTTGGCTGAGGTGGAATTGTAAGTCTTTTGAAATTTTTAAATTCCTCTAAAAATAGTATAAAGTAGTTTAGATCTGTGTTTATTTGTTTGATATTGCTTGTTGTTGCTTATTAAGTCTGATTATTGTTTAATACTAGTTGTTTACTTAAAGTATTTTTGATAGGTTTGAGTTTGATATATTTTGTTGCTACTGTTTCATTCATCTGTCTAGTAGTAGATCTGTGTATCTGAGTTGTTGTGCATCTGAGATCTAAGTTTTTGTTTCATTTGAGGTTATTTGATCATCATTTGCACTGAGATTGGTGATTGAAGTTGGATTAAGGTTTAGTTGTTGCACATAGGCTTAAATCTGTTTCATTCAGGGATGTTTGGATCTTAGTTGTTTGCTGATATAGACTGTATTACAGAGGTTGTGTTTGGTTTAGTAAGTCACTTAGGTTGAATTTAGGCTTAGTTGAACTTAAAAACAGTAGGTCATAAGCATTTAAAGTCAAATTAGCTTTATAATATTCATAACAGTTAGGTGTTTAGAGATTTAGTTGCGTTATCTCAATAAGTAGTTGCATTAGTTATAGCTTTAGCTTAATTCACTCATTCACTAGCTTAATATTACATTTTCAGTAGGATTTAAGCAATTAAATTTCATTTTTGTCAAAGTTCTTTCAAAATCAAAAAGTCAAATTAGTTTCAATTCAGGTTTTTGTTAAAACTTTGTGAGAATCTATAGGTCTTAATTTTAATTGGAAATTTCTTTTAAAAGTGGATTTATAAAGTTTGACAGTTAATTAATCAATATCAAAAAGGAAAAGTTGTTTTGAAACTCATTTGCTTATTGAAAAAGTCACTTGAAGTTAGCTATTTGAATCTGATGTACCCCTGCACCACAGGTTGTGATATACTTTCTAGGCATCATTAGAAGTAGCAAATTGAATCTAGAACCTGTTTTCTTGGTGATTCTGAGATCTCAGCTGGTTAGTTGGTGATTTGCCCCCATAAGCTTTCACTTCTGAGCTTATTCTGTCAGCTTATTTGACTCATAAGTTGGGTGGATTGAACCAAGTATCTATTTTCAATTATAGGGCTGCTAGTGCTTATATCTGATCTTACTCTGAGTTTGTTGGGTCATCTGAGCTTAATATTGCTTATAGTAACTGTTTCAGTTGATATTTAGCCTCTTGCTTCTTTGCTTGTGCTTATTGCTTATTGGACCTGTTTTAGTACTCTTCTGTGTTTCTGTGTGACTTTTGGCTTTAGTTCTGTTCATTTGAGCTTTATTTAGTCAAAAAGTTACTTGGCCAAAGTTTTGGTCAAGTTTTGCTTATTAATAAGCACTCCAATATAAGCAGTTTCAAACCATTCAGCAGTTTCACAGCTTATTTTCAAGTTTTAAATTTTTCATAAGGTTAGAATAATATTTTAGAATTTTCCTGAATTTTTCATATTTTTATGCCTTTATTTGCTATTTTTCTTAATTAATTTTCATTTTTAATCAATTTTTATTACTTTTTAATTACTAAAAAAAAAAAAATCAGAAAAAGCCAAGAAAAATCCAAAAATATTTTAGAAATTTATTTTCATTTATTTTAGAATTTTAGAAATTTAATTTGCATTTTTCTCATTTATTTTGAATTTTTAATTAGATTTAATAGTTTTTAATTCACAAAAATTATACAAAAAGCAAAAAAAAAAAAAAAAATTAGTTTTTAGTTTTAAAATTACTTTTTAGTTATTTTATAATTTTTAAAATTTATTTTGCATTTTTCTTACCTTATTTTCATTTTCTTTTGATTTTTAAATTAGATAATTAGTTTTTAATTGATAAAAAAATAAATAAAAAGTCAAAAAAATATTTTTCTTTTTCTCAAAATTTTCTTTTATCATTTTTAACTTTTAAAAATTATTTTCAAGTCCGTAGGAGTAGTGTAGCATAAAATTCGCGTTTTATTTCGTACGTTAACGTTTATTTTACGTTTTAGCGTACGATTTTGATTTTACGTTACGTTTCTAGTTGCCTTATTTGAAATACGTGCTTAATTGATTATTTGTGCTTCATTTGTGATTTCATTAGTATAATCTCATCAAATCACTTTTTACCACTTTCACGACACGTTTCACGAATCGGGAATTCGAAATTCCATTCATCCTTCACACGGACTACGACCTCGGGTTATCCGTATTTCTTTGCGGATCTCTTGAGTAATACTATACTATATATAACTTGATTTTCACGAATCAAAGATCTATACCAATTAACCTACATTTCCATCTCAAAAATGGCTTCAGTTAATTGGGAACACATACCTTGAGGGAAGACCAACCCTTACCTCCTTTAGCAGTGTATTGGGTGGACCAAGCAGGTTCATCTTTCACTCCTCGCTATTCCACCCATCATACACTGCCCTCCCAAACCACATACCCTTCACAATGCATCATCTTATATTATGGTACATTCTAATGAATTAGACCTCTCACTGAGTCCATCAAAGCCTAAACAGTCTCCTCCCTAAGCCAGACTGTGTAAGGAGAATGATAACCCAATGACTACAGTCACACCATTAGAACTCCAAGTACTAAGACAATCCATTGTTATGGTTTTGCAAAAGAATAACTTGTTTACTCAGAGAAGAGAAACAAACTGTATATCCAACACATCAATATGCAGCAATAACAAGATCCACCACTGTGCTTCCAAACATCCTCAATATTCAGCCAATACCATACACTCCTTTTATCAGAAAGCCATGAGACAGAGGAAACAATTCAACAACATTCAACAACATTACACCATTCTTAGGGCCCATAAACAAAACTTCTCAAACAATGACATCACCCCTTGTGAAGATTCACACTCCATTTAAGCTCAAAATTCTTGATGATAGCAGTATTTCTAACCTTTAAGCCCAACAGTCTAGCTTTCATTATCTCCAAAACCCTTTTAGTAGTAATTTCCCATGTCTTACTCTCATCCCCAAACATCATATAGTTTCTTTCCTGCCATAGACAATATACACAAGCAGCAAAAACAAGCCTTCTAGTAATACTCCAAATATTAGTACTATGCTTAAAATGGGACATAAAATGCACACAATCAGCCCAATTAGTATGGTTGCACTTAAGGTCAATTAAGTCTTTTAAGTAACTCCATACTTTACTAGAATAAGCACACCCAAAGAACATATGATCATGAGTTTCTAGCCCTTGATAACATAGTAAGCACATATTAGGAGCATTAATACCCCAAACACCCAATTTATCCTGAGTACTAAGTCTTTCAAGAATGGTCATCCATAGAATAAAAGAGTGAAATCACAACGTGACAAATACAAACCCATCTTCCCAAGAGTTCACTCATGTCCTAAACGGACAGTTAATAACAAAATTCATGGTCTAAATTACTTTCACTATCAATATATAGTTTAACATATTCAAATGTTAACAATTGAAGTATATATTATAACGTCCCGTAATCATATTTTGCTCAACATTGATATAAATGAAATTTGGAACAAAATTCTTCTTGACGAAATCCATTCTATAAACCCAACTTTTTGTAGGCGAATGTTGTTGGGAACATACTTTTGTATTTAGTCAAGTCTCGGTCATTACCTTTTCTAATAGGTTGCTTAGTTATTTATTTCCTTATGTTTAAGTTACAAGGCTTATGTATTAAAGTCCAATGGGCCTTGAAGCCCACGTTTTTAGATGAATGAGGGAGGAAGGGAGTGTTGCCGTACTCCTCCCCTATATATACTAAGCTTATGTAAACTTTAATATTGTTGA
This sequence comes from Artemisia argyi, assembly GCA_030686995.1. Lineage (NCBI taxonomy): Eukaryota > Viridiplantae > Streptophyta > Magnoliopsida > Asterales > Asteraceae > Artemisia > Artemisia argyi. The sequence goes on along the minus strand of CM060676.1, from coordinate 43,710,629 downwards.
TTATTTGAATATCTTAATGAAACTCTTGTTCTTTCACTCTTCATAATCTTATAATCAACCATCTCTTATTCTCATCTTATTTCTTATACTTGTGTTTACAAAATGGTGACCTAACAAGTGGTATCATTCGCCTAATAGAGATTAAAGTGCTTTTCTTGGTATTAACGTGGGATTAAGGGTTTTGTTCTTCACATTTTTGCTTTTTTCTTTGTTTCTTACACTCAAATCTTGAAGCTTGGACAAGTTTTAAGGTTGATATAGTGTTTAGAAGCTTAGATTTTGCATAAAGTATTGATCTTTTATAGTTTTTAGTACTTTTTCACCTAGTTTATTGAGTTTGGTAGCTTCTTTGTTATTGGAAAACAAGTTTTTGGTAGCAAAATCTTTCATATTTAGTGTTTTCTATGTATTGGTGAAGTTACTTGATCAAAAGAACCTTATTTCTACGCATTTTTTTTTCAAAAATTTGAGTTTTTTCAACTTTCTGGTCATCCTACGCGTAAGATTTGGTGAATAGTACGATTTCAAAGCTGTCAACAGTATTTTCTGTCCTTTCTACGCATAACTTTGGCCAAAACCCCTTTCCTACGTATAACTTTGGTCAAAACCCTCTTTCTACGTATAAGTTGTAATTCTACGCTTAAATCCTACGCGAAAGCTTAATTCCTACGCCAAAGTTCTACGCTGAAGTTTCATCCTACGCAGAAGTTGACTTTCTACGCAGAAGTTTGATCTTACGCACAAGATTTAATCTTACGCGTAAGTTACTGATATCTACGCTCAAGTTTCATCTAAGGTCTTCTCCTCGTGTTACGGTGACTCAGTACTTCCCTAGCTTGGATAAGTTAGTGGAATACTTCGACTACGGATATCTTTCAAGCTTGGATAAGTTTGAAAGATTTGTTTGGTCTTTGAACCTTACGCATAAGAATCTTACGCATAAGCTTAAAACTTACGCATAAGGAAAATCTTACGCATAACTCTCAAGTTTACGCATAAGATCAACCTTTACGCGTAACTTTAAAGTCTACGCATAAGTTAAGTTTTACGCGTAAGATTTCAACTTACCCCAAGGATTTTTGATCTTAACCAAAGGAACGTGCATTTCAATCTTCTACAAAGATCCATTATTACACAAGTGTTCTAAGATGTCTCAACCACCACATTACTACTTCTCTAATCCTCAGCAACAGCAACATCAGCAGTATCAGCAACAACAATACCATCAACAACAATCATATCAACAACCGTCACAATCACACTTTCATCAACAACCGCTTAATCAACAACCACAATATCTCATTGTCACACCCCCAAAATCGGGTAAAGCGGAAGCATACATGTAGCTGGGGTGTAACTCAATCGGTATCACAACATAAGTACAAAAATGGTTTTCACTTTAATCATTTAGAATAAAATCGTTTAATCAAAAATGTTGAATTTACATCGTTAAAAGTAGTGCGGAAGTAGGCCCTTAAAATAGCTTAAAAACGGTCCCCATATAAATAATCAGAGTCTTCTATGACCATGCCATGCCCTGCCAAAACCTCCTGTAGCGTGCCATTGATTAATACCTGAAAATACATGCTAAAGTGTCAACATGAGGTTTGTGAGTTCATAGAGTTTGTTTAACAAATAATGCCTATAGAGAAAAGATCGCCCAGCAAAGGCATCGTAAATCCACTCAGTTCCAAGTCCCGCCATAAGAGACTTGTAACCTGTGTGTTCACAACCCACTGCCAAATATGTTATAGTCTACGGAAACAAAAGTAATATGTGGACCAATAATCAAAGATAAGTGTAGTTTGACCAATACATTTGGTTACGTGACCAATTCATTTGGTTATGTTACCCGTACATTCGGATATGTGACCCGTTCATTCGGTTAAGTGACCCGTACATTCGGATATGTATGTACATAGTGGTGAAGCTGGTTCATTTGGTTAAGTGTGCATCGTAATGGAAAAGACTTGGGTCCGAAGATAAAAGATTAAGTGTGATGCAAATGAATATACACTACATTCGAATGAGTAAGAAATTCATAAATGGAGCAAGTAAATATTTGACTAAGCATGTAGCAAAAACCAATTAAATCAAGTATACATTTAGATGGAAACGAGCATGTATTCTCCCCCAAAACCGTTATAAAACAAGTTAAAATAGTAGGGGCTATGACTCACCTGGAGCGATAGCTACGATGACAAAAGTGGATACACTGAAATGAGGCACGATCTCTAACCGCAACCTAATATGAGTAATAACGATCTATTTTAGATCATGACGTGATGAAATGAATGCACATGCACATGATGCCTATACCACTCGTAACTTGGAAATACTAGTTATGGTCAAAGTAAAATAGTTTCCATACTTAGGAAAATAAGTCCAAATATAGAAGTATATAACTTGTCGTAGTATATCGTATAAAAATGTTAGTGTTATATTCCTCGTCTTGAAAACCTTAAAATAATGTCTAGTAGTCACGTAATAAACCTTGAGTCGTACGTAGTTCGTTAATTAAAAATAAACTCCTTGAATAAGAAATCTAGAAAATATATTATTTAGTACGTAGTTATATTATTTTCTAGTAGTGACTATATATATATATATATATATATATATATATATATATATATATATATATATATATATATATATATATATATATATATATATATATATAGTTTTGACGACTTTAAAACGTGTATAACTTGGTCGTTTTAAGCTCATTTTACTCGTTCTTTATATCCACGGATTCATTTTAGTATATACTAATATATTTTTGGTAGTTCGGCTCCTCTAGGTTACGTCTAACGTCTCTATTTGCCCGTCGAAAACTGTCAAACAGCATGCAGTTTTTCAGAAAATAGTTTTCGTCGTTAAATTTACAAAAATTATATCTCCTTCGTTATAAGCTCGTTTTAATCCGTTCTTTCGCCAAAAGTTTCGTTTTTGAAAGTATTTTCTAAATCTTTGGTCAAAAATTATCCATCACCTACTGAGTTTCCCACGTTTTAAAAATAGCAACAGTAGGAAAATATATTGTTTCAAAAACCATTTCTAGGGTTCTAATCTAGTTCCAACTTCAACCAAACCACTTTCAATCACCACAAAACTAGTCTAATCCTACCATACACCTTCTTAGGGTGTCATGGGTTCCTAAACATCATAAATCAAGTGGATCTAACAAGGATCTAACTATAATCTACTTCTATGGCTCAAAAGTTAAAAGTTTATAAAATAAAGTGGTATAAATAGCATATGCATGTAGATCTAGTATATATATCATATGGATCTTATATAAACTTGGTAAAATCATAAAAATGAGTTTGATATACTTACTTCAAAGATTAGGGAGTTTTTGGTGATGAGAACCTAATAACTTCTTGGATTTTTATTTCAAAATCCAAAAGAGAAGTACTAATGGAACTTGTTTATAACTTGAGCTTGAAAAAAAATGAGACGTTCTTCCTTTTTTTCTTGATGTTGGCCGAACCTCCAAGGGGAAGAGAGAAAAAAAAAAAATAGATCTTGTTTGTAGTTGAGAAAATGAGGAAGATATTTAGTTGTTAGGTTTATATATATTTATCACTAGACAATCTATGACACAAGATAAGAGCTAGTGATATTTTTCAAAGGTGTAAGATAATATCATGGAGGGGGGGGGGGGGGGGGGGCGGCATTTGGTGAAGGATAGAAGAAAATGTGGATTTTGTAAGAAGTTAGTAGATATTATGTATGATCATGTGTATATTTAATAGTTTGAGGGGATACCGGGTACCGAGTTAACTAGAAATAAATTTTAACGGAGTTAACCGGGACATAATAAAGTTATAAAAATTATAAAAATATGTCGGGTACAAGTATTGAGTATTTGGAAAATTATTGTTTAGTTTTTACGAAAACCGTCGTAAATAAATTAGGCGTACGATATAAATTAAAAAAATTTCCAAAACACCGGGTAAATTAATATTATAATTTTTATATTATTAAAATGAATATAAAAATATATTGGGATCATAGTCGGGAATGTCGGACGTGTTAGTCACATTATTGATCGCTTGTTAACGTTTATTTAGAAATAATTATACGTAAAAGTTAATTATACCAAAAGTATTAATTTAATTACCCTACGAGTGGAATAGTATGCAAGTGCCATAATGATAATATGAAGACTATTTCTAGTCCGTACGAAGTGTCCCAATGATAATGCATGAATTCGCTCCTGAACCAATACGGTTACGCGAATTTGAATACTCGTAAACTAAATTTACGATGACATGAGTAATGCACATGAATAGTGGTTTTCTCTCGGAAATGAATAGTGTCAAGTGAATAGTAAAATTTCTGAACGCTTATCAGAATATCAAATTGACCTCAAAAATGATGAATAGTACAATGATGAATAGTAATCGGTGAATAGTAACTGATGAATAGTAAATTGTCGAAGTTTGGAAAATGACCTGAAATTACGAGTTGTGACGGTCTTCCCCTCTAACAGGAACTTCGTCCCGAAGTTCAGTTTGTGTTGGTCTCTAGAGTGGTATTGGTGAAAAGATGATATTTATTATGTAAGCTACTGAGCTCTAATGGGAGTTCAAGTCTGTAGGCAACTAGACCCATACTGTCTGAATCCCGGGTTTATCTTCCCAAATTTTTCTTAATGGTATCATGTCTTTCCTAGGCAGAACTTTCAACATAATCCTGCCATTAAATTGAAATTCTAAGGGTTTACAACTTATTGAACTTGTAACTGATTCTTGACTCGTAAGAAATTTCTGGTTATTTCATGAATGTCTACTAGACTAGTGAGTTGGGATTTTCTAATTTCGATTCATCAATGGATATGGGCACTTCGACCATAGAGTGCTTCAAATGGCGTAGTCTCTAAGCTCGTGTGGTAACTATGGTTATAAAGGAATCTGATTTATGGCAAATGGTTAGTCCAACCATTTCTAGAGTCAATCACTCATGCTCTGAGCATATCCCCCTATGTTTGAATCGTTCTCTAATTCTGACCATTGGTCTGTAGATGATAGGTGGTGTAGTTTTTAAAGGAATCTTAATGAAATCGCTAGGAATTTGCGGTGATAAAAGATAGAATATTCATTAGATCGGAATTTGTTAATAGTACATGAAACTTATATGATAGAACGTAGAATTAAACACAAAAGAAACACAACACTAGAGAGTTTAGGCTTTATTTATATACAAGGTAGGAGTTCTCTTTTTAACATTGACATTGTTGTTGTTTTCCTGACGAGCTTCGCATTTCAACGAACTCTTCCTCCATTCTGGTTCCTCAACTCTGGGCATTCACTCTTGAAGTGTCCAATTACTCCACACTCATGGCAGGTTACCGTGACTTTCTGATGCATTACGAGGGTGGGAGTCTTGCAATCCTTGGCTTTGTGTCCGACCTTTTGGCAGTTTCCACATTGAGTGGGGCAAGGTCCTTTGTGATGAAACTGACACTTGTTGCACTTAGGTAAAGTACCTGCATATCCTTTCTTTTCACTTGGCTCCGCAACGTAGGCCCTAACCACTTCATGTTGTTTGTTTGGCTGCCATACTTGATCGTCTCCTTGGTTGTCATCCCTTTTCCTCTTGTTTTCGTTGTTGTTGTTGACAGTAGTTTCTTGCTTCATCACTTGAGCCATAAGCTTTTGAGACATTCTGATAGCTTCCTCCAGCGTGTCTGATTTAGAAGCAATTACGTTCCCACTGATGTTGCACGGTAGTCCACCGATGAAATTTTCTAGCAGCTTTTCGTTATCTGGAACCATAGTTGGACATAGCACAGCCAACTCCTGAAACCTTCGGATATATGCCTCGATATCATTACCTGCTGTCACTAGCTTATAAAACTCTGTTTCCAACTTCTGCACCTCAGTACGAGGACGAAACTTATCAGTCATCAATTTCTTGAATTGCTCCCAGGTGAGCTTGTAGGCATTTTCCATACCGATCGGTTGAGCATAAGAATTCCACCATGACATAGCTTCATCCAAAAGCATACCAGTAGCAAATTTTACCTTGCTGCCATCAGGACAGTTGCACATGAGGAACACATTCTCAGTCCTTTCGAACCAGCGAATCAAAGCAACCGCTCCTTCAGTGCCCTTAAACTTGATGGGATCACTAACCTTAAAATTCTTCCAAGTACATTCGCGCTTATTATTGGTTTGTCCATCTGTCCCTGTCTGTAAAGCGGCCTCAGCAGCCCTTGCAGCTACCTCAGCTCTCTCGATCTCTAGAGCTTCGGCGATACTATCCTTAACCAATTTCCGAATAGCAGCAGGTGTCATAGTTGGAGTAGCTTTAGCTTTCCCTGGCGGCATAGCTCTTCAAAACGAGAAAAGAAGGGTGAGACATAATTAAGACGTTTCCTAGTAGTAGATGTTCGAGAGTGGGTTATCGTAGAATGAAAGGTTGATGTTGCGATATGACGAGTTGACGTGGCTCGAGTGGTTTTGTGATATCCTGGGATTTCTGTTGAGTTTTAAATGGTCATAATGTACCTAGGGATCCTCCTTATATATGGTATGGGAAGTCTTTCCTAGGGAGGTCATTGATAATATCCACTTATCAATATTGGGAGTAATGAGTGATGAGTGACATAGGAATCTATAGAGTGTCACCTAATTCCTTATATATATTTCATGGGGAAAAGAAATGATAATGATGGTGAGAAGGGAAAAGACTGTGACAGCTGCGACATAATGAGATTGTGATGAAAGTGAATACTGTGATGTAAAATGAAACATTTGGAAATTGGGTAGAGAATTCAATCCAGACAAAATTTTATTATAACCATTCTCAGTGTTGCAAAATTCATCTCTGAGTCAGACATAGGTGGTCAGCCTATATCTCACTATCCCGGGTCAAATATAGATGACCAGTCTATCTTCCACCGAGGTTCCATGAATTTTGAAATACTCAGCTTAGTTATACTAATACTATGTCCTTTATAAATACCAAGACGTTCAGAAAGACTAAGGCAGGTGACCAAACTCGAGGTCGAATGATGAAATATGCAAGGAAAAACATAACGCGGTGACATATATGATACGTGAACATGCTTATATGAAAGACAATGATAGTAATCAACTAGAATAAGTGAATATAATATACCAGATAATGAGATACAAATCTCATCACATATGTCAGCAACAAACCACAAGTGAGGCATCATCTTGGCAGGCAGGCACGTGACGGTCATAGGGTTAAGTTTTCGTAAAAGTAGCTATAGTCTAGGTTTTAAAAACACTTAGTTCGCTATAGCCAAAGCTCTGATACCAATCTGTCACACCCCAAATTCGGGTCCAGCGGAAGCATACATGTAGCTGGGGTGTAACTCAATCGGTATCACAACATAAGTACAAAAATGGTTTTCACTTTAATCATTTAGAATAAAATCGTTTAATCAAAAATGTTGAATTTACATCGTTAAAAGTAGTGCAGAAGTAGGCCCTTAAAATAGCTTAAAAACGGTCCCCATATAAATAATCAGAGTCTTCTATGACCATGCCATGCCCTGCCAAAACCTCCTGTAGCGTGCCATTGATTAATACCTGAAAATACATGCTAAAGTGTCAACACAAGGTTGGTGAGTTCATAGAGTTTGTTTAACAAATAATGCCTATAGAGAAAAGATCGCCCAGCAAAGGCATCGTAAATCCACTCAGTTCCAAGTCCCGCCATAAGAGACTTGTAACCTGTGTGTTCACAACCCACTGCCAAATATGTTATAGTCTACGGAAACAAAAGTAATATGTGGACCAATAATCAAAGATAAGTGTAGTTTGACCAATACATTTGGTTACGTGACCAATTCATTTGGTTATGTTACCCGTACATTCGGATATGTGACCCGTTCATTCGGTTAAGTGACCCGTACATTCGGATATGTGACCCGTTCATTCGGTTAAGTGACCCGTACATTCGGATATGTATGTACATAGTGGTGAAGCTGGTTCATTTGGTTAAGTGTGCATCATAATGGAAAAGACTTGGGTCCGAAGATAAAAGATTAAGTGTGATGCAAATGAATATACACTACATTCGAATGAGTAAGAAATTCATAAATGGAGCAAGTAAATGTTTGACTAAGCATGTAGCAAAAACCAATTAAATCAAGTATACATTTAGATGGAAACGAGCATGTATTCTCCCCCAAAACCGTTATAAAACAAGTTAAAATAGTAGGGGCTATGACTCACCTGGAGCGATAGCTACGATGACAAAAGTGGATACACTGAAATGAGGCACGATCTCTAACCGCAACCTAATATGAGTAATAACGATCTACTTTAGATCATGACGTGATGAAATGAATGCACATGCACATGATGCCTATACCACTCGTAACTTGGAAATACTAGTTATGGTCAAAGTAAAATAGTTTCCATACTTAGGAAAATAAGTCCAAATATAGAAGTATATAACTTGTCGTAGTATATCGTATAAAAATGTTAGTGTTATATTCCTCGTCTTGAAAACCTTAAAATAATGTCTAGTAGTCGCGTAATAAACCTTGAGTCGTACGTAGTTCGTTAATTAAAAATAAACTCTTTGAATAAGAAATATAGAAAATATATTATTTAGTACGTAGTTATATTATTTTCTAGTAGTGACTATATATATATATATATATATATATATATATATATATATATATATATATATATATATATATATATATATATATATATATATATATATAGTTTTGACGACTTTAAAACATGTATAACTTGGTCGTTTTAAGCTCATTTTACTCGTTCTTTATATCCACGGATTCATTTTAGTATATACTAATATATTTTTGGTAGTTCGGCTCCTCTAGGTTACGTCTAACGTCTCTATTTGCCCGTCGAAAACTGTCAAACAGCATGCAGTTTTTCAGAAAATAGTTTTCGTCGTTAAATTTACAAAAATCATACCTCCTTCGTTATAAGCTCGTTTTAATCCGTTCTTTCGCCAAAAGTTTCGTTTTTGAAAGTATTTTCTAAATCTTTGGTCAAAAATTATCCATCACCTACTGAGTTTCCTACGTTTTAAAAATAGCAACAGTAGGAAAATATATTGTTTCAAAAACCTTTTCTAGGGTTCTAATCTAGTTCCAACTTCAACCAAACCACTTTCAATCACCACAAAACTAGTCTAATCCTACCATACACCTTCTTAGGGTGTCATGGGTTCCTAAACATCATAAATCAAGTGGATCTAACAAGGATCTAACTATAATCTACTTCTATGGCTCAAAAGTTAAAAGTGTTGATATAAATAATTGATTGACTAAAAACATTATTCATATCTTCCGATATCTCTATGTTTTGATAATCACAAAACTTAAACTAATCAAACCAAAAATCATGACGTAAACACGTATTTAGTAATAAATAATCACTTTCACCAACTAATCACTTAAGGTATGAATAAACAAAGTGCTTAGTGCAATTTATGATCAAAGGGGTATTTAATTAACTAATACAAAGTTTATTTATTTATATAATCTTATTATATATTTTTGAAAAACACTTTTGGTAATAAGGAAAAATGTTTTAATCATACTAAATATATGATTTCAAATATTTAACCAAAATCAGTTAGTTTTTCACCAAATAAACTTTCCCTACTAAAAGACAAAGTTTCTGGCCGTTTCAGCTGGGCGGCCCCCTTAATTATAAAGGGCGGTCCCCTTAATTTTAAGGGGACCGGCCATGATTTAAGGGGACCGGCCACGCTCCTCTGTCAGAAACTTTTGCCTATAAATACCACCTTAAACCTGGATTTTTTCCTCACCTTTTTGCACTAAAACTTTCTGTTCTAGATCTTCATTTCAATCCTAAAAATCCTTTGATCATTCATTTCATAAGCCTTTGTTTCCAAGTGATCCAAAGCCTCATTCTTTCAAGTGCAAAGAGAAGAATACTTCTATTAGAAGTATTACAACTTAGTATCATCTTGCTATCTAAGTTGTTTATTTATAATTTGTTGTAAATCCTTTATACTTTGGTGAATAAGGTGTATGTATTAGTTATCTAGATTTAGTTGAAGAATCTAGAATTTTTGATTAGTGTGAAGTGTAACTTGAAGTGAAGAAGAAGGGTTAGATAGTAGTGGTGATAGGAGATTGTAGCAATAGGATCTTGTAGTGAAGAAATTAAGGATCTCTAGTGGAGAAGACTAGAAGACATTTGTAGATTGAAGTTGTGAAGACATTAGTGGCTTGAAGGTGTCAAGACATTAGCGCATTGAAGTTGTGAAGACATTAGTGGCTTGAAGGTGTCAAGACACTAGTGCATTGAAGTTGTGAAGATATTAGTGACTTGAAGGTGTCAAGACATTAGTACTTTGAAGGTGTGAAGAGAATAGAAGATTGGTGTGTAGAAGATTGGTGTGTAGAAGATTGGTGTGAAGAAAATAGAAGATTGGTGTGTAGAAGATTGGTGTGAAGAAAATAGAAGATTGGTGTGTAGAAGATTGGTGTGAAGAAGGTGTGTTGAAGTTGTGATTGTGGTGTGATATTCTTGTGGTGTGTTATTTGGTGTGTACGGTTTTCTCCGCCATAAAGGAGGTTTTTGATCTAGTGAAGAAAACTCTCGAGTAGGTGACTCGGGGAGTGGAGTAGGGCAAGGAAGGTGTCCTTGTAGCCGAACCACTATAAATCCTTTGTGTCTCGGTTTGATCTTTCCATCTCTCACTCTTTGATTTATTACTTACTTGCATTTCACACATAGTCATAATTGATAGTATTGTGCATATGTTGATTTCACATAAAGATCAAACTAAAATTCATTCATAAAACTAATCTTACAAAAACCAACCTAGTACATATAATTATATCTATACACTACTACACATATATATGCTTACATAAAATATATGAAATTGTATATTCTTTCCAAACATTATACATAAGCATTGTATATATAAAACCTTTAATAAATCTTGTATTTATATTTTTGTAGTTAAGTGTTTTGAAATTGTACATTATACATAAGTAGTATTTATACAAAATCATAAATTAACTAGTATATATATTTATGTATTAAAGTGATTTGAAAGTTTTATCTTAGAAACTATCTTTTATAAAATAAGCAAAACGAAAAAGACGTAAAACTATTCAACCCCCCCTTCTAGTTTTCCACAATTGGCATCAGAGCCACGTCTAACAAGATTTTTAAAATATACTGTATTTTAAAACTTGTAACGATCTATGGAATTCGAAAAATATCTAGAAGGAGAATTTACGCAAAAACCACCATTATTTGAAAATGATCATTTTCTTGAATGGAAAAATAAATTTGAAAATTATGTGAAATCAATAGATCTTGATCTTTGGCATATTATTTCAATTGGTGATCTTAAACTAACCAAAATGGATTTTGAAAATCAATATAATAATCTTCAAATAAAAATTGATAAAAATACTAAAGCTAAATTACTTATTTTCAAAACTCTACCAAATGTTGAATATGAAAGATTATTTCCTTGTAAAACGGCAAATGATATTTGGAAATGCCTTTTAAAGTTTCACCAAGAGAAATGTAAAACCAAAGATGATAAACTTGATATTGCACATGAAATAGTTACTCTAGAAAATTTAATAGATAAATATTTAGTTGAAATAAACACATGTACTACTAGTTCAAATGTGATCATTGAAGGTACCAATAATGAAGAACACATGTGTCAAATCCGAAGAAAGCATGTTAATAAATCATGGTGCAACAAGGACGATAAAGACGATGTAAATACGGAATACGTGAACATCCTAACAAATGTTAATACAAATAGTGATGACAAGGATTACATGCTCCAAGATCCAAGCAATACTACAAACAAAACATGGAGCGACATGAACAATGGAATTGATCACCGTATAGCAAGTGAAGATTGTACAAGTACAAATAAGGTACAATTCAAAACCAAATATTTTTGCTATAATCAATTTATATTAGAATTTTCAAAAATGGAAAATAACTTCAAACACTTTTGCAACATTGACTCAAAAATTATTTTTAAAAATGAATCTTCAACATCCGCTGAAAATAACTTTGAAAAAGAAATAATTTTAGAAGACAAAATGTCTAGACTTGAAAGTAATATTGAAATTGATCTTGAATGTAAAAATTGTCAAGACTATAAACATGAAATTAAAATGGAAAAGGAAAAAGCAAAAATATTGGCAAAATTCGAAAATAGTTCTAAATCTTTAAAATATCTACTTAACATTCAAAAGTCATTTTATGATAAAACCGGATTAGGATTTACGGCAGATGAGTATTTGACAAATACATCAAAACAAATAAAATTTGTTAAACCTAATGGAAAAATTTAGAACTATTATTATTTACATCCATTGATTATTTCTCTAGTCAAGAAAGTTATTGTTTGTTTGTTAAAACAAACAAATAATGAATTCTTGTACTTCTCGACGACATCCTCTTCATATGCATTTAAGTGCATTGGATGTTCGCTACTAATCAACTCGGACCCATGAGAATCTGGGTACCAAGCTCTCTGTCATGTGTAGGTAATTAACGATCAAAGGAACTACTTCTTTTTGGATCGCTCTATTCGCTTTCTTTCATTTGATGACCATTGACTTTATGGTGTGTTCGTTACTACCTCATGACGAAGGATTCTTGTTCTACCATTCTTAATCTGCACGACTTGTGATGATTGGTGCGACCGATAGTGTTTCTATGATCAAGTCTCCTTGATCCTTTTTGCATTGGGATATTACTTCGCTTCTTCAACTTGCTTTGGGGAAAATCTTCTTGACGTTTTATATTGCTCTCATGACCACTCTTAAAGAAGAGCTGGACCTGAGGTAAGTTTTCTTTTCAAAAACTTGCCTACATTACATTAAGATAGAGTATGCTTCAATTAGTATATTAATATGTTTTAATTTGCAAGTTGCTATGCTTTTAGATCATGAATACCAATATATGCATACATAACATTAGGATAATTAACCCTCTTATTGCTATGTCTATTATCATTTATTTTAGTTTTCATCTATATTGATAATCTTCTATGATCTAGAATAGAATACTTGCCATTTGTGCTATATGATCTTACTAGTTGCATTAATAGATGTGTTAAAATTAAGACTTGCTAGTGACTCAATATTACAATGTGTCTTGTATACATGCATATATACATATGTCTATATTGCATTCATTGATGATTTTCTTTGACCTTTCCTATCTCATTGCATTTAGATGTTCAATGTCTACCATATCTCTTTCACATCTTTAGTTGTCATTAGAGATGATTACATGTGACAATGGGCTGAATCGATTCTCTTGAAGTATATCTTTCACCTAAAATTTCTTGATTATCAAAATCAATACATCATATTTAAAAACTTCTCTCTTTGAGTTAAAACCCTTCGAATATCTATTTTATGCTTTTTCGAACAACATGCTTAATCATAAGCTATCATAACATTATTTTGATCTTTATCCAGATAGAAACATTTTTCTTTTTGAAACAAAACAAAATTTGTTTCATTAGGATACAAACTTGAATGTATTTCAAAACATTAAGCCAAGTATTAGTGAATCAAGAAAACTTCATATTTGGTAATCTTCGATAGGTAAATTTAGGAACTCGATTTCTTCTAAAAGGAGAATGACTACTGGAGTATCTATTGACTAGAAATTCAATTTAACCTAACGGTTGAATTGCTTCTATGTGAGAAGTTGGGTGTGTGTAACCCGTAAAAACGGTCGTGTTTAGCCTGAATTGAGCACCACTAGTAATAGTCTCATACTCATTCTCCAACTTGATTAAATTGCACTTCCTATATATACCCAACGCTAGTTTACTTTTATGAACCTTGCTTCTCATTAGATTCTTTCGTTCCCAGATTTATGGCATTAAGTGAAAACTTACTTTCAAACATTGTTGAATAAAACTAAAAACATTTTGTTTAAAACATTATTATTTTCTCACATATGTCATAAACTTATGTGAAAATGACATCCACAATCTAATCAAATCATTTCATGAGAATCATGGTTTGCCCATATGGATCTTGTTTGTAACAAGTCTTGAAGTTCATATAATCATATCTTCCCACTTGTTTATCATAAACAATCTTAAATTTGTTTGCACTAATCCTACTTACCATTATCTTCATATAGTTGCATACTTAACTAGTTTGCTTTATTGCTTCCTTAGTTACCAAACTTAATTGAAATATTAGTAGATAACATGATTATTAGGAATTAATTGTTCACTCTAATCATTTCTATGATATTCTCTACATTCATGAATAATATGCTCTATATAGCCTCAAGAGTTGAACTTACTTGAATCCAAATCCAAAAACACAACCTTTTTGAAAATTTTCTGCCAAAAACCCATTTCTGGCATTCTGGGAATCACCAGATGGGCGGCCCCCTTAAATCATAAGGGCGGCCCCCTTAAATTTAAGGGGACCGGCCATCTGATGGTCGGGGATACTGTTTTCTTTATCACTTTTTGACCCATTTCAACATATACTTCCCAAAATTCACAAACATATTTTGTCCCATACTATCCCTCAAATTTTCCTTCCTAAACCACATTTTTCATACACTATAAATACTCTCCTCCCACCATTAATGCCATCACACCCAAACATGTCATCTTCCAACAACCAAAAACCAAAGATTTCAAGAACCGCAAGGATCTCCGTCAAACCCGTTTGGAGGAGGAAACTTGATTCTTGTCATAACCCTTGTGATGTTGTTTCAAGTCAACCAACAACTCAACCTCAAACCCACTCAAATGAGTCATCCCACAACCTATCTTCCACTATTACCCTCATTAATGCTTCCACTTTTGATGAGCATGCTCAATCCCAAAACAACAATCCCAACATCTCAATCAACACTTCACATATTGCTCATTCAACAAAGACATCATCCACTCATGAAGAACATCTTCCACCCATATCATGTTTTCATGATTACCCAAGCTCAAACATGTCTCCACCACCTAGAGTACCACCACCACTTCCTACTACCTCACATGCCACTCCCATGTTGCATGTTCAAACTTTCACCCAAGACAACTATCAAGCTCCACCACCATCACCTTCCTCCGAACACTTGAAGTTCGTTGAGGAGCTAAAAGAGGCACATGAGCTTAGTGCTCTTTTAGCATTACATCTTGCTCAACGCAATTTGGATCCACCACAATCAAGCTCACCATCATCACCACATAACAAAAACCAACTTGAGAAGCATGTTAACAATTGCCCTTGTTGCATCTTCCTTCAACAACAAACTATTGCTTTGAATGAGCACTTTACTTGGATTGAGTATCTTCTTACTAGATCTCAACAAACCCCATCACTTGAACAACATCACAACCCTCAACCAACAAACTCCACTTCAAATCCACCACCTCCAAGCTCTACAAACTCACCAACACCCATGGAACCAAGAGTTTACCTCCACTAAACCACCAAGCATTTGACATGCTTATGTTTTCTCATTTTCAAATAAAACTCCTCAACCATTTTGGGATTCAAGAAAGTTTGGTGACACTCCTTGTTGGCACTATAGGATGTTCTATGTTATTTAGAATTCTATTTGTATTGCCTTTGTAACAATGATTATGGGTTGACATAATCATTTCTCTATTATTGAATGGTTTAATATATGTTTCTTATTCCCTTGTGTCATGATTATTACTTGTTAATATTATGCTATATGTATTTGCTTGTGCCATGCTTGTGCTTCTAATATTTTTCTTGCAAGAATTACTTTCTCGAAACCTTGGTGCCCTCAAACGAGGGGGAGCATACATCAAGGGGGAGTTTTCTACCCGTTTAAACTTCTCTCACGAAGCTTATTCGGCCTAACCTTTTTGATTCTACAAAAAGGGGGAGAAGTGAATGTAAACTTACTAAATACTTGTCTAAATATTAATTTTTGGATTTAATAAGTTTAGGTTTTGTAATCATCAAAAAGGGGGAGATTGTTGATATAAATAATTGATTGACTAAAAACATTATTCATATCTTCCGATATCTCTATGTTTTGATAATCACAAAACTTAAACTAATCAAACCAAAGATCATGACGTAAACACGTATTTAGTAATAAATAATCACTTTCACCAACTAATCACTTAAGGTATGAATAAACAAAGTGCTTAGTGCAATTTATGATCAAAGGGGTATTTAATTAACTAATACAAAGTTTATTTATTTATATAATCTTATTATATATTTTTGAAAAACACTTTTGGTAATAAGGAAAAATGTTTTAATCATACTAAATATATGATTTCAAATATTTAACCAAAATCAGTTAGTTTTTCACCAAATAAACTTTCCCCACTAAAAGACAAAGTTTCTGGCCATTTCAGCTGGGCGGCCCCCTTAATTATAAAGGGCGGTCCCCTTAATTTTAAGGGGACCAGCCATGATTTAAGGGGACCGGCCACGCTCCTCTGTCAGAAACTTTTGCCTATAAATACCACCTTAAACCTGGATTTTTTCCTCACCTTTTTGCACTAAAACTTTCTGTTCTAGATCTTCATTTCAATCCTAAAAATCTTTTGATCATTCATTTCATAAGCCTTTGTTTCCAAGTGATCCAAAGCCTCATTCTTTCAAGTGCAAAGAGAAGAATACTTCTATTAGAAGTATTACAACTTAGTATCATCTTGCTATCTAAGTTGTTTATTTATAATTTGTTGTAAATCCTTTATACTTTGGTGAATAAGGTGTATGTATTAGTTATCTAGATTTAGTTGAAGAATCTAGAATTGTTGATTAGTGTGAAGTGTAACTTGAAGTGAAGAAGAAGGGTTAGATAGTAGTGGTGATAGGAGATTGTAGCAATAGGATCTTGTAGTGAAGAAATTAAGGATCTCTAGTGGAGAAGACTAGAAGACATTTGTAGATTGAAGTTGTGAAGACATTAGTGGCTTGAAGGTGTCAAGACATTAGTGCATTGAAGTTGTGAAGACATTAGTGGCTTGAAGGTGTCAAGACACTAGTGCATTGAAGTTGTGAAGATATTAGTGACTTGAAGGTGTCAAGACATTAGTACTTTGAAGGTGTGAAGAGAATAGAAGATTGGTGTGTAGAAGATTGGTGTGAAGAAAATAGAAGATTGGTGTGAAGAAAATAGAAGATTGGTGTGTAGAAGATTGGTGTGAAGAAGGTGTGTTGAAGTTGTGATTGTGGTGTGATATTCTTGTGGTGTGTTATTTGGTGTGTACGGTTTTCTCCGCCATAAAGGAGGTTTTTGATCTAGTGAAGAAAACTCTCGAGTAGGTGACTCGGGGAGTGGAGTAGGGCAAGGAAGGTGTCCTTGTAGCCGAACCACTATAAATCCTTTGTGTCTCGGTTTGATCTTTCCATCTCTCACTCTTTGATTTATTACTTACTTGCATTTCACACATAGTCATAATTGATAGTATTGTGCATATGTTGATTTCACATAAAGATCAAACTAAAATTCATTCATAAAACTAATCTTACAAAAACCAACCTAGTACATATAAGTATATCTATACACTACTACACATATATATGCTTACATAAAATATATGAAATTGTATATTCTTTCCAAACATTATACATAAGCATTGTATATATAAAACCTTTAATAAATCTTGTATTTATATTTTTGTAGTTAAGTGTTTTGAAATTGTACATTATACATAAGTAGTATTTATACAAAATCATAAATTAACTAGTATATATATTTATGTATTAAAGTGATTTGAAAGTTTTATCTTAGAAACTATCTTTTATAAAATAAGCAAAACGAAAAAGACGTAAAACTATTCAACCCCCCCTTCTAGTTTTCCACAAAAAGTTTATAAAATAAAGTGGTATAAATAGCATATGCATGTAGATCTAGTATATATATCATATGGATCTTGTATAAACTTGGTAAAATCATAAAAATGAGTTTGATATACTTACTTCAAAGATTAGGGAGTTTTTGGTGATGAGAACCTAATAACTTCTTGGATTTTTATTTCAAAATCCAAAAGAGAAGTACTAATGGAACTTGTTTATAACTTGAGCTTGAAAAAAAATGAGATGTTCTTCCTTTTTTTCTTGATGTTGGCCGAACCTCCAAGGGGAAGAGAGAAAAAAAAAAATAGATCTTGTTTGTAGTTGAGAAAATGAGGAAGATATTTAGTTGTTAGGTTTATATATATTTATCACTAGACAATCTATGACACAAGATAAGAGCTAGTGAGATTTTTCAAAGGTGTAAGATAATATCATGGAGGGGGGGGGGGGGGGGGGGCGGCATTTGGTGAAGGATAGAAGAAAATGTGGATTTTGTAAGAAGTTAGTAGATATTATGTATGATCATGTGTATATTTAATAGTTTGAGGGGATACCGGGGTACCGAGTTAACTAGAAATAAATTTTAACGGAGTTAACCGGGACATAATAAAGTTATAAAAATTATAAAAATATGTCGGGTACAAGTATTGAGTATTTGGAAAATTATTGTTTAGTTTTTACGAAAACCGTCGTAAATAAATTAGGCGTACGATATAAATTAAAAAAATTTCCAAAACACCGGGTAAATTAATATTATAATTTTTATATTATTAAAATGAATATAAAAATATATTGGGATCATAGTCGGGAATGTCGGACGTGTTAGTCACATTATTGATCGCTTGTTAACGTTTATTTAGAAATAATTATACGTAAAAGTTAATTATACCAAAAGTATTAATTTAATTACCCTACGAGTGAAATAGTATGCAAGTGGCATAATGATAATATGAAGACTATTTCTAGTCCGTACGAAGTGTCCCAATGATAATGCATGAATTCGCTCCTGAACCAATACGGTTATGCGAATTTAAATACTCGTAAACTAAATTTACGATGACATGAGTAATGCACATGAATAGTGGTTTTCTCTCGGAAATGCATAGTGTCAAGTGAATAGTAAAATTTCTGAACGCTTCTCAGAATATCAAATTGACCTAAAAAACCATGAATAGTACAATGATGAATAGTAATTGGTGAATAGTAACTGATGAATAGTAAATTGTCGAAGTTTGGAAAATGACCTGAAATTACGAGTTGTGACACTCATGATGCAACAACAACAAATCATTCCTCAACAACAACCATATCAAATGTCACAACAAAACACTCAGTTTTCCTCCAAACAACCTCACTGGTTTGTAGAATGTGTGAAGTTATTACAACTCAACAATCCAGACATGAGGCAGGATCACTTGAAACACCTCCAATGCTAACACCTGGGAACTATGTTCAATGGTCAAGTAGATTCTTACAATTTCTTGAACTAAAGAAACCTCATGGGAAATTCTTGAAACAAGTGATACTTGAAGGACCATTTGAGTGGCCAACAAGACTTAAAATTGGTGATCCAACTACTGATCCTCCACGTGCTCCTGCAGAGAAACATGTTCCAGAATCTCAACTCACAGAAGAACTGAAATTACATCGTGAAGCCGATGAGTATGCAATGGCCTATATACTTCAAGGAATACCTAATCCTATTTATCGAAGTGTCGATGCTCAGAAAACAGCCAAAGCTATGTGGGAACATGTTCATCTCCTTATGGAAGGCACTAAATTGAACAAAGATGATATGGAATCCAAACTCTACATGGAATACACTGACATCACAATTGAACCAGGAGAGTCACTTGAATCCTACTATCATCGTTTCACTAATGTGGTTAATGATTTGGAACGACACAAAATTACAGTACCAAGGATCGCAGTGAACTCCAAATTCGTTGGTAGTCTTGGTCCGGATTGGCATAAATATGTGACATTCGTTCGACAAACCAAAAATCTTCATGATGCACCATATGGATTGTTGTATGATTTTCTGAAACACCATGAACCTGAAGTGGAAAAAGATCGAGCTCTTCGAGGAGGATACTTACCATCACCAACACCAAATTCTTTGGCACTCGTAGCTCAATCTAACTATGCTCCACCACCAATGTCAAATCATGCATATGTTCAAGAGCAAAACTACTTCAGTTATCCACAATCTTCTACCTCAAACCAAATGGTTCCTTATGATTCATCTCAACAGAATACTTCTACTCAACTTGTTCCATACAACAACAATGATGCAGTGTACTACTCAAACTCCAATGAAGATGATGATGAGGAGTTTTATACATTGAATCAGGGACTTGCTCTTATTGCTCGTGCTTTTAGCAAATTCTCCAACAAAACAAACAACCGTCAACGTTCATCTTCTAACACAAGGAATCAAGCTGTTGTACATGATGGAAGGGTAGAAATTCAGAATCGTAACTCGGGACGATCTGGCTCAGGAAGTTCTTCAGGAAATTTTGGGAATGGTCAGAGGTTTAACAACAATGGAGGGTTCAGGAACAACTTAGGTCCTTCTCAGCAAAGGTCTGAACCAGTTGAAACTAGGAACTCAAACTCTGGGAATGCAGTGTGGTGTTATAACTGTAATGAAAAAGGTCATATAGCGACTGCATGTCCTAAACCGAGAACTCGGGGTAGTAAGTTTCACAAGCAGGCATTACTTATGGCTCTCCAAGATGAAAAAGATGGACATTTCACTGAGCAGGAGAACAATTTCATGGCAAATGTGAACAATGACGATGACATGGAAGATCTCGAAGCTAATGCAGCTGTGATGCTTATGGCCAATATGCAGGATCTTCAGTTTAATGATTCAGGTCCAGTGTATGACACTGACGGCTTGTCTCAGGTACATGACCTTAATGCATGCCTAATACATGACATAGCCTCACCTTCTACTTCTGAATCAGATATGGCGCAAATTGTCCCATCTGACTCATCTTCATCTTCTCAAGCAGATGAACAAATAAGCACAGTTGTCATATTTGATGATGACACAATTGTTTCATTTGATGATCCTATTGAGAATGATAAACATGATCATATAGAACAACATGAACCATCATTTGATCCAGACCCTGACCTCATATTGTTATCCAAACAACTGAACGCTCAACAATTGCAAATCATAAAATGCAACGAGAAAAACAAAGCCTTAAAAGAAACAAACGCGTCACTTGCAAGAGATATTGAGTGTTATAAAATACAACTTTCAAATCAGGAATACAAGGTTAAACACACAAAAAGTTTTGAAAAAGCTTTTCAAGAATCTTACAACAAAGAGCAAGATCTTCAACGTAAAATGCAAGATTTAATTGAGTCAAACGGAAAGTTGGTTTCAAAACTTGAAAGTGAAAAGTGTGAACTAAAAGTAAAAGTTGAACAACTTCAAAAAGTACTTTCAAAAACAGAAACAGAATTGTCAATTTGCAAAAAGGATTTTTGTGAACATAAAATACGAAAAAGGAAGTATATAGATAACTTAATCGGTGAGATTGTTGATCTTGAAAAACAACTCAAAGAATTTCGTAATATTGTTTACAAAACCGGGGGCTCTGTCACAAGAATTCAGAAATTTACTTTAAAACCGAGACCCAATAAAGGATTTGCACTTGGTGATTTCAGATCTATGTTTCTTCACACAACATTCAAAGAAATTCCTAAAATTTACAGTATGGACCATTTGCTTGATAATACGATTGTGCGTACTGTTGTTTATGATACTGAGGAAGAGGAAGAACTTGAAGACGAGAGTCGATCAAAAATGAGTCAAGTTGAATATTGGACACCATATGATTATTCAAAAGCTCCTCATATTTCTAAATCTTTTGTTACTCAAAAGGACTTACCTGAGAAATCATGGTATGTCACCGAGTCATATGTTTCATCCTCTAATGCGGCCCTTGTCCAAACTATAGCACAAATAAATGGTCCTTTACCATCCTCTGGTGAAGTTACACCTTTACCAAAAAGTTGTCGTGTCTTAAATTATTACAAAACTTTTATGGAAGACATCGAAATTTTGGAGGAAACAATTGAACGTAATTCTGAAATAAAAATTGAAACTTTTCAATCTGCTTACGAGCGAGAAAAGAGAGATACTTTTCAAAAACAAATGTTGCCAATTGTCAAACACCTCCGTCTCTGTGCTACACGTTGGGAACAGGAACTTCAAAACGAGGTCAAAACAATGATAAACGTTTTCAACTCAACTAAAAATGCGATTTTGGTTCAAAAGCAAAGAAATAGAATTTTAAAAGATGATGCTGATCGTCTCTTGGAACAAGTTCTCAATGCTGATATTTTGTCTGTTATCATGAATGATCTCTATAAATCTGGTACTTCTATGCTTATGGATGATCTTTGTGTTGATAATAATTTGTTGAATGTGGAAATAGAGACACTTAAACATGATAATGACATGCTGAGAATAAAGAATGATGATGTGACAAAACAATTTTCAAAAGAAATTTGTCTACTCAAACAAAGGCTTGAATGGTGTCAAGATCAAAGTATTGAAATGGAATTGAAACTTCAAAGTCAAAATAATTCAAACTCTTGTCAGCTTTGCAAAAACAATGAGTCTTTAAAAAGTCCATGTCTCAAATACGAGAAAGAAATAGCGGATTTAAAAATTGAAAATGTCGAATGGCAACAAAACCGCGATGACATTAATTATTGCAACGTGAAACTTGAGTCTGAAATTCAGGATAAAAATCACATCATCATTGAGTTAAAAGAGAAAATTAAGCTACTTCAAAAAGGAAAGTTTGTTGACACTACGGTGATAGCACCAGGATTGTATCAATTAGAAAAAACTGCTAAAGGAAATTTTGTTCAAAACACTAATGTTGATAACTCCACTTCCACAGGACTAGTCTCAACTAATAGCGTTAGCAGACCCAAGCGAAAAAGTAACAAGAAGAATAGGATCTTGCAACGTAAAAGAGGACCACTAGAAGCTCAAGAAGTAGAAGATCAACTTAGGACTTTGAATAAAACTCATGTTGCATCAGATTTAGATTCTAATCTAGCAAATTGTAATCAAAATCTAAATGTAACGAATGATGAACCTTTGAATGTTTTGAATATTAATGCATCTTGTGTGTTTTGTCGTAAAAGCGTATCATCTGGTGTTCATACAAAATGTATAGCTAATTCTCTTCTTAATCGTCATAAGAAACGTAGGACAAGCATTCCTTCTAGGCCCACTACTGCCTCTAAGTCTATATTAGGAAAACCGCCTTCTACGGTTTCTAATGAAGTTGAAGTTACCCCCATAAGTGAAGAGAACAAATCTAGGAACAAGCCCATTACTAGTGAATTCACCAAAAAGAAAGCAAGCACTAGTTGGAATTGGCAACGTTGGTTACAATATAAACCAGACTTTAAATGGATTCCTAAATTGTTGAATACATGTGCTTCTAACCAACAGGAACCCGCACTTTCTTTGGGTTCCACCCTTACTTCTGTTCCATCCTTGTCGTCTTCTTGTGATGCAGGTGGTACAAATTGTTCTCTGGATTGTTGATTGCGGATGCACCCGACATATGACAGGCAATCTCAAACTGTTAAACAACTTTGTTTCAAAGTTCATTGGTACTGTCAGATTCAGGAATGATCATTACGCTTTAATCATGGGATATGGTGACTATGTCAGTGGGAACATTGAAATCAGTCGTGTTTATTATGTGGAAGGACTTGGACACAACCTTTTCTCTGTTGGTCAATTTGTTGATGGGGATCTAGAAGTTGCATTTCGTGAGAAAACTTGTTTCGTTCGTGACTTACAAGGAAACGATCTAATGTCTGGCTCACGTGGTTCTAATCTTTATATAATATCAATGTCAGATATGATTGCTACATATCCGATATGTCTTCTCTCCAAAGCGGAATCGACTAAATCTTGGTTATGGCATAAACGTCTTTCGCACTTGAATTTCAAAACTATGACTGAACTTTGCTCGTCACAAACTTGTTGATGGATTTCCAAGATTCCGTTTTACCAAAGATCACTTATGTTCAGCCTGTGAACAAGGAAAAAGTACTCGGGCTCATTTTCCTTCTAAATCTGAGCATAGTACGAATCATGTTTTACAATTGCTTCATATGGATTTGTGTGGACCGATGCATGTTCAAAGTATCAACGGTAAACGCTACATACTTGTAATTGTGGATGATTACTCCGGATGGACTTGGGTTTATTTTCTACGAATTAAAGATCAAGCTCCTTCAATGATCATCACCTTTCTCACTAAAATTCAAGTTCAGTTACGCAACACGGTACGAATGGTCAGAACTGACAATGGAACAGAATTTAAAAATCAGACACTTCGGTCATATTATGAGAAATTGGGAATTGAACATCAGACATCTATTCCTAGAAGCCCAGAACAGAATGGAGTTGTTGAAAGACGCAACAGGACGTTTGTGGAAGCTGCTAGAACCATGTTGATAAATGCTCAATTACCAGATTACTTATGGGCGGAGGCTGTTTCAACCGCGTGTTATACCCAAAACCGTTGCATGATCACAAAACGCCATCGCAAAACACCTTATCAAATTGTTCACAAAAGAAAACCAAACATCGATTACTTTCATGTATTTGGAGCACTTTGTTATCCGAAAAATGATCGTGATGATTTAGGTAAACTTAAAGCAAAGGCTGACATCGGAATGTTCGTTGGATACTGTGAAAATTCTAAAGGTTTTCGGATATGGAATCGTCGAACAAGAGAAATTCAAGAAACCATTCACGCTAATTTTGATGAACTCACACAAATGGCTTCTGAGCAACACAGCTTAGGACCCGAATTTAACCGTCTTAACTCTCCGGACTCTTCGGCTGAATTGCCCCTCAACTGCAAAGAATTGGAAACCTTGTTTGCTCCACTGTTTGATGATACAATTGAATACCGTTCTACAGAGGTCTCACCCAATTCCGCTGCTCAACCTGAAAATATTCAAGTACCTGACTCACCTCAACAAACTACTACAACTGTTGAGAAAGACGGTCCTCCAATTGCATCTCCATTAACAGCAGAACAAACTGCTTCCAACTCACGACAATCAGCTGAAGATTCTACACCACAATCAGTTCCACAACCCGCAGAGTATGATCCAAATGCGTTCTTTAATCCGTTTGCACCGGCTCCTACATTTCCTGAAGTAGCTGAGTCGTCAACACGCAACTTGGATCCTGCTAACATGCGAGATAATTATCAACTACACCCTTCAACACACAAATGGACTCGAGATCATCCCCTAGTTCATATTATTAGCCATCCAGATGCACCTGTAATGACAAGACAACGATTTCACACTGATGGAGAAACTTGTATCTATGCACTCACAGTTTGTCAAGAAGAACCTAAGAACATCAAAGAAGCAATGACTTATGATAACTGGATTGAATCTATGCAAGAGGAATTTCAGCAATTCATACGATTAGAAGTCTGGGAATTAGTTGAAAGACCTGACGGAGTCTTTGTCATCGGGTTAAAATGGATTTGGAAAAATAAGCTAGATGCAGAAGGCACTGTCATACATAACAAATCACGCCTGGTAGCAAAAGGATACTCCCAACTAGAAGGAATTGATTTTGCAGAATCATTTGCTCCAGTGGCTAGACATGAAGCTGTTCGGATCTTTCTGGCTTATGCAGCACATCGGAACATGGTGGTTTATCAAATGGATGTGAAAACAACATTTCTTAATGGAGAACTCCGTGAAGAAGTTTATGTAAGCCAACCAGACGGCTTCGTTGAGCGTCCCAATCACGTTTACCGACTGAAAAAGGCACTCTACGGACTTAAGCAAGCCCCAAGGGCGTGGTATGACAAACTGTCTACTTTCTTGCTGGCCAATAAATTTTCTAAAGGTTCAGTGGACCCAACACTATTTACAAAAACATTCGGGGAGGACTTACTTGTTGTTCAAATCTATGTCGATGATATTATTTTTGCTTCAACAAAAAGAAGTTACTCTAATGATTTTGCAAAATTAATGAAAGATAATTTTGAAATGTCCATGATGGGTGAACTTTCGTTCTTTCTAGGACTACAAGTTCATCAATCACCCCGTGGAATTTTTATAAATCAGTCCAAATATGCTCTAGAAATTTTAAAGAAACATGGAATGATGAGTTGTGATACTTACAATACACCAATGGGCTATACCACAAAACTAGATGCTGACTTACATGGGATACCTGTTGACCCTACCAAATACCGTAGTATGATTGGGTCACTCATGTATCTCACAGCTAGTAGACCTGATATAGTATTTGCTGTCTATATGTGCTCTCGCTATCAGTCCAAACCAACTGAAAAACACCTCAGTGAGGTTAAAAGAATCATTCGATACATAAAGGGAACCATTAACTTGGGAATCTGGTATCCGAAGGATTCTGGTTTTGAACTAATTGCTTTTTCAGACGCTGATCATGCAGGATGTTTAGAGTCTAATTGTTGATGGGGATTGTGTTTGTATATGCTTATGAACTCAATTTTGTGGTTTAATTGCTTCAGAAACAACTCATGGATCATGAATCTTTGATTTAGGGTTCGTTGACACTAGCAGTTATGAACATTTGATTTTGTGGTTAATTGTTGTTATAAATTGGTCCACATGTTCCTTAGCATATAAGAATCACTCGCCCTATTCCAATTTCTACCCAGAAACATGTTTGATTATCTTAGTGATTAGTAGTTCATGCGTTCCTACGCATAAGTTTGTCTTTGGCATGTTTACGCATATGTCTGTGAGATTTAGGTGTGTTGGAATGTGTATGAATGAAATATTGATCAGTGGTTGTGTTTAACACTTTCAGGAATCAAAAGACACAATTTTTCAAAGGTGATTTTTTCGCTAAAGACGATTCTACGCATAAGTTACTCATCCTACGCGTAAGATAAAATCTTACGCGTAAGATTCGACGAAATTGATAAACTTGTCTTGGATAAGACAATGTTTACGCATGAGATCATTTCTGACGCATAAGTTTTTTCTTACGCATAAGATATTATCTTACGCATAAGTCAAAATTTACGCATAAGTCATATCTTACGCATAAGGTTCAATCCTTTGCCTAAGCTTCATTCTTACGCATAAGATTCATTCCTACGCATAAGATGAATCCTTCGCAAAAGGTTGCACTTACGCGTAAAATAGAAGTTATGCGTAGCTTTTGTTATCTTACGCGTAAAATGATTTCTTACGCATAAGAAATGTTATGCGTAGGATTTTTCAATCTTACGCGTAACATTGTCTGATTTCATGAAAATTTGTCTAAGTGTTGAAATTTTTTCAAATGTGTAATCTCTTGAATTTATTAATACATATTGTGACTTGATTGTTATGAGTTTCCACCAAGTTTTAACATCTAACATACAAGTTCATAATAAAACAACATTTATTGAACACAAAAACACCCACTGATCAATCAAGTTATGCATTGTCATGTAATTGAATGTCTGAGCTAACAAAGTATATCATTGCTATGTTTGTGTTTGTTTATGATCAATTCAGATGGCACAACATAATGACATTCCATATGGACCAGAACCTGAACCAAAACTCTCCTGGGAAGAAACCTTTCCCGAGAATTACTCCAGAAAGATAGGCAAGAACAACTTAAGGATCAACTTCAACAAAATCACGTGCAATGAATCTTCATGCATTGTAGCTGTGGATGCTCTCCTCTATCACCCAAACAAAATCCTGTTCACTAAATTAGCATCTGTTGCTTGCTTCTACATACACCAATTTTGGCACACACTTTAGCTAGACCTTGGGGAAGAGTCCTTTACTTGTATGCTTCATAAGAGACAAGTTAATGTGGACATAGACACTCTTCGAAATGTTCTTGGTTTACCCAAACTTGGCCCAGATGAAGAATATGATCCAGTACCCAATGAGGAAGAGCTAATAGAATGGTTACGGGATATTGGCTATGATGAATCAGAAGAAGTAGTGACTAGACACTCTAAGGTCAACATCAGATTTCTTCCACAACCATGGAGAATGTTGTATATCCTTATTGCTAAGTCTTTATCTGGCAGAGACACTAGTCACGAACACCCCAAGCTCCAACATCTCAAACTTTTCTGGGCTTTAGCAAACATCAAAAAGGTGGATTATGCTAGCATTATTTGGGAAGATTTTTTGTGGCACATACAACACAAAACTTCTAATATTCCATTTGTTCGATTTACCAAACTACTCATTGAAAGCTTCCTTCGTGAGTATGACGACATTCCTCAAAGACTGGATGATGAAGCTAAGAACACATTCAGAAATGAGGACACTCTCAGACAAATCAAGAGACTTGACACCAGCACACGTAAGCAAGGAAAGAAATTTCCCGATTATCTCTTGAATGATAAAGTGAAACTTTGTAAGAATTACAAGTGCTACGTTCAAGCTCTCAAGGAAGACAAAGTTGGGTTCTTAGACGAAGTCATTCTACCTTCATTCATGCAGAAGAAGGGGAAGAAAGGTAGCAAGTCTGGGAGCTCTGGAAGTTCTACCAAGTCTACACGTAAGAGGGGAACACTTAAGTTCACCATTCCAGTCAAGAAACCTGAATCTATTCCTGAACCCACTCAACCACCTTCTCCAAAACCGTCTGACTCAGAAACCGAATCCGATGAAGGTCCAGTTTATAGGGAAGCCTATGCAAACATCAACAAGAAGGTTAATCTTGATGATCTTGATGATATGGACATGTCTTTCGAAGATTGGGACAAAAACATTGATGAATTTGTTGAAAATGCTGAATACCCAACAACGCTCAATCAAAGACCGTTAACTGAAGCAGACACTAAATTGGAAGAAGAAAGGTTAAGGAAAGAGAAGCTAAATGAACCAATGACTGCTGAACAAGAAGCTGCTCACTCAAACATAGGCCTCTCAGTGGAAGAAGAAAATGAAAGAGCTCTTAATTTGGGTCTCCTCCACAGCAAAATAGACGCCTTCCAAGCTGATCAACCTCCACCTCCTTTGTTTTCTCAAACAAACCAAGCAGGCGGATCTAGCAGAATTCTTGAGTCCACTACAGGAACCAATGCTACTATGATTGTCTATGAAACCCCCACAGTATCACCTACAGATGTAGAAATGCTTAATGCTTCAGCAACAGGAGAAGAGGAAGAGGAGGACCATATGGATACTGATGTTCCATATCTTTTGACCATGGAAGAGATGGAAATCAGAGAAAGGGCCCAAGAAGAAGAGTTAAAAAGAAAACAAGAAGCTGAAGAGGCTAGGCTTGAGGAGTTAGAACAAGCCAAATTGGAAGAAGAAATTCGTATGGAAGAAAGCAGAAAAGCTGAAGAGGCAGCCAAACTTGCAGAAGATAAGAAAAGACAAGAAGAAGAAGCCAAACTTGCAGAAGATCTTAGGCTTAAGGCAGAAGCATCCAAATTAGCAGAAGAACTAAAGCTTAAGGCAGAAAATGACAGACTGGCTGAAGAGCAAAGATTACAGGAGGAGGCAGCCAAAGAAAAGAAAGTTGATGCCAAGGATAAACCCGAATCACAAAGAGGAGATGATAAGGACATAACCACCCACATTGAATCTTCACAATCATCACCTCCAGCATCTGAATCCACACATGACGAATCAATCAAGAAACCCACAAGTACAAAAGCCTCTGCTGCATCCAAGTTGATTAAGAAGGCTTTTAGGAGAGTTCATGAAAAGAAGAAGAGCAAATTAGAAGATCAAGTTGAATCACTAGCAAGTCAAGTTGCTGAATTGACAAAGCTTAATACAAATGTCCAAGAGCTGCAAGAAAAGGTTGACACCTTCTTAGCTAAAGATGTACATGAAAACATGGAAGTTACATTAGCTGCTCAAGCGCATCAGTATATGGAACAACACTGAGTTGCTGAATTGAAAGATTTGCTGGCGCCTATGAGAGATGAACTCACCAAGTTTGCAGAACAAGCTGTCAAGAAAGTGATCAGATCTACTTCATTTACTCTTCTAGCAGACAAATCAACTCTACCACAACCAGAGATGTCATTGGACGAATTAGAGACCCAACTCTTAGACAAATTGGCAAGTAAATTCACCTTGTCATCTGATGAAGCTAAAGTCCTGGAAGCTTTAAAAGCCAAGATGTCTAAAGAGTTCTGCAGCACTAAGGCCGACAAACTGAAACGTCAAAGAGATGATGATGATAAGGATCCTAACTCACAGGCAAAGAAACTAAAGCAAGCCGAAGGACCCTCATCTCAACCCAAAGAACCGGTCATTCCTCCGACTACAACAACATCTACTCAACAACCCAAGGCATCTGGTTCCGGTCCTAAAGCCCATGACCACTTTGAATTCACCGGCGGAGACGAGATTCCTCAGACCGATGAAATACCAGAACCGTCATCTACAAAGAAGAAAGAAAGGAAACGAAGACATCATCAGCACAAACCTGACACATCTTCAAAAGGCAAAGAACCTAAGAAACCGAAAAACATTCTCAATTGGCTGGATGAAGAGAATACTACCGATTACTCCTGGTTTGACAAGATGATTAATTCGCAACCACCACTTGCCGATGATCAAGAACCTCTCGATGGTCGAACAGTGGAATACGCTCAGTTGATTCAACATAAATTTCACATGAAAAAGATGAACAAGAAAGAATTATGAAGAATCAAGAATGATGCGTTCAATCTTCTGAAAGATCGGTCTGCTAACTCCATTGAACTTGAATATCATCTAGAAAATATTGCTCGAGCTATGTCAAGCAATATTTACTGGATCAATCCTGAATCTCACGTTGATCCGGTCACAAGAAAGACAGCACCATACATAACCGACTGGTCGAAACCACTGCCTATGATTGGAAAGCCAAAGGAACCAAAGATACCTTATGTTTACTTCTTCAACACTGACCTAGACTTTCTTCAGCATGGCAACACCGTCGAGAAAAGATATGCTACTTCACTCACACTTTCCATTCCCGCTGCTCGTTACTTAAACAACGCAATCGAAGAAGAAGCTACAATGTTGTTTAGTGACAAACTCGTGCCTTATGACAGAAATGCACTTTACGGGATTCACCACTGGCCCGATAACTGTGCACAATTCTACCAGAGCAGCAGACTTAGTCAAACAATGGGAGAAGTAATGAGTGACTTAAAGATTGTTTCCATTCAGTTCATCTCCACCCTCACTCACTCCGGGTATTCCTTCCTCAATAAGATCGTGCTCAAAAGACTTGATAAACAAGAGTACGTGATTTCTGAGTCAGACTTTCCTCGAATACTTCTGAATGATATTGAAGACATGTATCTACTCAAAGTCCAAGGAAAGCTGTGCAACCTACCCAAAGACATGCAGCTTGCCTTCATCACTGCTCTACTTATCTTCATGAGACACATTGTCATCAAAGAACGAGTAGAAGATCTTCAACTTGGAGTAGAAAGTTATCAGAAGATGCTGAATCTCACCAAACCTAATCTTTTCAACATCCCCAACCTTCAACACCAATCTCAATACACCTTGATCAGGCATCCGGCATTTGGGTTCACATACCGCAGCGTAAACGGTCGAAACTGCTTCATGGCCTATGATGAAATCCATAAGTTCTGTGATGAAACCCTGAAGTTCGTCAGAGATGGAATCAAAAGCAGATTAGATGACATTGCACTGCGCAAATCCAAAAGGTGGAATACCGATGAGGCCAGAGAAGCTTGCAGATTCATTACAAGGATTGAGAACCGGTTGAAGCGTAGGGATCAGATTAGGAGATTAGAAAGCTATGTTGGAGGCAGACCTGGATTTCCGGTGTTGACGTTTCAGAGACCAGAATGGTAGAAATTTGTAAGAATTTGATTTGATTTGTCAATACTATTCTTCATAATGACTTGTGCACGTATTATAGTGTACAACCCGAACTTGTAAAGAAAGGACCCTGAGGTACACATCAGTGCCTCAATCCTAATATAAGGAGCGAAGGCTTCTTATTTTTGAGTAGAATTAATCAAATACTTTATGATTTTCATAATTCTGC
The DNA here is from genome assembly GCA_030686995.1 of Artemisia argyi. Lineage (NCBI taxonomy): Eukaryota > Viridiplantae > Streptophyta > Magnoliopsida > Asterales > Asteraceae > Artemisia > Artemisia argyi. The sequence continues at coordinate 43,678,716 of CM060676.1, read as the reverse complement.
TCAAAAGGACAAGTATTTCACCTCAATAAGACCTAATCACTTGTTGAGGGGGAGCACTTGTCAAAACCAAAATACTTTGTTCTAAAATCAAAAGGTTCTTGGTGAATCTCCCCATAAGACTCAAAAAGGCATATTTTAATCTAAAAGGTTGTCAAAAATATCATTTTATATGCTATTTTTGAGGGGGAGAAGATGAAAAAGGTGATTAAAATATTAATGGTCAAAAAGCTAAAAGTTGTATCTTGTGCGAGCCAGACTCAGAATTGACCCAGGAGTTGACGAAACAATAAAAGTTAGTAATCTTGAAAAGACTTATCCTCGACGGGTAATAACATCAAGTTAGTTACTAGAGCTAGTTGTCACCTAAAAGCTGACAATGGATCTCTTTAACTAACCACATAAGCGTGTCTCGAAAAGGATTTGTCTTAGTAGAAATGTACCGTCTCGAGAAACTTTCTGTGGACTTGACCAGGCCGGGTAATAACTTCAAGATAGTCCAACTAGTGATGTAAGCGTGTCTCGAATCGGTCCTGTTCATTGAAAGTGGATCAATTCAAAATGCTTGCTCCTCCTGCATGTGCAAATTTAGTCAATGCTCATGAGCACATGTGAAGGGGGAGCCCTTCAAAAAGTGTGCACAAAACTCTCAAAGTGTTAACCAAAATATTTGATTATCGCAAACACTTTGAGAGATTTTCAATCAAAGGTTTCATGGCCACTGTCGGTTAATCAAGGAGTTATAAGGTGATTAAGATATGAAAAACCGTCCTATGATCCGCCAGAGCTGGAGGGATCTACCCAAGGACATCTCCCATAGTTAGCATTAGAAGTCCTTAGGTATGATACGAAAAAAGGAGAAAAGAATGAAAGGGAAAGAAGGAGTTGAAGAATTAAAAAGATATGTAAAAGAAAATGGTGAAAAGAAATAGCCCTCCATATGTTCAACCTTAGGGCAGACACCGGGTTCAACTCGTATGCTACTGGTTGTTGCTAAGGCAACACCGGTATTGAAGACAAAGTCGTCATAGACCCAATGACGCAATGCACTAAACCTTCTTAACCACTCAAGTTCTCTTAAAAAAGCTTGTTTCATTCTCACGGGGGTACCAGTGTAATCTATCGACTCATCTCTTAGAGATGGTTGATATTGAAGCAGGAGACCCCTCCCTAGTCTCCGCATAGGAAACCTAAGTGTGCACATATAGAGTCTAGAGCCTTGAGATACATCAAAGATCTCTTAGGAACACTTAGTATTTCTACAACTGGTGTTCTACATCAATGGACACCAGCTATTTATTATCGAGTCCTTCGCAGATCTTAGCAATCTGCCGAGAACGTTTATGAGAGAATTACAAATGTATTTCTCAATGATTGAACAGAAATTCCTGCCAGGGTCAACATCAAATAGCCCTGAAAGCAGGTCACTTCGGTAACCCCACAAGGGTTACGCTTAGTGTTCGCGGTGGTTCCATAGCGGTCTACAGTCGTGGAGTGATCCCCAGCGACTCACCCAGTCATTGAGCTACTTAGTAGGTCTCGTAAGCTCCTTCGGGAGTATCTGATATGGGAACGAACTGGATAAGGATTAGAAGGAGTCCTCACAATATGCTGTTGATGAGCTCTAATTCCTTATCTGTAAGTACCAGTTGTTTATTGCTAACTGTTTACTTGCAGGTACCTCACCTCCATGATGGTAGATTCCAACATGCTCATACATACATCTTGAAGTAAATGATAGCACCCCCAAAGATCTTAGCACCATAAAGTTCAAAGAAAGATTCTACGCCAATAAGAAGAATCTACAAAGTATAAAGACTAAAGATCTTAGAGTATGAAAAGGAACTTCGTGCACGTGAAAGTCTAAGTCCAAAGATGTATGAGTATGTTGGAATAGCGGACAACCACCACAGACGCAGGAGTGACGAATGGCAGACTACTTCATAACACAATCACTACATCTTCACCAATGAACAAAGACATAGAGCAAAGTACATTCATTACACAACATTTTTGAAGACGTCTTAAGATTTACTTGTCACAAGTCAACAACTAAGATGAAGACATCAAGCAACCGTGATGACCGAACCTTAGGGGGAGATTGTTGGGAACATACTTTTGTATTTAGTCAAGTCTCGGTCATTACCTTTTGTAATAGGTTGCTTAGTTATTTATTTCCTTATGTTTAAGTTACAAGGCATATGTATTAAAGTCCAATGGGCCTTGAAGCCCACGTTTTTAGATGAATGAGGGAGGAAGGGAGTGTTGCCCTACTCCTCCCCTATATATACTAAGCTTATGTAAACTTTAATATTGTTGGTTATTTGAATATCTTAATGAAACTCTTGTTCTTTCACTCTTCATAATCTTATAATCAACCATCTCTTATTCTCATCTTATTTCTTATACTTGTGTTTACAAAATGGTGACCTAACAAATGTTTTGGCACTTCCACTTCTAAAAAATGGATTATACTTTAAGTTTGATTTAGCATGTTGGCAAATCATGACATGTATCTGTTGATACAAAACTTTGCATCCTGCCTTCAACAACGGTGTGAATCCTTCGGACTCCTCCGGATCCTTCAGATTGTCCTTAGGTCTTTCGGAAGTTCTTCTCAGATCCTTTGGATTTCCTGCTAAGAAAGAATACGCGTTAGTCTCGCCCTGGGTTTTATCCCAGGACCAAACTCCGGCTTGAGAATGAGTATATTATCCGGGGGGTTTATAATGGATTTGTAAGAGTAAGATCAGAGTAAGATAAGTGTGTGTAGAAAACCTTAGTTCCCCTTGTATGAGGATTTCTCCTCTTTATATAGGAGTAGCATTCTTGTACGTATCGGGTGCAACCAAGTGTGATGGTGTCATCTCTGTCTGTCAGTTGCGTCATTTTCTCTTTATGGCTTCTTGCTCACTTATGCTATCTCTTCTGATCGCCTGATGCTTACTCTTTATGTTAAGTTTGACTTTGGCTTAAAGGTTACCGTTATTCCGGATAGTCATGCCCTTTGTACATATGGAACCTTTCGGATTTATGGTTCGTTCGGCGTGGGACCTCCGGACACATACGCCAACAGTATCATGTCCTAAATCAGCAATGGCGATCATTCATCTTGATATTTATCTGAAAAATCAAGAAATATGTTTAATACACAAAACAAATTACTTTATTTTTAATTCATAAACACAAAAATGCCTTGATAGAGATGACAAACAAATTCCAATAATAGTTACTTATTAGGGTAAAATGCAAAAATGGTCCCTAAACTATCACGAAATCGCAAAAATGGGACCGAGACAAAAAGTCACGCAAAAAAGCCACTAACGTTACGTAAATTTGCAAAAAAGCCACTGAGAGCCATTTTTCGTTAGTTTCCTCGTTAACTGCCTAGTCATCAAGGGTAGTTTTGTCTTTTTATCCCTTTCCCGCCAATAACTTCAATTGCCAGTGTTTTGTTTTACAAATTTAGTCCTTTAGAACCATACTTTATATACGTGGCTCAATTTCTTCCAAGGAGAATATTAATTTCACAAGTAAAGATCTTGAGAATGGTTAAGCTTTGGCAAAATCGTGCATGTAGTACCCCGATACCTGATTTAGGAATCCTTTATAGTAAGAATACTCTGTTCCATTTTAATGTTTTCCATTTAAACTTGTTATTGTTGTCGGAAGTAATTGATGTTTTATGTGTTCCATAGATTTGAATGAAAAGGTGTTTTCTTTGCAAATCCATCACAATGGTGAATTTACCTCAAAACCAGGAAGAAGGTATCTCTTTGGAGATACAGATTGGTTTGACGGAATTCACTTTGACGTTTTATCCATGGAATTATTGGGCGAAATGTTAGAGGATTTAGGTTACTCGGACAGTACCCTTATGTTTACTCACTTTAGGATACCTGGGTAGTCACTGGATGATGGTTTGCTACCACTAAAGTCTGACGAAGATGTGAAGACACTTGTGGAGTATGTTCCTATATTTACACAACTGGAGTTGTATATTGAAACCGGTGTTTCAATTGTTAAGTGTGAGATGATGGATCGAATGATGACTAAGGGCAAGGGTGTGGTGATAGAAGAAATAGTGGGTGATGATATGAATGAGGCTGCTGGAAAGGGTCATGATGGTGAGACTGGAAACAGTGGGAAATTACTATTGTTAGAGTGGCATAAAGAGTGGCATAAGACAAGACAACCTGAGAAGGCTGGACCTGTTTTTGATACTGATTCTGACAGTGACTTCCCACCAACATTTTGTGCTGAAAAAATGATTGCAGATCATACAAAAAGGATGAGTGATGAGTTTCAATTCAGAAGGTTATTGGAAGAGATTCACCAAGACTTTACTGTGGAGGATTCAAGTGAGGAGTCTACAAGTTTGCTCGATTTTTATGATCTCGATTTTGATGATGCGTATTATGATGACACAAGTGATGAAGTGGTTGCTCAAGAATGGCATGATGATCCATACCCTTTAGTTGATGTACCTGAACCTGAAGAGATGCATGCGATTGAAGAGCCTCAAGAGCGTGAAGAGCCTCAAGAGATTAGTGACATGTTTGCTGAAATAGATCAAGCATTGGATGAACTTGATGACGTAGTTGTAGCTAGAGAAGTAACAGAGGTGTATGCTCTTTATGCTGAACCAATTAATTTCAGTTTGCCTCCACTTGTGGATGTTGATGGTGATGATGGTGAAAAAAGAGTTCGTGATGAGGAGGTGATTCTAGATGATCAGTGTGATGAAGTAGTTGGAGATGGTGAACAAAGAGTTTGTGATGTGGCTGTGATACCAGATGATCAGTGTGCTGTAGTAGTTGGAAATGGTGAACAAAGAGTTTGTGATGTGGCTGTGATACCAGATGATCAGTGTGCTGTAGTAGTTGGAAATGAGGGATGTATATCAGTTGTTGAAGGAGATGTGATTAAGGACAAAGTGGTTGCTAAACAAGGAGATGAGCCACTTCAAGTGCTTGAAAAAAATGGAGTTGGGCAATATGGAGTGCTTGCAGAGGACAAGTTTGAAGACCAAGGAAGATCAATCAAGAGGCGAAGACTGATGGCTGACAAGAAACCCAAGGATGATGCTGACAAGGAACCCAAGGATGATGCTAAATAATTGTTATGCTTTTATGTTTAGCTCAATAATTTGTAGAAGATTATAACAATATTTACTTTCTTAAAGTTTATCTATCGGTTATGTAATCTTAACTAGGGTCAATGGTTGCATAACATTTTATCGAATCTAATGGAAGCCAAAAAACTAGGCAATTTTGGGATGTGTATTGTTAGCATTAAAAATATGTATTTAGAAGTGATGGTCATTCTCATACATGTAACTTTGTAATGTGTCGTAGATTACAATAGAATAGTCAATGGGCTTATGGTTTGGACTAATCTAATAGGTTATAAGTTATGTATTACAACTAGTCCATACTTAATGTAAAAGTCCAATCCATGACCAAGCCCATTAGGGTGTTACATCTCTTACTATATAAACACCTCAAATGAGTCATTTGAGGTGTGTGCTTGTGTGTGTATTGTGTGTGTTTTTAATAAAAGCTCTCTTCATCTTACTCTCTCTTTTATAAGTTATACGCCACACTTTATTCATATCAAGTCACCATCTTTACTTCATCTAGTCATTGTATTTGTGCTAAAGTTGATAGATATAAGGTCTAACAAGTGGTATCAATCGCCTAACAATGATTTAGGAGTGTGTGGAAATCGTTTTCATCAAACTTTCTCTTTAAAAGTTTCATTTTTTATGTAAAAACGTGTACTTTTCATTAAAAAAGTTTTGATTTTTACGTGTTTTAGTGTTAAAGTTGTTGTTTTTATTGAAGTTTTAGTGATTCTAAGTGTTTTGGGAAAGATTTGATCAATAGAAACAAGTGGAAAAAGTGTTTTTGGTTGAAAAATCGGATTTTTCAAGCTTTCTGGTAACTTTACGCGTAACTTGGGTGAATAGTACGAATCTACAGCTGTGAACAGTACTTTCTGTCCTTTTTACGCATAAACTAAGGTCAAAACCCTTTTCTTACGCGTAACATTGGTCAAAACCCTGTTTTTACGCGTTACTTGAAGTTTACGCGTTAAATCCTACGCGTAAGTTCCATTTCTACGCATAAGTCAGATCTTACGCATAAGATTTAATCTTACGCGTAAGTTTCAGAATTCTACGCATAACTTCATCAAAGGTCTTCTCTTCGTGCTACGGTGACTCAGTACTTCCCTGACTTGGATAAGTTTGTGGAATACTTCGACACGGGATATCTTTCAAGCTTGGATAAGTTTGAGAGATCGATTTGGTTGAAAAAACCTTACGCGTAACAATTCTTACGCATAAACTCTAAGTTTACGCGTAAAATCATAGTCTACGCATAAACATTACTGTTTACGCATAACTTAGATCTTACGCATAACTTATAGGTTACGCATAACTTCTTACGCGTAAGATTATTCAAAGTTTACGCGTAAGATTCAAGGTTTACGCGTAAGTTTTGGACTTTTGACTACCAAACTTCAAACGGCCATAACTTTTGAACCGTAACTCCGTTTTCGACGAATCAGCTGTCAAAACGACCGCGAGACCGAGAAGAAGGACACGTTGAATAATCTAAAGATCATTCAAGCCCAGCTTCGAGGCCCAAATCCACTCTGAACAGAAGTTATTGAGGTTTTAAGGTTTCAGATCAAATTTTTCACCATAAAAACTTGCATCAACTTACACTAAACACTACTCCTACTTCGTTGGAACGATCCAAGAATCAACTTTATCAATCTAGACTTCATCAATGGCTACTCAGCAAGATATTCATGCAGCCGGTGCGGAAAACCGACCTCCAATGCTTGAAAAAGGTGGATATCTCCCATGGACAAGCCGCATGCTTCGTTACATCAAAACAAAGCCTGATGGTAAACTAATGATCAACTCCATTACAAATGGTCCATTCAAGCCAAGACAAGTTCAAATTGAAGGTAATCCAAATGCAACACCTCCTACTCAACCATTTGTGCGTGAACAAACAGAAGCAGATTACACAGAGGAAGACAAGAAGCAGATCGCCGCTGATGATATGGCAATGCATTTAATCCAACTTGGATTACCACGGGAGATCTTTGCTGCGGTCGACAGCTGTGAAACTGCTTATGCTATGTGGGAACGTGTTAGAAGGATATGTCATGGAACAGAGATTGGACAACAGGATGTTGAGAACAAACTTCTTACTGAATGGGAGAATTTTACATCCACTAAAGGTGAACAGATTGAATCTTATTACACAAGGTTTTGCACTTTGATGAATGAGTTAATCAGAAACAAGTTGACACCTCGAACAATTGCAACAAACATCAAATTCATCAATAACCTTCCAGAAGAATGGGGTCGTTATGTTACAATTGTCAATCAAACAAAGGATTTACATAAGGTGAATTATGATCAACTCTATGACTTTTTGAAGCAAAACCAAGCTGAGGCTAATGAAGTAAGGAAAGAAAGATTGGCAAAGAATCATGATCCTCTCGCATTAATTGCTACTACACCAACACCAACACCGCTACCAGTGAACACACAACAACAATCATCATCTTCCACTCACAACTACATGCAACCATCATACATTCAACAACCAACACCGGTCTACCAACAACAGTTCTACCCACAGCAACAACAAAACATTATTCCACAACAGCAATACCAACAATTCCAAGAACCAGAATTCACTGAAAATGATGAAGCTACTGCAGCATTGACCCAAGCGTTTGCTTTTCTGTCAAAGGCATTCCAAGGACGCTATTCTACACCAACTAACAACAACCAAAGGATTTCATCGAACACTCGCAACAAGCACATTGCTCAGCCGAGTTTCAATATGGGCAATGGAGGCCAAATGGTTGGAGTTTATGGGAATCAGCAAGGATATGCAACTGGAATTAACATGGGGAATCAGAATATGCTGAATGCAGGGAATCAGAATGCAGGAAATCAGTATGGTCAGTATGCAGGGAATCAGTTGGGTCAGTTTGTTGGAAATCAGAGGGGTCAGAATGTTGGTAATCAGGCGATGGGTAATCAGAATAGAAATGTTGCAGCTCCAGTAGTTGGGAATTTGGGAAATGTGAATCAGGGTAATCCGGTTAAGTGTTTCAACTGTCAGGGTGTAGGTCATATGGCACGGAACTGTCCTACAAAGCCAAACAAGAAAGATCTAGCGTACTTGCAGAAAGCAGTAATGTTGGCACAAAAGGCAGAGGCAGGATTTCAGTTGAATGCAGAGGAGAATGACTTTATGGCTCTTATGGATGACATGGAAGATAGAGAAGATATCGATGCGAACTGCATATTCATGGCGAATCTTCAGGAAGCTAAGTATGACACGGATTCTGACACACTTCCTGTTTATGACACCAATGCACCATCTGAGGTATCTAATTTCAACACATGTCACAATAATGATATATTTGATATGTCTCCTCATGAGGAACAACATTTTGAGAAGCTAGCACCAACTTATGATACATACCTGGACACGCCAAGTAGTAGCAATACTCCTTCAGCAACTCCAGATGTGAATCATAATGGAGGCTTCGTTTCACAGCATGCTGAGAATGATGAGGAAACACGTGCTTTATTTGAATCATTATTGAATAATTGTCGTATTGAAATTGAGAATGTGAAAAAGGTCAACCGCGATGTTAAGGCCGCGAATGTTAAATTGACCGCTGAGCTTGAGAGTTACAAAGAAAACGTCAAAGCTTTTGAATTTCATAACAAAAGATTGTCTGAATTAGAAACTGGTTATCAAAATTCCGTTTCAAGGGAAAAACAATTGCAACTCAAGTTTGATACACTTGATGTTAATTCTTTCAAAAAGATAAAATCTTTAAACGCGGAAATTTCTGATTTACAAAACCAACTTTCTAAACAAAAATCAGCTTATACCAATCTTGAAAAAGAAAGGGACGAGCTAAAAAAGGACTTTGCAAAGAAAGAAGACAAACTTTTGGCAGAAATCGTAGAGTCAGAACACATGATTGCTCACTTAGAAGAATTGGTGGTTAAGTCGGGTCAGTCAAGTCAAACAATGAAAATGATTTCAAATCAAACTAATCCGGTTTACCATACGAAACATAAAGTGGCTCTCGGTAACAACACCCCCAGTAATCTCAAGAAAGCTCAGCAAGAACAGAATGTTTTGTATAATGGTAATGTGATTTACACTAAACATGATCCTCCCGTCGTTCGGGATTCTGTGCAAACGATAGAACATGTCGAAGAGAGCATTACTAAAATGAAACAAAAGGATTTGAAACCCATTGATTACAACAAATTGAACAAACTTTCGGGAATTACTTTTGTTCCACAAAAAGAACCATCTGTGTTTTCCATAAAACGACCATTCTCAAAAATGTTTTCTAAGAAAGTAATTGTTTCCAAATCTCTTTCAAAAATGGAACAAATTTCTTCTACCAACACTTTTAATACAAGTGAGGCTAGAGAAATTTTGGATGACGTTAAAAAGAGAATTCAAGAACTTCAAAATATTGTTGCTTCTAAAACTACAATCAATATTAACAACTGGCATTCCAGTTTTCATATTGAGCAGAAAAAAGTTTTTGAAAACGAAATTACTATCCCACTGAATAACATCAGTGCGAGGGTAATCCATTTTGAACAAGCTTTCTTAAAAGAAACGGCCGACTTTGTCAAGGACCACAAATCCCTGGTAAACGAAGCTAATGAATCTCGTGAAAACATAAATGTTTTGGAAAACCTAAATGATTCTCTCTTCGAAGCTGTTATGACCACTGACATCATGTCCATCATTTTACAAACATATTCTGTTCAAGACGATGAACGACTAAGAGCTGAGACCTCCGCAATTGTTTCAAAATATGAAAATGCTCTTATAAAGCTTGAAAAAGAAAATGTGTCATATTTTAAACAACTTGATCGGAAAAAGGAAGAATGCAAGTATGACAAATTGTCGTATGAGCGTGCCTTAAAGAACATGAAAGAGCAAAATGATCTTTTGAGGGCTCAGCTTGAAAGTCAAAAAAGGAAGGGTGAGGAAACTAAGTTTGCAAAACCGTCGACTTCGGAGAAACCAAATGTTTCAAACACGGTTCAAAAACCAAAGATGTCAATTTCAAGGTTTGCTCCAAAAGTCGATGAGAAAAAGAATTTGACAAAACCAGTCACTCCAACACCCTTGCCCAAGCAAAGTGAAAATGAAAAGATTGTTGATAAAGGAAAAGCGGTTGTCGAAACACCAAAAGTGATAGCACCTGGCCTTTTTAGGATTAGTCCCACTAATGCGTTTGCCTCCACATCTAAGACAAATGCGTGCAAAAAGGATAATTCTAAAGAGTCTAGTAATGCTAAAAAGGACAACAATATAAATCCTAATGCGTGTGCCTTACCTTCTACAGGATTAGAAAGCACCTCTAGGAGCAGCAGACTAAAGCCTAGGAGCAATACAAGGAACAATAGAGTCTCGCCTGTTTCTAAGAGTAGTAGCAAGAATAAAGCTGAAGAAGTAGAAGAACACCCTAGGAATTTATCGCTTTGTAATAAGAGACATGTTTCATCTGAATGTAATGTCGAACGTACTATTTCTAATGCTTGTAATGACTCTGTTTGTTTAATATGCAAGAAATGTTTAATTAATTATGTTCATGATGAATGTGTTTCTAAGAATGTGAATGTTACGCCTGAACAGAAGGATGCTCCAAAAAGACCTAGTGCTAGATCCAGATCCATAGAACGATTAGTTGCACGATTTAGGACTACCACTATTAGTCGAATGCCTAGGAACTATCTTAAGTTTTGTATGTGGATTCCGACGGGTAGAGAGTTCACTCTTAAGGACGGCAAATTAGAAATAACTCAAGCTAAACAAGTAGCAACTGTCCATGAGTGTGATTCTGCTTTTACTCCTAACCCCATGGAACCAAATTCAACACGGTTTCCAAATACAAACTCTTCTGTTCTTGGCAGGTTATCGAAATATGTCTTTGGATCGTCGACTCGGGTTGCTCCAAGCACATGACTGGGAATTTAAAGCTGCTGATCAATTTCGTCTGGAAATTCATGGGAACTGTACGCTTTGGAAATGATCATGTAGCAGCTATTCAGGGTTATGGAGATCTTCAGTTTGGAAAATTTTTAATCACTCGAGTTTACTATGTCGAAGGGTTGGGACACAACTTGTTTTCAGTTGGGCAATTTTGTGATGCAGATTTAGAAGTTGCATTCAGGAGAAACACGGTTTTTATTAGAAATTTGGTTGGTGATGATCTCTTAACTGGTAATCGTGGTACAAACTTGTATGCCATCGACATCAACCAAATGGCTTCTACATCACCAATTTGTCTTATGACAAGGGCAACCGAAACTAAGTCCTGGCTGTGGCATAGACGTTTATCCCATCTCAACTTCGACACGATCAACAAGTTAGCCAAAGACAACATCGTCACCGGACTTCCTAAGTTCAAATACACCAAGGAACACCTTTGTCCATCATGCGAACAAGGAAAAAGCAAAAGAGCATCATATAAACCCAAAACCGTACCTAGTTCGGAAGCAAGGTTACATATGTTGCACATGGACTTATGTGGCCCAATGAGAGTTGAAAGCATTAATGGGAAGAAGTATATTCTTGTTATTGTTGATGATTATTCAAGATATACTTGGGTAAAGTTTCTGAGATCAAAAGACGAAGCACCAGGTACCATCATCACCTTTCTGAAGCGTATCCAAGTTCTACTTCAAGCTCCAGTAAGGATTGTAAGAACAGATAATGGCACAGAATTCACTAATCAGGAGTTAAGAACCTACTTTGAAGATGTTGGAATAACACACCAAACATCAGCTGTTAGAACTCCACAGCAGAATGGGGTAGTCGAAAGAAGAAACAGAACTCTTGTGGAAGCTGCTCGCACAATGCTGATCTTTTCTAGTGCACCACTATTCTTATGGGCTGATGCTGTTGCCACTGCTTGTTTCACTCAGAACCGATCCCTAGTACATCCAAGATTCAATAAAACCCCATATGAGCTAGTGAACAACCGTAAACCTGACATCTCTTTCCTTCACGTGTTTGGCGCTTTATGCTATCCGACGAACGACAGAGAAGATCTAGGAAAGTTGAAAGCTAAGGGTGATATTGGAATCTTCATTGGATATTCAGAAAACTCGAGGGCATTCAGGGTGTATAATAGACGTCTAAAAAGGATAATGGAGACGATGAATGTGAAGTTTGACGAAATTTCACAAATGGCTTCTGAGAGATACGCTCTAGAACCCGCGCTTAATCCAATGGCTTCTAATCAAAACGGATTAGGACCCGCACCAAACCAGCAGACTTCTGGACACATCAGTTCAGGACTCGTGCCTCAAGGAGCTCAGTCAACAAACACAGATAAACCTTCAGAACAAGAACTGGAAAACTTCTTCGAGTTAATGTTTGATGAATATTATGGTGGAACTTCGACAAATGCATCTCAACAACATTCCGCTGCACCCGCTCACAACCATCAACCACCACCACCACCACAGGATGCATCTACTACAATCGAAGCTGAAGCACCAACTACATCAACATCATCTACATCTACTCCAGCAACTCCAGTACTTGAAACTGTTCTACCAAGCGTTGATGAGCAAAATCAAAACATAAATTTTCAAGAAGAACCAACAAATAATTCAAACGATGTTGCGTTAGAAGAAGGAGAAGAAGTATTTGAAAACCCGTTTGCATCAGACTCTGCTGAATCTTCTTCAAGATTACAAGAACCATCTAACACACATTCGTTCAACCAAAGGTACCCTTCTACGTTTCAATGGACAAAAGACCATCCGTTAGTACATGTTATTGGTGATCCTTCAATGCCAGTTCAGACGAGGAGACAACTTGCCACCGATCTCGAATTGTGCATCTACGTTTGCTCAATCAGCCTCAAAGAACCAAAGAACATTCGGGAAGCAATGGCAGAAAACCCTTGGATTGAAGCAATGCAGGAGGAATTTCTTCAATACCTGTTACATGACAGTTGGGAACTTGTTGAACGACCACTTGATAAACGTGTTCTTGACCTCAAGTGGTTGTGGAAGAACAAACTGGATGAGGAAATGACTGTTATTCGCAACAAAGCTCGTCTCGTGGCTAAAGGATATCCACAAGAAGAAGGGATAGATTTCAAAGAATCATTCGCGCCTGTAGCTAGACTTGAAGCAGTCCGGATTTTCTTAGCCTATGCCGCTCACAAAAACATCACAGTCTATCAGATGGACATTAAGACAGCTTTCTTGAATGGAACTCTGAAAGAAGAAGTGTATGTGAGTCAGCCAGAGGGATTCATCGACAAAGATCATCCAGACTACGTCTACAAGCTTAAGAAAGCCATCTATGGTTTAAAACAAGCTCCAAGAGCGTGGTATGACGAACTATCATCTTTCTTGCTTAAAAACAATTTCACAAAAGGAACGGTTGATGACACCTTGTTTATCAAAAAGTTCAAAGATGACATTTTGATCGTTCAAATTTACGTGGACGACATTATTTTTGGATCAACCAATCCGAATCATTCAAAACATTTTGAAAATCTCATGAAAAGCAAATTTGAAATGTCCATGATGGGGGAACTAAAATTCTTTCTTGGTTTACAAATACATCAATCCCCACGTGGTATTTTTATCAATCAAGCTAAATATACAATAGAGATTTTGAAAAAACATGGTATGGAAAACTGTGATTCTGTTGGTACACCAATGGTCACTTCACCAAAAATAGGTGCTGATTTGTTTGGGAAACCTATCGATCCGAAGAAATATCGGAGCATGATCGGTTCTCTCATGTACCTGACTGCTAGTCGACCAGATATTCAATTTGCTGTTTGTTTGTTAGCACGGTTTCAGGCAAAGCCTACCGAACTTCACCTCAAAGAGGTTAAACGGATCTTTCGGTACCTACGAAGCACCATTAACATGGGACTTTGGTATCCGAAGGATTCGGAGTTTAATCTAACAGCATTTTCAGATGCAGACCATGCTGGTGATCAAGTTACAGCAAAGAGTACATCAGGTGGAGCACAATTTTTGGGTGAAAAGCTTGTAAGCTGGTCGTCAAAGAAACAGGATTGTACTGCACTATCAACCGCCGAAGCCGAGTATGTGTCTCTATCTGCGTGTTGTGCCCAAGTTCTTTGGATGCGGACACAGCTCACAGATTATGGCTTTATTTTTGACAGAATACCTATGTATTGTGACTCAAAAAGTGCCATAGCCATCTCGTGCAATCCCGTACACCACTCTAAGACGAAGCATATCAAAGTCCGCTACCATTTCATCAAAGAACACGTGGAAGAGGGTACTGTTGAATTATTTTTCGTTAAGACTGATTATCAACTCGCCGATCTATTTACTAAAGCCCTTCCAAAAGAAAGGTTTGACTATTTAGTTCGACGAATTGGCATGCGAAGCCTAACTCCTGAGGAGCTAGAACGTCTTCTCGAATCTTCTTGAAAAATGTTTTCAAAATCGCTTCGCTGTAAATATTTTTGAAAAAAAAAAAAAAAAAAAAAAAAAAAAAAAAATACAAAAATTTGAAAAACCAACAAAAACAAAATACAAAAATATAAAATTTTCAAAAATCAAAAAACAATATAAAATCAAAAATCCAAAAAAATTCTTCTCACGACATGTCTCTCGTATAAATCAATATTCTGTACGTTTCTAGAAATGTTATTCAACAATGACACGGATATGTACAGATGCTTGAGCGGGAGTTCTTTTTTTATGTTTTTCTAAAACATGTCGTTTCTCAAAATTTCTTCACTATGGCTTTCGTATACATCAGTACGAAACCCGTACGTTAAAAGATGACTTCTGATTATATTTCAAATCAAGGACTCGTACGTTCAATGACGAACTCTTTTTCAAAAAAGTTCGAGTCTAAACAAACGAAAAAGATTTCAAGCATAAACTCGTTTTCAAACAAAATTCTTGAGCACTTTTTCAAGATTGTTCAAACGATTTCTCAAAATCTCTCAAAATTAGTGCTCAAGATAACTCCCTCAAAACCCTTAATTAATTTTAAATATGCTATCATTAAGGGGGAGTACAAAAAGAAAAATGTTCCAAATTCATGCAGAATCTGTCTTTCTCTCCAAAAGCTTTTTCTTAATCTGTTGATATCAAAAATATCACGATATGCTATTTTTGAGGGGGAGAAGACATGATTAAAATGTGATCAAAGATGCTTAAAGTTTGTGACTGAATCTCAGAAGAGCTCGACTCAGAAAGTACCAATGAATTGACGAAGCTTAAAATGTCAGTAATCGAAAAGACTTGTCCTGGACGGGTAATAATTTCAAGCTAGTCTAACTAGTGATGTAAGCGTGTCTCGAATAGGACTTGTCTGAGTAGAATGTACCGTATCGAGAGACTTTCTTTGGACTTGATCAGGACGGGTAATAACTTCAAGCTAGTCTAACTAGTGATGTAAGCGTGTCTCGAATCGGTCATGTTCACTGAAAGTGGATCAATTCAAAAAGTGTTAACTCCTCACGCATGTGCAAATTTCTTAAAAATTCATGAGCACATGTGAAGGGGGAGTCCTTCAAAAGAAATGCAAAACTCTCGAAGTGTCAACAAATTATGTTTTCTTATCATAAACACTTTGAGAGATTTTCACAAAAGGTTTTATGGCATGTGGTCAACAATAGGATAGTCATGGAGTTATAAGGTGACTAAGGTTAGGAAAAACCGTCCTATGATCCGCCAGAGCCGGAGGGATCTACCCAAGGACAATTCCAATAGATTAGAATTAGAAGTCCTTAGGTATGATTGAAAAAAGGAGAAAATGAGAAAGGAGAAAGAAGGGGTTGAAGAATTAAAAAGAAAAGTTATGAAAAGGGGTGAAAAGAAATAGCCCTCCAAATGTTCAACCTTAGGGCAGACACCGGGTTCAAATCATATACTACTGGTTGTTACTAAGGTGACACCGGTATTGAAGACAAAGACGTCATGGACCCAGTGACGCACTGCACTAAACCTTCTTAACCACTCAAGTTCTCTTAAAAGAGCTTGTCTCATTCTCACGGGGAACCGACATAATCTATCGATCTGTCTCTTAGAGATGGTTGATATTGAAGCAGGAGACCTCTCCCTAATCTCCGCATAGGAAACCAAATGTGCACTTATCGAGTCTAGAGCCCCGAGATTCATCAAAAGATCTCATAGGAACACATGATATTACTACACTGGTTGTTCAACATTAAGGACGCCAGATGTAAACTTAAGAGTCCTACGCAGATCTTATCAATCTGCCAGAACATTTATGAGAGGATTCACTTTCGTGATTCTCAATGATTGAATGGAAATTCCTGCCAGGGTCAACATCAAGCAGCCCTGACAGCAGGTCACTTCGGTAATTCTTTATCAGTTACGCTTAGTGTTCGCGGTGGTTTCAAACGGTCTACAGTCGTGGAGTGATCCCCAGCGACTCACCCAGTCATTGAGCTACTAAGTAGGTCTTGTAAGCTCTCTCGAGAGTATCTGACATGGGAACGGCCTTGGTAAGGGTTAGAAGGAGTCTTCACACTATGCTGTTGACGATCTCTAATTCTTATCTGTAAGTACCGGATGTTTTATTGCTAACTGTTTATATGCAGGGACACTTCATCTTCATGGCGACAGATTCCACGTGCTCATACATACATCTGGATGTTAAAGAAAGCTCCCTCAAAGATCTATACAACACAAAGTTCAAAGAAAGATTCAACGCCAAAAAGAAGAATCTACAAAGTATAAAGACTAAAGATCAAAGTGAAAGAAAGGGAACTACGTGCTTATGAATATCAAAGTCCAAAGATGTATGAGCATGTTGGAATGGCAAACAACCACCACAGACGCAGAAGTGAAGTAAGGCAGATAACTCCACATCACAAAGGAACAAAGAACAATGAAAATCAGTTATCGAAGATCACAAAGCATGAAGGAACAAAGACTAAAGACTATTCTACAACGACACTCAAAGTTAAAGACAAAGAACACGGAAGACCCACTCACGTGGAGCATCATTCGAATGACCACCCCTTAGGGGGAGATTGTTAGCATTAAAAATATGTATTTAGAAGTGATGGTCATTCTCATACATGTAACTTTGTAATGTGTCGTAGATTACAATAGAATAGTCAATGGGCTTATGGTTTGGACTAATCTAATAGGTTATAAGTTATGTATTACAACTAGTCCATACTTAATGTAAAAGTCCAATCCATGACCAAGCCCATTAGGGTGTTACATCTCTTACTATATAAACACCTCAAATGAGTCATTTGAGGTGTGTGCTTGTGTGTGTATTGTGTGTGTTTTTAATAAAAGCTCTCTTCATCTTACTCTCTCTTTTATAAGTTATACGCCACACTTTATTCATATCAAGTCACCATCTTTACTTCATCTAGTCATTGTATTTGTGCTAAAGTTGATAGATATAAGGTCTAACATGTATGTTGGTAACCCAAACGTTTAGCATTTATTACCCAAACACGCCTAAAACACATTTTCACATGTAATTACCACGCCTATTTATATGCTATAACCTAAGTAACTTCCTCATTCATCCACTAAACAAACACAGTAAAACATAAACAAACAAAAGAATGTCTCAATTTGTGCTTCTTCAGGAACTTGCAGCGGCTGCTAACTCAACTTTGTTACCATACCAGATGACGGTGTATTTTGATAGGGAGACACAGCGTGATGTCAAGTATGCGAAAGATCTGTTTAAGGCATATCAAGAGTTGCTTGATATTGTTATTCAAAGGAACAAGTACATGGCTGAAATGGAACTTGTGTGTCCCTCGGTGCAGATGTTCAAGTGCTTGGAGTACTTTAAGAAGCTTCAAAAGTCCGACGTTATTGAGATTTTGGAATTGAAGAAGAAGATTGCCGAAGCGAAGCTCAAGCTTTTCAACAAGCACGCATTTGTCAAGGGACTTTAAAGTTTCTTTCAATGTTTTTTATCAACCATGTTATGTTCCTTTGAATTTTAATGTTACCCATTATGTTTTATCAATGTTATGTTTTGAATTTTAATGACATGTTATGTTTTTTTTATGTTTTTTTTGGTTTTTTGTTTTTTATCAATTTTAACGTTATATTATCAATTATGTTATCTGTTTGTTGATTTATTATGTTATTTTGCTTTGTTACTTATGTTATGATGCTATGTTACAAGGTCAAAACAAAGATTGTCAACGTTGATTGTCATTTACAAAAGTCAAACTTGATTGTCAATTTGGGTAATTTTGTGCCTGCACATTCATTTGAATAAGGTTACACGGATAGTCAATGGTTACACAGATTTGTAATGAGGATGCTACTCAACATGGGTCAAAACAGTTAAGTCAACCTAATAACTGCAGAAACAAACACTCCTTTGTACAGACCTTCCAAACTGGTTCAAGCATATAGAAATTGATTGCCACTTTGTGAGAGACAAGATTAGAGGTGGTCAAATTCTACCCACTTTCATACCAACCAAGTCACAATTGGCTGATATTCTCACAAAGGGCCTAAGCAAACCTCTGCAGTCTGCACTACAATTGTTTATCCAAATTGGCTCTGTGTAACCCTTTACACACTGCCAATTTGCGCGGGGGATAATGGGACGCTACTCAACATGGGTCAAAACAGTCAAGTCAAGCTAATAACTACAGAACCAAACACTCCATTGTAGCTAAGTAGTTCTAGAAGGCTCAGTTAGTTATTAGCTAGTTAGTTTTAGTTTCCCGCCAATATTGTACAAACCAGAGTTTATCATTCACCAAAAGATGAGATCGGTTACATCAACAACTACCAACAAAAGACAAACATTAAACAAAGAAACTAGCTTTAGTGCCACAAAATGGCCAGACACCATCCTCAAACCCAACACCCTCAAACAGCGATGGCACAAACACATTGGGTTCAAACGGAATCATCACATTTCCGGCATCATCCACAGGTGGAGGCGTCAGATGGCACTGGTACGCCTGGTACTTCTGGTTCTCCGGCTGAGCAAAAGTGGTATCACAATAACCCGAAGTGGTGATGAGGTTCATGGGTTTTTTTCCTTTTGTTGTTTTTTCGAGTACCACCTCCAACGGGGATGTCCTGGAGAACGCCACCATGAGTCTAGTGTCTGCGGCAGCTACGGCAAAAGTGACGAGGTTGTGAAGTGCTGTAGTTGTTGTAGTAACAGAATTTTGTGTCTTCTGAATGACAACGTGGACATGGGCGTTGTTGTGGGGGTTGTGTCAGAGTTGTTGTGGTCACCAACATTGAAGTTTCGTGGTGTGTGTTGGTGGTGGTGGTTGGGGTTATGGTGGTGGTGATTATTGCGGTGTTTGGTGATGATTCCATTTTCGAAGCCGTGTTTTTTTAACTGTTACCTCGAGTCGTGATTTGCAAGTGTGGTTGTGGGGGGGTTTATGGGGTTAAAACTTTTTAGTTACTTTGCAAATTTAGCCATTGAAGTCATGTCAAATCGATGCCCAAGCACAACGCTGATTATGGCGGCAAATTTAATAAGTATGTGCAGTAAAAAGATGAAACTACCCTTGATGACTAGGCAGTTAATGGGAAAACTAATGGAAAATGGCTCTCGGTGGCTTTTTTGCAAATTTACGTAACGTTAGTAGCTTTTTTGCGTGACTTTTTGTCTCGGTCCCATTTTTGCGATTTCGTGATAGTTTAGGGACCATTTTCTAATTTTACCCTACTTATTAAGCTACACTATGAATAACAAACATGTAGATGCTCTATAAGGAATATGTTGTTAATAAGTCAATGACTAAAAGGAATATAATCATATTAGTTCTTTTTATCTTGTTTTTTAACTGGTTGAATTGACAACCCATCGTTCTCTGTATCTTCTCGTCAGGCTCCAAAGTATCTAGTACCTCGATAACTTTTTGTTACATTTACAACAGGAAATAATAGCATTAGAAATTAGAAGGTAGCTAAGGAACTCAATATTCAAGGACGCTTGAAACATGGAATTGCAAGAATTTTCAGTAAGAATATGAAACTATCTGAATTTGAATCTGTCTGTCTGAATTTGCATCTGTCTGTCTGCATTAGTCCACCTGAATCTGCTCGTCTGTCTGCGTTTATTTGTCTACATCTGTCATCCTGAATCTGCTCTATTTGCAGTTATGCGCCTGAATCTTCTCTTCGTCTACCTCTGCTCGGATCTGTCTGCCTACCTTTTCGTTTGCTTTTTAGTTTAGTTTATTTTCTGTTTGACAAACTCTCAGTGTTTATCGCTTCAGCATTGTGAGTTTAAGAGTGGATGTTAGATAATAAAGGCCCGCAAGCCCGTTGGTTTGACCCATTTAGTTTATAGGTTTTGTTAAGGTTTAGTCTCTATTTAATATTTTGTAATCTCTGTAATTGAATGAATCTAATAATATAGTTTATAGTATTCCCTCTCTGATTATTTTTGTGTTTTTATATTTTTTAGAAAGCAAATTAAAATCTCGGGTTTTGGAAGAGTGGGCGGAATTAGTTGCTATTCAACTAACCCAATACTAAGATGCAATCAAAATAAAATAATAAAAATGAAAATAAACTAATTTATACTAAAGTTGTGAGCAGTAATTGGAGAAAATGTGTTTACTTAGATTTCACTACTCCCTAGATATCTTTTACACGTTAATTACTTGTTATAATTGCATGGATGACGGATCGTATTCCTTAATACCATTCATGGGGTGGCACACATAACTCCCCAATTCTATGAGCTCTTATCTCCTCCTACACCATGCCCAACACAACTATAGGGATTGTAAACAGTGGCTCATGCATTAAATACAACCAATAAAGACCTAGTGCGCCTCGGTTCATGTTTCTTAAGACGTTCAAGCATGTTACCATTTGGAGATCTGCCAGTTTTGTTAAGCCTAACATATAAATCATTCATCCAAGACAAGAATAAACAAGTAATCAACACATAATCAATATCTAGGTTTCATTAGATCTAAGCAAACACAAAAGAGATCTAGCCTAGCATGATAGAATTAAGAAAAGAACAAGATATAGACAACCAACACATAGACATATTGATTGAATTAGAAGAACACTTATCTTGATTAATCATGCAAGGTATCAAGGGGTTGGAACCCTTGAAAAACCTGTAAAGTTACACCAAAATTGTACTTAGGGTTTCTCCCAAAACTTCTCTCTTTAAATGTGAAAAACTAGAAAACTATATATAGGAAAATAGGGATGACGGCGTCAAGAACAAAGGTGTGACGCCGTCATCTCGCCGCCAAATACTTCCTCGGACGGCCTTGATCTACTTCTGACGCCGTCAAGGCCTAGGCCGTCACACAAATTACTCTTGACGCCCTGTGTGTGACGCCGTCATCAACTACGGATTTTAATTCTTGGGGTTTGACGCCATCAGGAAAACTCTAGACGCCTTCATGAACTCTCGGATTTTATTATTGAGGTTTGACGCCGTCAGGAAATTACTCTTGACGCCGTCACCTACTGTTCCCAGCATGGAAAATTGAGACTTTGCCGTTTTCTTCACTTTTATGCTCAAAAAACGTCCAAAATGGTTTCTTTTCCAGAATTCACTCTCCAAGTACCTAAAATCACAAAAGGAATGATTTAGGGCAATATTTGATCAAATAAATTCGGATTCGGGCTTAAATGACCCCCTAAAAGTGGTTCATTTTTCGCCTTATCATATACCCTTACACTTGAGATTTGCATGTCCTCAAGCAAATGCGCTTTTATTCTAGTCAAAAGACAAGTTAGAGGTCATTTAACACTAATATAAAAGTAATTACAACAAATAATCGTTCCACTAAAGACCAATAGACAAGCTCGGAGGTCATACACTAGCACCTCACAAATAGTGTTTAGATACTCGCATCTCTCGGGTGTAATAAAGTATAAATTACAATATGGAAACGGAAGATATCTCTCACTACCTGTCATAGCAAAATAGATTACCATAGGCTTGGGAAAGGATCAAACCTCCACCACATGGCGTAAGCACCTAGGATAAACTATCAAAGAGGTCTTTTAAAGGGTTGTAACGTTAGGTATAGGGATATGAATTACACGGTTTTGTTGGATAAAGGAAGTTATTACTGGTGGCGAGCTAACAATCTTGGTTAATTACATGTACAATATGGTGTTGCTAAGCCAAGACTAGACTCGACTTAAGCTAATAAATGAGAAATAACAAAAACATAAAATGAACATAGAATAAAAATGGATGGTAGTCCGTATGTTTTTTTTTTCTCTTTTTCCTTTTTCTATTTTTCTTTTTCTTTTTCTTGATTTTTTCCATTTTTTTTTTTTTTTTTTGCATACACTCTTACCCTACCATCCAAAATAATACATCATAGGGAATGAATATTCCCCTTACACTTGAATCTTTACATACTTTACATTAAACTAATCTAATGACTCGAATTAAAAAAATCAAAACACTTGGAGTACTTTTAAGATTAACGTACATATGGGGGTAATAAATGATGTTCTTCCCCATTACTCCATAAAATAAGTACTTACCCATGAGTCCCAATCGTCCCAAAACAATATGTACAAGGATATGACTCGGCTTAGCAACCATGTAATCAATTAGAAAGTTAACTTAGGGTTTAACAAATAACAATAATGCACTAAAGATGAGCGCATACACGGAAGGCTAAGGCGATTTGGTTGTACATTTAAGTGGGGTGTAACAAATTCTTCCTTTAAGTAAAATGCTTAAAGTTAGAAACGAAAAGATAGGCTCGGAGGGGTGTACTAGGGGTTTCGTGTACTAAAAATGAGTACAACGCTAAGGGTGTGGGAAAAATTAGTTGACTTAACTAGCCAAATAATATGACTTAAATGGTCAAATAATTATAATACGGGTTTAACACAAGGGTGATCCTAATGCCTCTTATCATGTAGTAAATCCTACCACACGAATGTAGTCTCACTAGCGGTCTCGGGATGCATCACTAACGCAAGTTCTAGAATCTATATACTACCGGTACACTCATAAGCACTAATAATGAATGCTTTTCCTATCAAATCTAAAGGCGAACCTCACATATTTGGGTGGAAAATTTTTCTGAATATACGGTTATGTTCTAGTCATACAATCTCCTATCCATGAGACGTTTGCTATGGCTAAAGTTTCACTCCTAAATGTTGTAAAAAATTTTAAGTTTGGCGCTAAAATTGCACTAACAAGTATTTCTCATAGTTTTATTACACATCTACCATTAAACAAAACAAACTCAAGCGAAAGTGCATATGTAAGGTATCATCTTTTTACCCTCCCCTTACACTTAAGATGAACATTGTCCCCAATGTTCAAGTAAAGAATGTAAAAGTTAAAAAAAAAGTAAAAAGAATGAAATCAAATACTCCCCTGATTCGCTCGGTATGGATTATAGGTTGGCCAGATTAGATCTTCCTCCAAGAAAATGAACAATCAAAGCTTCCCTTCCAGAATATAAATCATCTCCTTGTCGAACATAACCTGTAAATCCTGACAAAAATAGACAAGACAACCTCGCGTAAAATCGGCGGCATCCTATATAAGTTACTAAATCCTGGAAAACAAAGTAAGATATAATGCTTGTGGAATGAAGTTTGCAGATTTCCTGGAGATTATAAAACTTAATAATTCACAAAAACCATAAGACTCCGTTAGAAAAAACAAAACCGATAAAATTTCCTGATTTTTACTCCTGACGCCGTTAAGAGTAAAACCCTGACGCCGTCAGAATGGACCTGCAGAAATTCTTATGTTAAGTTTCCAGAAAATTTCTGGAAAAACTTGGTCCTACTTCCTGGAAAATCCTGCAAAACTTCATTATGACTCAATACAAGCATTTGACTCTAACAAATACGAATATACATGTTCATTTAATATTGTGGAGAATCATGATCGTGTGTTTCTTGAAAACATATTTGGGGTTTCCCCTTACACTTATCTTTTGCAAAAATACTTTTAGGTTGGAGTTAAGACTAGGCCAAACAACATAGTAAAGTATTTCCACTTTTTAATTGTGAAACATGATCTACCAACAATAAAAATAAAGCATGCATACGGAAGCAAATAACAAACAAATAAAATGAAAATCACACAAAGCATGGGTTGCCTCCTAAGAAGCGCTTTTCTTTATTTACGAGTCTTGTAGCTAGACTCAAGGTCATGAGTTACTACGTGATCTCATCATTTGAAATGATATACCCCATATAGTTGTGATCATTACTGTTATGGTGGTAGTGCCTCAATCTGTCGATACTCGCAATCACCTTCCCACCTAATTTGCTTCTCAAGTTAGCTACCCCATCTTGGCTCACACCTTCGATTGTGAATGGCCCATACCACCAAGGACTTGGTTTATCGGGTGGTATTGTTGTTTCCAAGTGTCTCAAGAGCACCAAGTTCCCTTCCTCAAATGGTACATGATTATTTATGGGTTGAGTATATTCGAATTCTGCCTGAACCTTATTGTTTTTGCTTCGCTCATTTTTTTCTTCCTTATAGCTTTTGATTCTTTCCTCCCATGCAAGAATTTTATTCTGAACACAAATGGGTGTCGTGTCAATGTTGTTTTTGACCTTTCTCCAACTCAAATCCTCATGCTTACTTTGTGGGGTCATGGGAAAGCTAATCTTTCTTTTTCCAGATTTAAGCTCGATCTTTCTACCTTCATACTTAATGACAGCCTTAGCGGTGGTGAGGAATGGTGACCCAAGGATTATTGGCATGCATCCATCCCCTTTATCATCGATGATCATAAAATTAACGGGGTACATGAATCCAGCGACATTAACTAACACATCTTCTGCGATTCCTAGGGGATATACGTACGAGTGTCCAACGAGAGATAACCTAACACGAGTAGGGGTTGGCATTTTTGACGTTAGTTGGACGTAAATAGTCAGGGGCATAAGATTTACTTCCGATCCTTGGTCGGCGAAAGCACTAAGATGTTTCAAGTCCCCGATGCTTGTTGGTATCTCAAAGTTCCCACATGCCACCTGCTTAGTAGCTACCTTTTGTACCACTAGTCTTTCGAATACTGATCCTCTAGGTAGCGTATCATACTCATCTTTCACTTCTTCCTCATTTTCAGACCCCTGATTGGGAGGTTGGTTACGCCCATCACCCTTAATCCAATTTGTTATTGTGTTTTCATTTATATCATGTTTCAGGTAGTAGCTCAAAGGTTGGGATTCTGGTGGTTTTTCTAAGGTCTGTTTAGCAGGAGTTCCTGCCTTCTCGTTATCTTTTTGGACGATGGTGATGGAGTTAACAAATTGGGTGGTGGGAGTGGCGCTTTCTTTCCTTAGTAGTATTCTTTCGGGGGTTCTCTGGTTGGCATACTCCTCTAAGAGACTCATCATCTCATTCATTTTCTCCTGCATTTCCTCTTTCTGCTGATAAACTGCTTCCTCGAATCTAGCAAGCCGATCAGAGTGAGTTGCCATATATTCTCTCATCCTAGCTTCAAACTCCGAACCAAGCTCTTTGGGAGGGGAACAAGGTGGGGCATAGTTCTGAAAAGTCTCGGCGTTTTCCCTAGAGGGTGATTCAGATAATGGTGCCGAAGTTGTTTTTGAGACAGAATTGACAGTAGCCCGTCTAGGACTCAAAGGTCTCCTTTGCCTTTCCTCAAAATAGTCAACTTTTGCCTCAAGTTTGCATAGGAGTTCATCGGGGATTTCAGTGGTTCCTCCAGATGTCGAGACTGCATTGATGGCCGCTTCTATCGTATGTTTAAATTCCCACATCTCATGATTATCAACAGCGAGCTCTTCGATAATTTCCCAAGACTCCTCGGCGTTCTTATCATGCAATTTACCTCCCGCGGCCCTGTCGATGGTGCGCTTAGTGTGATAGTCAACATGGTCGTAGAAAATCTGGACTAATAACCAAAGGTTTATGCCATGATGAGGGATCTTGTGGAGGAGATCCTTAAAACGGGCCCAAGCCTCGTAGAAAGTTTCACCCCGCTGTTGCTCAAACATCAAAATGTCCCTTCTAAGCATTGCAGTCTTTTCCGGTGGAAAGAATTGGGTAAGGAAGCGATTGGCGAGATTGTCCCATGTGGTGATGGATCCCGCGGGTAAACGCTCAAGCCATTGACTAGCTTGATCCCGTAGAGAGAATTGGAATAGACGTAAACGGGTTGTCTTTCTAGTTTCAACACCTAGGTCTATGGAATCTACGATTTTGAGGAAGTCCTTAAGATGTTGGTTTGGATCTTCGGAACGAAGTCCATGGAATGCACATCCGCTTTGCACCAACCGGATGGTGTCGGATCGCAAGGGGGTCACATTGGCTCCGGTGAGCTCAATGGTGTTTCGGTAGCCTTGGTGGCTAGGTCGGGAATACTCTCCTAAGGTTCGGGGCCTAAGGGGTTCTAAAGGTGGGTTTTGTTGTGGTGGGATGACGGGTTCAAAGATGTTACCACCTTCCATGATGTCGGATGGTAAAGAGTACGAACAAAGACACGAAGAAATAAGATAGACTAAAGAAGACCTAAAAATAAAAATAAAATCTTACTAGAAAGGAATCTAGCAAGTAGACCTAATAAAAAGAAATTCTAACCTAGACAATAACTATTCCCCGGGCTGTGAAGCCAAAAACTTGATGCGTGGGAATCGCAACAGGCTTTACCTCTCGAGGGATCTCGAGAAGCTTACAACCCCCACCAGGCAGTGTACCTGATCGTTGTAGTATAGTATAGTGACAAGTACCGGGGGATTGATCGTTCAGCTTAGGAATAGTGTCGCTAGGATTAGAAAGCCTAAATACTAGTTCTAAAGGTGAGGGATGATTATTTTTGTGTTTTTATATTTTTTAGAAAGCAAATTAAAATCTCGGGTTTTGGAAGAGTGGGCGGAATTAGTTGCTATTCAACTAACCCAATACTAAGATGCAATCAAAATAAAATAATAAAAATGAAAATAAACTAATTTATACTAAAGTTGTGAGCAGTAATTGGAGAAAATGTGTTTACTTAGATTTCACTACTCCCTAGATATCTTTTACACGTTAATTACTTGTTATAATTGCATGGATGACGGATCATATTCCTTAATACCATTCATGGGGTGGCACACATAACTCCCCAATTCTATGAGCTCTTATCTCCTCCTACACCATGCCCAGTACAACTATAGGGATTCTAAACAGTGGCTCATGCATTAAATACAACCAATAAAGACCTAGTGCGCCTCGGTTCATGTTTCTTAAGACGTTCAAGCATGTTACCATTTGGAGATCTGCCAGTTTTGTTAAGCCTAACATATAAATCATTCATCCAAGACAAGAATAAACAAGTAATCAACACATAATCAGTATCTAGGTTTCATTAGATCTAAGCAAACACAAAAGAGATCTAGCCTAGCATGATAGAATTAAGACAAGAACAAGATATAGACAACCAACACATAGACATATTGATTGAATTAGAAGAACACTTATCTTGATTAATCATGCAAGGTATCAAGGGGTTGGAACCCTTGAAAAACCTGTAAAGTTACACCAAAATCGTACTTAGGGTTTCTCCCAAAACTTCTCTCTTTAAATGTGAAAAACTAGAAACCTATATATATAGGAAAATAGGGATGACGACGTCAAGAACAAAGGTGTGACGCCGTCATCTCACCGCCAAATACTTCCTCGGACGGCCTTGATCTACTTCTGACGCCGTCAAGGCCTAGGCCGTCACACAAATTACTCTTGACGCCCTGTGTGTGACGCCGTCATCAACTACGGATTTTAATTCTTGGGGTTTGACGCCGTCAGGAAAACTCTTGACGCCTTCATGAACTCTCGAATTTTATTATTGAGGTTTGACGCCGTCAGGAAATTACTCTTGACGCCGTCACCTACTGTTCCCAGCATGGAAAATTGAGACTTTGCCGTTTTCTTCACTTTTATGCTCCAAAAACGTCCAAAATGGCTTCTTTTCCAGAATTCACTCTCCAAGTACCTAAAATCACAAAAGGAACGATTTAGGGCAATATTTGATCAAATAAATTCGGATTCGGGCTTAAATGACCCCCTAAAAGTGGTTCATTTTTCGCCTTATCAGTTTTGTAGTATGTTGCAATATATTACATTTATGTTATGTTTTTAATAGTTTTATGTTATGTTTACATGTTATGTAAAAGTCTAAGGGCTAAATATGTAACACAGTCAAAGTTAAGAGAAGCCCTAGGCTAAGTACTATAAATACTCATGTAATCCCTCCTTTGGAGGTTGTTGGTTCTCTTGGAAATACTAGTTCATTTCATTTTCATATTAAGGGTTCCTTCCACTCTCTCTCTCTCTCTACTTACTTTCTTTCCCTAAGATTTAGTGATTATATGTTAAGAAATCATGACCTAACAAGTGGTATCATTCGCCAAGGGATAATATAGGTTGTTCTAGGTTAGATTTGGTAAGAAAAACTAGGTTTAAATGGGTTTGT
The DNA here is from genome assembly GCA_030686995.1 of Artemisia argyi. NCBI lineage: Eukaryota > Viridiplantae > Streptophyta > Magnoliopsida > Asterales > Asteraceae > Artemisia > Artemisia argyi. The sequence continues at coordinate 43,650,216 of CM060676.1, read as the reverse complement.
TATGCATCTGAGTCCTGTTCATCGACGTTCTATCGAGTTAGAGCTGTCTGTTTATCGAGTTAGGGTAATATATTCACCGAGTTAGCTGTAACTTGTTTCGAGTTATTCATTTGGCGAGTTAGCTACTACCTTATCGTTTATTGAGTAAGGTTCTTTGTGTTTGATACATAGGGGAAACTATACTCAATTTATTTCTTGTTATCGAGTTAGCAGTTTATCGAGTTAGTAATCCTGGAAACCTTACCGAGTTAATACTACTGAAAGTTTTACCGAGTTAGAACATAAATCAGTACCGAGTTAGAAAATATAGCTGTACCGAGTTACAAGCCTGTTTTTTTTGTCGAGTTTGCAAGTCCAACGTACCTAAAACCACAACCTTTATTTTTCCTTAACGATCCAAGTTTAACATAATCACTTAACATGTCTCAACCACCGTACTACAACTTTTATCAACAGCAGAATCAAAATCATCAGCAGCAACAGTATCAACAACCACCACAGTATCATCAGCAAACGTTATACCCACAAAAACATCTTTTCATGCAACAACATCAGATGGTTCCGATACAATAACCATATCTAATGCCACAACAACAAAGTCCACTTCTACCCAAACAAACTCACTGGTTTGATCGGATTTGTAAAGTCATATCAACTAAGGAATCCAGACATGAGGCAGGATCAATAGACACACCACCAATGCTTACACCTGGAAACTATGTTCAGTGGAAAAGTTGATTCTTAAGGTTTAATGAACTCAAGAAACCTCATGGTAAGTTCATGAAACAAGTTATCCTCGAAGGACCTTTTCAGTGGCCTACTAACTTAGTTGGAGGCGACCCTTCTGCTGATCCTCCTGTACCCCCAACACCAATACCAGTTCCAGAGACTCAACTCACTTCTGAACAACAACTTCATCGTGAAGCAGACGAGTATGCTATTATTTACATACTTCAAGGAATACCAAATGCAATATTTAGAAGTGTTGATGCTCAGAAAACTGCTAAGGCAATGTGGGAACACGTTCATCTACTAATGGAAGGCACTCAGCTGAACAAAGAGGACATGGAATCAAAACTCTATATGGAGTACACCAACTTCATGATTGAACCAGGGGAGACACTTGAATCATACTATCACCGTTTCACCAATATCGTCAACGATTTGGAAAGACATGAAGTACACCTACCAAGGATCGCAGTAAATACGAAGTTTGTCGATAGTCTGGGTTATGAGTGGCTAAATTATGTGACATTTGTTCGACAAGCAAAGAATCTTCATAATGCTCCATATGGTGTGTTGTATGATTATCTGAAGCACCATGAAGCTGAAGTGGAAAAAGATCGAGTTGTTCGAGGAGGTTATACACCACCCCCAACACTAAATTCATTGGCACTCGTTGCTCAATCTCATTCTGCTCCATCTCCAATGTCAAATCATGCTTATGTTTAGGAACATAATTACTTCAGTTATCCACAACCTTCTACCTCAAACCAAATGATTTCTTATGATTCATCTCCACAGCAGACTTCAACTCAACTTGTTCCATACACCAACAGTGATGCAGTGTATTACTCAAATTCCAATGAAGATGACGATGAGGATTTCAATACGTTGAATCAGGGACTTGCTCTCATTGCTCGTGCTTTCAGCAAATTCTCCAACAAGACAAACCACCGGTAACGTTCTTCTTCTAACACAAGGAATCAAGCTGTTGTGCAAGATGACAGGGTTGAAATACAGAACCGTAACTTTGGTCGATCAGGTTCAGGAGGTTATTCAGGAAATTTTGGGAATGGTCAGAGGTTTAACAACAATGGAGGGTTCAGGAACAATTCAGGTTCTCCTCAGCAAAGATCTGAAATAGTTGAAAATGGGAATTCAGATTCAGGGAATGCAGTGTGGTGCTACAACTGTAATGGTAAATGTCATATTGCAACAACATGTCCAAAACCGAGAACTCGGGGAAGTAAGTTTCACAAGCAGGCATTACTTATGGTTCTCAAAGATGAAAAGGAAGGAAATTTCACTGAGCAGGAGAACAGTTTCATGGCAAATGCGTACAACAATGATGACATGGAAGATCTGGAAGCTAATGCAGCTGTGATGCTTATGGCCAACATGCAGGAACTTCAGTTGAATGATTCAGGCCCAGTGTATGACACTGATGGTTTGTCTCAGGTACATGACCTAAACACGCGCTTAATACATGAAATAGCATCACCCACTACTTCTGAATCAGATAAGGCGCAAGTTGTTCCATCTGACTCATCTTTATCTCCTCAAGAGGATGAACAAATGAACACAGTTGTTATATTTGATGATGACACAGTTGTTTCATTTGATGATCCTATTGAGAATGACAAACATGATCATGTAGAACAACATGAACCTTTGTTTGATCCAGATCCTGACCTTATATTGTTGTCCAATCAACTGAATGCTCAAAAATTGCAACTCATGAAATGCAATGAGAAAAATAAAGCTTTGAAAGAAACAAATGCTATTTTAACTAAGGATATTCAGTGCTACAAAATTCAACTTTCAAATCTTGAAAATGAAGTCAAACGTGAAAAGAGTTTTGAAAAGGCATTTCATGAATATTACAATAAAGAACAAGATCTTCAACACAAAATGCGTGAATTAATTGAGTCAAATTGTAAATTGGTTTCCAAACTGGAAAATGAAAAATGTGAACTCAAACAACAAGTTGAACAACTCCAAAAGGATCTTTTAAAAACACAAACAGAGTTGTCAACTTGCAAAATGGATTTTTATGAACACAAAGTGAGAAAAAGGAAAAGAGAAGATTCTTTACTCGATGAAATTATCACTCTTGAACATCAAATTCAAGAATTTAAAAATATCGTTTACAAACATGGGGAAGCTGTCACAACAATTCAAGAATTTACATTGAAACCAAGACCCGATAAAGGTTTTGCGATTGGTGACTACCGTTCAAATTTTCTTCACACAGCGTTCAAAACAAATCCTAAGATTTACAGTATGGACCAATTGCTTGTAATACAATTGTGCGTGTTGTTGTATATGATACTGAGGAAGAAGAGAAACTTGAAGACGAGAGTCGATCAAAAATGAGTTTAGTAGAACATTGCAAACCATATGATTACTCAAAAGCTCCTCATATTTCAAAATCTTTTGTTCCACCAAAAGAAATACCTGAGAAATCATGGTATGTAACCGAGTCATATGTTTCATCTTCCAATGGGGTCCTGTCCAAACTGTGGCACAAGTTAATGGACCTTTACCGTCCTCTGGTGAAGTTATACCTTTACCTACATGTTCTCATGTCTTAGATTATTTCAAAACTTTCATGAAAGACATAAAAAATTTGTAAGAGGTAATTGAACGCAATTCGGAAATAAAAATAACCACTTTTCAATCTGCTTATGAGCGAGAAAATAGAGACATTTTTCAAAAACAATTTTTGCCATTAGTTCATCATTTGCGTCATTGTGCTACACGTTGGGAACATGAACTTAAAAAAGAAGTCAAATCAATGATAAACGTTTTCAAATTGAATGAAAATGCTATTTTGGTTCAACAACAAAGAAACAGAGCTTTAAAAACAGATGCTGATCGACTCTTGGAACAAGTTCTACATGCTGATATTGTGTCTGTTATCATGAATTCCATTTATCTTGCTGGTACTTCTAAGTTTGTTGATGCTCATTCTGTTGATAATGATTTGTGGAAAAAGGAAATTGAGTCATTAAAGAATGAAAATGAAAAGATAAGGAAAAACAGTGATGATGTGAAAAATAAACTTTCAAAAGAAATTTGTCAACTCAAACAAAGGCTTGAATGGTGTCAAGCTCAAAGTCTTGAACTGTAATTGCAACTTCAAAGTCAAAATGTTTCAAAAACTTGTCATATTTGCAAAAACAATGAGTCTTTTAAAAATCAATGTCTTCAATATGAAAAGGAAATTGCAAAATTGCAAAATTGACAATGGTGAATGGGAACAAAACCGGATTGATATTGCTCATTGCAATAGAAAACTTGAGTCTCAAATTCAGGACAAAAATCACATCATCATTGATTTAAAATAGGAAATTAAGCTACTTGAGAAAGGAAAGTTTGTTGACACCATAGTGATTGCACCAGGAAAGTACCACATAGACAAAACAGATTAGGGAAATCATGCTCAGAGTTCTAATGTTAATTCTACCACTTCTACAGGAATAGTCTCCACTAAAAGCGTTAGCAGACACAAGCGAAAAAATAACAAGAAGACTAGGAAGACTAGGATCTGGCAACGTACTAGCGGAACACTAGAAGTCCAAGAAGTAGAAGATCAACTTAGGAATTTGAATAAAACTCATCTTGCATCTGAATTAGATTTTAATCTGGCAAATTGTAATCGAAATCTCAGTGTAACGAATGATGAACCTTTGAATGTTTTAAATTTTAACGCATCTTGTGTGTTTTGTCGCAAAAGTGTATTATCTGGTGATCATGCGAAATGTGTAGCTAATTCTCTCTTAAATCATCATAAGAAACGTAGGACAGGCATTCCTTCTAGGCCCACTACTGCCTCTAAGTCTATATTAGGAAAACCGCCAACTACGGTTTCTAATGATGTTGTAGTTACCCCCATAGTTGAACTAGACAAATCTAGGAACAAGCCCAAAGCTAGTGAATTCACCAAAAAGAAAGAGAGAACTAGTTGGAACTGGCAACGTTGGTTACAATATAAACCAGACTTTAAATGGATTCCTAAAATGTTGATTACATGTGCTTCTAACCAACAGGAACCCGCACTTTCTTTGGGTTCCACCCTTACTTCTGTTCCATCTTCGTCGTCTTCTTCTGATGCAGGTGGTTCAGATTGTTCTCTGGATTGTTGATAGCGGATGCACCCGACATATGACAGGCAATCTCAAACTATTTGTCAACTTTGTTTCAAAGTTTATCGGCACTGTCAGATTCGGGAATGATCATTACGCTCTAATCATGGGATACGGTGACTATGTGAACGGGAACATTGAAATTAGAAGAGTTTACTATGTTGAAGGCTTGGGTCACAACCTCTTTTCAGTCGGTCAATTTTGTAATGGGGATTTAGAAGTAGCATTCCGAAAGAAAACCTGTTTTGTTCGTGATTTACATGGAATTGATCTAATGTCGGGCACACGCAAAACCAGTCTATACACAATTTACATGTCTGACATGATTGCTTCATCTCCGATCTGTCTTCTCTCCAAAGCTGAATCGACTAAATCATGGTTATGGCACAAACGTCTTTCTCACTTGAATTTCAAAACAATGACTGAACTCGCTCGTCACAAACTGGTTGATGGCTTTCCAAGATTCCGTTATGCCAAAGATCACTTATGTCCGGCCTATGAACAAGGCAAAAGTACTCATGTTCATTTACTGTCAAAAACTGAACACAGTACTAATCATGTGTTACAACTTCTTCATATGGATTTGTGTGGTCCGATGCGTGTTCAAAGGATCAACGGTAAACGCTACATATTAGTAATTGTCGATGATTACTCTTGTTGGACTTGGGTTTATTTTCTTCGTAGCAAAGACCAAGCTCCTCAAATGATCATCACCTTTCTCACGAAAATTCAAGTTCAGTTACGCAACACGGTCAGAATGGTTAGAACTGACAATGGAACATAATTTAAGAATCAGACATTAAAGTCGTATTTTGAGAAAGTAGGAATTGAACATCAAACGTCTATTGCAAGAACACCCAAACAGAATGGAGTAGTTGAAAGACGCAACAGAACGTTAGTGGAAGCTACAAGAACGATGTTAATCAATGCTCAATTACCAGATTACTTATGGGCAAAAGCTGTTTCAACCGCATGTTACACTCAAAACCGTTGTATGATCACAAAACGCCATCACAAACCCCTTATCAGATTGTTCACAAAAGGAAACCGAACATCAATTACTTTCATGTATTTGGAGCTCTATGCTTTCCAGTAAATGATCGTGATGATTTAGGTAAACTTAAAGCAAAGGCTGACATTGGAGTGTTCATTGGATATTGTGGAAATTCGAAAGGCTTTCGGATATAGAATCGTCGTATAAGAGAGATTCAAGAGACCATTCATGCTAATTTTGATGAACTCACACAAATGGCTTCTGAGCAAAACAGCTTAGGACCCGCATTCAACCATCTAAATTTTCTGGAATCTTTGGCTGAACCATTGTCACTCTCCCGTTAAGAAGTGGAAACCTTGTTTGCTCCTTTGTTTGATGATTCGATTGAAAACCGTCCTTCTGAGGTCTCACCAATTTCCGCTGCACACCTTGATCATAATCAAGTACCTGGTTCACCTCAACAAACAACAACAACTGTTAGGAGAGACGGCCCTCTAATTGCATCTCCAACAACCGCAGAACAAACCGGATCCAACTCACGACAATCAGCTGAAGAATCCATATCTAAATCAGTTCCACATACCGCAGAGCATGATCCAGAGGAATTTTTTAACCCATTTGCACCGGCTCAACTCATTCCTGACATTGCTGAGCCGTCTACACGCAATTTGGATCCTGCTAACATGCGTGATAACTATCAACTTCACCCTTCGACACACAAATGGACTCGAGATCACCCCTTAGTTCAAATTATTGGCCATCCAGATGCACCAATCATGACAAGACAACGACTCCACACAGATGGTGAAACTTGCATCTATGCACTCACAGTTTGTCAAGATGAACCTAAGAACATTAAACAAGCAATGGCTTATGACAACTGGATTGAATCTATGCAAGAGGAACTTCAATAATTCAAATGATTAGAAGTCTGGGAATTGGTTGAAAAACCTGACGGAGTCTTTGTCATTGGGTTAAAATGGATTTGGAAAAATAAGTTGGATGCAGAAGGCACTGTCATACGTAACAAATCACGCTTGGTAGCTAGAGGATACTTCTAAGAAGAAGGAATTGATTTTGAAGAATCTTTTGCTCCAGTGGCTAGACTTGAAGCTGTTCGGATTTTTCTGGCATATGCTGCTCATCGGAATATGGTTGTTTATCAAATGGATGTGAAAACGGAATTTCTAAATGGTCAACTTTGTGAAGTAGTTTATGTTAGTCAACCGGAAGGCTTTGTTGATCCTGATCGTCCCAATCACGTATACCGACTCAAAAAGGCTTTTTACGGACTCAAGCAAGCCCCAAGGGCGTGGTATGACAAACTATCTGCTTTCTTGCTGGCCAATAAATTTTCTAAAGGTTCGGTGGATCGAACGTTATTTACTAAAACATACGGGGTGGACTTACTAATTTTTCAAATATATGTCGATGACATTATATTTGCTTCAACAAACAAAAGATACTCAAATGATTTTGCAAATTTAATGAAAGATAATTTTGAAATGTCCATGATGGGTGAACTTTCGTTCTTGTTAGGACTACAAGTTCATCAATCACCCCGTGGGATTTTTCTAAATCAGTCTAAATATGCTTTGTAAATTTTAAAGAAACATGGAATGATGAGCTGTGATACTTATAATACACCAATGGGTTTTGGCACAAAACTAGATGCTGACATACATGGGACTCCAGTTGACCCTACCAAACACCGTAGTATTATTGGGTCACTCATGTATCTCACAACTAGTAGACCTGATATTGTCTTTGCAGTCTACATGTGTTCTCGTTATCAGTCTAAACCAACTGAAAGGCACCTCAATGAGGCTAAATGAATCCTTCGATACATAAAAGGAACCATTAACTTGGGGATTTGGTATCCGAAGGATTCTGGTTTTGAACTAATTGCTTTTTCAGACGCTGACCATGCAGGATGCTTAGACACGCGAAAAAGTACATCAGGTGGATTACAGTTTCTTGGAGATATGCTTGTGTCTTGGCAATCTAAGAAGCAGGACTGCACATCACTGTCATCAACTGAATCTGAGTACGTAGCTATGTCTGCTTTTTGTGCTCAAGTCATTTGGATGAGATCATAGCTTAAGGACTATGGCTACCTATTCAATAAGATTCCGATCTATTGTGACTCCAAAAGTGCCATTACAATTTCCGGCAACACCGTTCCTCACTGCAAGTCCAAACACATTGATCTCCGCTATCATTTCATCAAGGAGCATGTCGAAAAGGGTACAGTTGAATTATACTTTTTCGGAACTGAATACCAATTGGCGGACTTACTCACTAAAGCATTACCTCCAACAAGGTTTGCTAATCTAGTTCACCAAATTGGTATGCGATGTTTGACTCCAGAAGATCTGAAAATGTTTTTAAAACACAAGTGATTGTCAAACATCAAAACTATCTTTGTAAATATCTTCTTCAAAAACAAAATACAAAAATATAAAACCAATAAAAACACAAAAATATTTTTCATTTTTTTCATAAAAAAAAACTTTTCCGTACTTCAAGATATGTTGTTCAAATACATTTTCCATATTTTTATAACAAACATATCTTGCGGGGAGACAAAAAGTTTTTCTACTTCTTCATTAAAGAGCTTTTTCTCATCACGTAAATACTTTTCTTTCGACACCTCTTGAACCATTTGGATGATTAAAAGTTTACAACTTCACGTGGTTGGTTCAAGGGGAGGTAACATCCAAAATACTCGGAGTATTCATTGCTTGGACTCAAATTTTATGTTCTTAAAACTTAAGGGGCTTAATGTGCTGAATTGTCAAAAACCTTCATTTGAAAACAAGTGCAAGGACCAATAGTGTCAATATTCCAAAGTCATAAATATATAAACAAGACTCAAAATCTGTTTCTCACTTTTACGCAAACAATAAACCACCCCTTCGCTGCTACTTTTTTCACAAAATTCATGTTTTAAAGATTGCCGAGTTTTTGTGATTGTAAGTTCTAATGTTTATCATTTTCTTGCATTAATCACTCGCCCTTTTTCTCTTTGATTTTTCTGTGACTACATTGTCAGAAATTGATAATTAGGGTTTATGCTCAAAATTGGGTGTTTCTTATTTGTGATGTTTTAGGCTAATTAAATTAGAAGGTTAGCTTTGGTAGGACACAATATGTTAGACTACATCTTTGTTTTGATTCCTAATTCATCAGACATGAGAAATTTATGTGTTTAGGGTTTAAGGGGCTCGACTTCGTGGATAAATCATTCTGGGTTTATGTTTGTTTGTTATGAGAATTGTTTGTGGCTTATTTGTGAACACTAAACATGTACCTTAAGTCTCAGGGCATTACAATAACATTTTCTTGTGGTTCGTTAAAATTGTTCAACTGTTTGATCTTTTGCAAGAAATGTGTTTGGCTTATGTAATGTTTAGAACTGGATTGTGAAATTAGATGCCTATTGACACCAAAGTGTAGCAGACCCTTGGCCTAAATCTTTCAGAAATTTTTGGTCTTTATGAATGGTGCCGAGTTTGTATATGAACTTATCAAGTTAGTATGAATGTTTTCGAGTTAACTGTAGAGCTTATCGTGTTTGGTAATGCATCTTATCGATTTTGTAAGTTATTGTCGAGTTAGTGATACTTATCGAGTTTGGTGATAGATGTTATCGAGTTTGCTTGTTTTATCGAGTTTTCTGCTTTGTCGAGTTATATAAGTTATCTTTATGTCTGCCTTATCAAGTTTGACACCTTTTTTTTTTTTTTATCGAGATAGGGATTATTTTTATCGAGTTTGCAAAATCTTTTCAAGTCTTATCGAGTTATGAAATTTCTTGTGGAACTTATCGAGTATCATGATTTCTTCTCCGAGTTAGGAGTTTTATTATGGAACCATCGAGTATGGGTTCCAAATTTACAACTTTTATGAAATGAAATGTTGCCCATTTTTTTTTAAAACTTATCGAGTTTGGGGACTGATTGGTTTTTATCGAGTTAGCAACATATTTGCTATTTTATTGAGTTTGAATCTCAGTAATGGTTTTGTAGAATTAAAGTTACTTATTGGTTTTGTTGTACTGTGGTTTGTGGTGTATGATCATAACATGTCTACAATGGATGATATCTTGGATTTTGAAATGACAACTAACATATACATCACCACACTGTACTTTTGGTTGTATGACACATTTCAGGTACAAACATGTCGGTTGCATCCACACCTAGACACGAGTTGATTCAAGGAGAAGAAAGAACAATCAGAAAGTCTAACTTAAAAGTTGATCTTGAGACAATCACGTGCCATCCAACATGTGAAATCATTATAGAGATACTCAAACGACACTTCATTCACAATCTCCTCACAACCACATGCTCAGTACCAGAAGTTTACTTAACACAGTTCTGGGAAACTCTTGAAGTTAGCAGAAACAGCAAAACCATGGGTATTCATCTTGATCACAAAGATATTGTGTTTAATGTGAATACCCTCCGCTCTCTTCTTGATTTACCTGCAGAAGGAACAAGAAACCTTAAGAAATTCACTCCTTTTGCCTTCATTGTCAGAAATTTTCAGTCTTCTTCGTGAAATTGTGTATGATGAATCAGTGATCAAACTCAACAAAATATCTACTATCGACAGAAAGTTCATTCCACAACCATGGCTTGCACTATACCCAATCTTCACCAATAGCTTAACTGGCAAAGAAACCGGGTATGAACACCCTTCTCTTGAACTTATGCAGATCTTCTGGGGGGTTGTCAAAGTCACATCTATTGACTATGCTCAACTGATTTGGGAGGATATGGTTCTTCAAGCAAGACAGTTTAAGAAAGCTTCAAATTCAAGAATTCCATTTTACCGATATACCAAATGTCTCATTGCTCATTTCATGCATATATACCCAGATATTGATCGCAGATCGGAAGATAAAGAACACACAACTGCCATGGATCATATGTATACACGAACCAGAATTCAGAAGATAAACACAAGAAACAAGGAATAAGAATTCCTTTAAGTTTGTTAACTGAAGCTATTCTTACTACTAAAGCATTTGAGGTGTATGATGATTCTCAAAGAAACAACACAGTTGGTTTGACTCAGATGAAGAAAGGGAAAACTTCTAAAACTGCAACAACAATCAAGACAATTCCCAAGTCAAGAACAAAGAAAGTCACTCAACAACCAAAGAAGAAAGTCACAGCTCTGTGTGATGAACCAACTAATGATGAAGGAAATGTTCAGGAAGAGACTGAGACTGAGAAGCTTAGATTGATTAAAAGGAAGAAGGCGGAAAAAGGAAAGGCAAAAGAAACTTAGGAAGAATCCGTCACCTCACCAATGTCCGAATCCGAAGAAGATGAACAACTGCAAATAACAATAAGAGAAAGCAAACAATCGGAAGAGGAAAGAATTGCAAGACTAACAAAGAAAGGTGAAGGTTCTTGTAGTCAGGATGTAGAAATGACAACTCCAGCTTCAGAAGGAGATGATCAATCATCTGAAGAAACACGTTCACGAACATTGTCATCCTCTGATCAAGATGGTGATGATTCCGATAATGAAGCTGAGTCATCTAGTTCAGAACAAAGAATTTCTCTCGATAAGCCAGCTGAAAGTGATGAAGAAGAGGAAGCCTCCAAAAGTAAAGATGATATAGCTTCCGAAAGTGATGAAAGTAGTAATGAGAAGAAGCAGTCTGAAAGTGATGAAGCTAAGAAAACAGATGAAGATGAAGAAGATGTGAATGATGAAAGTGATGATGAATTTGATGGTGATGGTGATGATGTGCAGATTGATACTAGTAAAGACACCACTATCGACATAGTTGGTGTTGATGATGAACCGTCGACAGTCCAAACACAACCTCAACCCTCATCACCAAAACAAGTTCATCCTCAGCAAACCCTTGCTTCACCAACAACAGTTCACCCAAGCTTGCTGAAATCATTAAAAGAACAACTTCAGAAGCTCCAGAAATAATTTGATGAAAAAAAGAATGGTGTTGAGACGTTCAAAGTATACAATATTGATGCAGTAGTTAAGCACCAGGTGAAAGAGAGACTACCAGGAGAGGTTCGAAAGTATATTCGTGAGTGATGTGTGGGAATATCACCAGGCTTTACCTCTCGAGGGATCTCGAGAAGCTTACAACCCCCACCATGCAGTGTACCTGATCGTTGTAGTATAGTATAGTGACAAGTATCGGGGGATTGATCGTTCAACTCAGGAATAGTGTCGCTAGGATTAGAAAGCCTAAAAACTAGGTCTAGAGGTGAGAGATGATTCTTTTTGTATTTTTTATATTTTATAGAAGCAAGTAAAAATCTCGGTTTTTGGATGAGTGGGCGGAATTAGTTGCTAGTCAACTAACCCAATAACTACGATGCAATCAAAATAAAATAACAAAAATGAAAATGAAGCTAATTACTAATGTGGTATGAACAATAGATGGGAGAATTGTGTTTACTTAGATTTCACTACTCCTTAGATATCTTTTACAGGTTAATTGTTTGTTACAGTTGCATGGATGACGGGTTATATTCCTTAATACCAATCATGGAGTGGCGTACTTACTTCCCCAATTCTATAAGCTCCTACTTCACTCCTATGTCGAGCCTGCAAGAAGCTCCTAACATGGGATCACTAGAATTCTCTCATGCATTAAATACAACCATAAAAACCTAGTACACATCGGTTCATGTTTCTTAAGACGTTCAAGCAAGTTACACAATGGAGATCTACCAGTTTTCTTAAGCCTAACATTGAAATCATTCATCAATTACAACTATAAACAAGCAATGAACCTATAATCAACATCTAGGTTTCATTACATCTAAGCAAACACACAAAAGATCTAGCCTAGCATGTTAAAATCAAGACAAGTGTAAGATATATTCAAACAACACATAGACATATAGAATGAATTGAAAGGATACTTATTTCAATTGAACATGAAGGGTTTCAAGGGGTGAAAACCCTTGAAAATACTATAAAAGTCGTGTTAGGGTTTTTGAAGTTCGAGACTAAAATTCTCCTCCCAAGTTACACCCTAATGAATGAAAATTAGAAAAGTATATATAGATTTCATGAGGTGACGGCGTCAAGAGGAAAGTTCTGACGCCGTCATCTCGCCGCCAATAAAATTCTGGGACTGCCTAGATCCAGATCTGACGCCGTCATGTGTATTTCTGCTCTGGGCCGTCACCACTTTTACTCATGATGGCCTTGATCTGACGCCGTCACGTTTTCTCTGGGTCGTCACCAAAATTGCTCTTAACGCCGTCATCTAAACCTGCTTGACGCCGTCAGGTACTGTTCCCAGCAAGGAAAATTAAGACTTTGCCGTTTTCTTCACTTTTATGCTCAAAAAACGTCCAAAATGCTTCCTTTTCCAGAATTCACTCCCAAAGTACCTAAAATCACAAAAGGAACGATTTAGGGCATTATTTGATCAAATAAATTTCAATTCCAGCTTAAATGACCCCCTAAAAATGGTTCATTTTTCGCCTCACCATATACCCTTACACTTGAGATTTGCTTGTCCTCAAGCAAATGCGCTTTTATTCTAGTCAAAATACAAGTTAGGGGTCATTTAACACTAATATAAAAGTAATTACAACAAATAATCGTTCCACTAAAGACCAAAGACAAGCACGGAGGTCATACACTAGCACCTCACAAATAGTGTTTAGATACTCACATCTCTCGGGTGTAATAAAGTATATATCACAATATGGAAATGGAAAACATCTCTCACTACCTGTCATAGCAAAATAGATTACCATAGGCTTGGGAAAGGATCAAACCTCCACCACATGGCGTAAGCATCTAGGATAAACTATCAAAAAGGTCTTTTAAAGGGTTGTAATGTTAGGTGTAGGGATATGAAATACACGGTTTTGTTGGATATAGAAAATCTTTACTGGTGGCGAGTTAACCATCTTGGTTAATTACATGTACAATATGGCGTTGCTAAGCCAAGACTAGACTCGACTTAAGCTAATAAATGAAAAATAACAAAAACATAAAATAAACATAAAATGAAACGGGATGGTAGTCCGTATGTTTTTTCTCTTTTCTTTTTATATTTTTTTTCTTTTTCTTGATTTTTTCGATTTTTTTTTTTTAATTTTTTTTTTATTTTTTTTGCATACACTTTTACCCTACCATCCAAAATAATACATCATAGGGAATGAACATTCCCCTTACACTAGAACTTTTACATACTTTGCAATAAACTAATCTAATGACTCGAATTAAGATAATCAAAACACTTGGAGTACTTTTAAGATTAACGCACATATGGGGGTAATAATATGATGTTATTCCCCATTACTCTATAACATAAGTACTTTACCCATGAGTCCCAATCGTCCCAAAACAATATGTACAAGGATATGACTCGACTTAGCAACCATGTAATCAATTAGACAATTAACTAAGGGTTTAACAAATAACGATAATGCACTAAAGATGAGTGCATACACGGAAGGCTAAGGCGATTTGGGTGTACATTTAAGTGGGTTGTAACAAATTCTTCCTTTAAGTAAGATGCTTAAAGTTAGAAACAAAAAGATAGGCTCGGAGGGGTGTACTAGGGGTTTCGTGTACTAAAAATGAGTACAACGCTAAGGGTGTGGGAAAAATTATTTGACTTAACTACTGGTACACTCATAAGCACTAATAGTAAATGTTTTTCCTATCAAATCTAAAGGCGAACCTCACATATTTGGGTGGAAATTGTTTCTGAATGATACAGTTTTGTGCTAGTCATACGACTCCTATCCATGAGACGCTTGCTAAGGCTAAAGATTCACTCCTAAATGTGGTAAAAAATTTTAAATTTGGCGCTAAAATTACACTAACAAGTATTTCTCATAGTTTTATTACACACCTACCATCAAACAAACAAACTCAAGCGAAAGTGTATCCTATGAGGTATCGTCATTTTACCCTCCCCTTACACTTAGGATGAACATTGTCTCCAATGTTCAATTAAAGATTGTAAAAGTAAAACAGGTAAAAGAATGAAATCAAACACTCCCCTGATTCGCTCGGTATGGATAGTACGGTAACCAGGTTAGATCTTCCTCCAAGAAAATGAACAATCAAAGCTTTCCTTCCAGAATATAAATCATCTTCTTGTCATACATAACCTGTTAAACCTGAGAAAACAAACAAGGCAACCTCGCGTAAAATCAGCGGCAATCTATATATGATAATAAATCCTAGAAAACAACATAAGATATAATGCTTGTGGAATGATGTTTGCAGATTCCCTGGAGATTATAAAACTAAAGATTCGACAAAAACTTTAAGACTCCGTTAGAAAAACAAAACTAGCAAAATTTCCAGATTTTTACACGTGACGCCATCAGGAGTTTCTTCCTGACGCCGTCAGAAGTGACCTGCAGAAATCTTTATGTTGAGTTTCCGGAAATTTTCTAGAAAAACTTTGTCCTACTTCCTGGAAAATCCTGCAAAACATAATTATGACTCGATAGAAGCATTTAACTCTAACAAATATGAATATACATGTTCATTTAATGTTGTGGAGAATCATGATCAATTTTGTTTCTTAAAAACATATTTGGGGTTTCCCCTTACACTTATCTTTTGCGAAATACCTTTGGATGAAGTTAAGGCAAAGCCAACAACAAAATAAAGTATTTTCACCATTTTATTTTGAAACATGATCTACCAACAATAAAAATAAAGCATGCATACGGAAACAAATAACAATCAAACAAAATAAAAATCACACAAAGCATGGGTTGCCTCCCAAGAAGCGCTTTTCTTTATTTACGAGTCTTGTAGCTAGACTCAAGGTCATGGGTTACTACATGACCTCATAGTTGGTTTCACTATCTAGGTTATCTCCTATATTAGTTTTGTATTCCGGACCTAGTTGCAAGCATTCTTTGTAGAAACCAAGGATCCTATTCATCACATACTCTACTCCTCTACGTCTATCCTCATCATTCCTATAGTAAACCGCTTGTTTGTGTTCCTTTTCTATGTTTGATAGGAGGCGGTATTGTTCAACCTTATAAGGCATTTGGTAGGCAATCTCATCATTATCTTCCTTGAACCTAACTATCCCTAGAGTCGGATCATAACTCATCTTAGTGGCCTCAACGAACGGTTTTCCGAACACTACTTGACTTAGGCAATCATCTATCACCGGACGAGTATCCTAAACTATCATAAAATCGATCTCATAAGTGAAATTTCTGATGATCACATGCAATCCTTTCACTCTACCTACAAAATTACTTAGCAAGTTCTTGTTGGGCATTATCTTATAACCAAGTTGCTTCTTCATTACCCAATTATAATAAGTCCTAGTCATGATGTTTATAGGAGACCTAAGATCGATATAAGCTTTCCATACATGTGTATGCCCAATGTTGCATGGTATGTTGATGTTAGAGGGATCACCTACTTTAATAAGGGGTGAACTAAGGATATATGGTGTCTCGGGATCATTGAATAAATCCTTGTGATATTCCCGTTCTTCCTTGGTGGGAAACTTATCAAAGTATTCTTCTACAGTTTCTACTTCCTCTAACTTTTCTCCTTTATTAACCTCAACTTCCTTAATTTCATCCCTAGCCTCGGTTTCTACTCCAACTTCATCCTTGTCACTTTCTTCTATCTCCTTATCTATTGGCTTAATGGTGACAACATTGACAAAGTGGACGTGTTTGGATGACGAGGGGTCCTTAGTTTGGATTCTGCTATTGGCGCCCCTAGTGTCCTTCCTAGGTGTAGTTAACGCTTGGTTGTTGAGGGCTTTCAACAAGTTGTCAATCTTATTTGTCATCTTCGTTTGTTGTTGGTTGAATTCGGTTTCAAACTTAGCTATGCGAGCTTCTTGAGATGCCATAAACTTGGACATCAATCCTTCAAGATTGTTGGTACTACCATAGTTGTTAGAAGGATTTTTGTTGAAAGTACGGTTGGAGGGTGGACCGTTTGTTTGGTAACGATTAGGCGGATTGGAAGAGTTGTTTTGGTTTTGTTTCCACCTAAGGTTTGGGTGATTTTTCCAAGAAGGGTTGTAGGAATCACCATAAGGGTTTGGCTCGGGGTTGAAAGTGCACCACTTATTTCCCGCTTCGTCGGTACGCGAGGACGCGTAGTCCGCAAAAGCTGTTCCGGGGAGTTCCACGCAATCACGAGTGTCATGGGGACCACTACATAATTCGCATGAAGAGCTGATTTTATTCACTTGGCTTGAAGGCTTAGGAGCTTCGTAAGATTTCATGAGAAACTTGACTTGGTCCTCAAGTTCCATGATCCTACGGTCGGGAGTGCTAGAATTGTTCGAAGGCAAAGATATTGCCTTGACCGTTTTGTTCAAATCACGGGGATCATTCCAACTTTCGTAATCATAGAGAGCAAGATCTTCTTTGAGTTCCCATGATTCTTCCGCACTTAGATCACGTAGCTTACCACCGGCCGATTGGTCAATGGTTCGCCTTGTGGAGAGATCGATATGGTCATAGAAGATTTGGACTTTGAGCCAAAGATCTATGCCATGATGAGGGACTTTTTGGAGTAAGTCCTTGAAACGAGTCCATGCTTCATATAGAGTTTCACCTTGACGTTGTTGGAACATCAAGATATCATTTCTAAGCTTGGTAGTTCTCCCCGGTGGGAAAAATTGAGCAAGGAAACGAGTGGTGAGATCATCCCATGAGGTGATAGATCCCGCGGGTAAACGTTCAAGCCATTGACTAGCTTGATTACGTAGAGAGAATTGGAATAGGCGTAATCAGGTCGACTCTCTAGTTGTAACATCAAGGTCTATAGAATCTACGATTTTATGGAAGTCCCTGAGATGTTGATTAGGATCTTCGGAACGAAGTCCGTGGAATGCACATCCGCTTTGCACCAACCGGATGGTGTCGGATCGCAAGGGAGACACATTGGGTCCTTGGGTGAGCTCAATAGTGTTTCGATAGCCTTGGTGGCTAGGTCGGGAGTACTCTCCTAGGGTTCGGGGCCTAAGAGGTTGGTTAGCTAGTGGTGGGTTTTGTGGGTGATCTTGTTGTGGTGGGTTGATGGGTTCAAAGATGTTACCACCTTCCATGATGTCAGATGGTAAAGGTTACAAACAAAAACACGAAGAAGTAAGATAGACTAAAGAAAACTAAAAATAAAAATAAAATCTTACTAGAAAGGAATCTAGCAAGTAGACCTAATAAAAAGAAATCCTAACCTAGACAATAACTATTCCCCAAGCTGCGGCGCCAAAAACTTAATGCGTGGGAATTGCACCAGGCTTTACCTCTCGAGGGATCTCGAGAAGCTTACAACCCCCACCAGGCAGTGTACCTGATCGTTGTAGTATAGTATAGTGACAAGTACCGGGGGATTGATCGTTCAACTCAGGAATAGTGTCGCTAGGATTAGAAAGCCTAAAAACTAGGTCTAGAGGTGAGAGATGATTCTTTTTGTATTTTTTATATTTTATAGAAGCAAGTAAAAATCTCAGTTTTTGGAAGAGTGGGCGGAATTAGTTGCTAGTCAACTAACCCAATAACTACGATGCAATCAAAATAAAATAACAAAAATGAAAATGAAGCTAATTACTAATGTGGTGTGAACAATAGATGGGAGAATTGTGTTTACTTAGATTTCACTACTCCTTAGATATCTTTTACAGGTTAATTGTTTGTTACAGTTGCATGGATGACGAGTTATATTCTTTAATACCAATCATGGGGTGGCGTACTTACTTCCCCAATTCTATAAGCTCCTACTTCACTCCTATGTCGAGCCTGCAAGAAGCTCCTAACATGGGATCACTAGAATTCGCTTATGCATTAAATACAACCATAAAAACCTAGTACACATCGGTTCATGTTTCTTAAGACGTTCAAGCAAGTTACACAATGGAGATCTGCCAGTTTTCTTAAGCCTAACATTGAAATCATTCATCCATTACAACTATAAACAAGCAATCAACCTATAATCAACATCTAGGTTTCATTACATCTAAGCAAACACACAAAAGATCTAGCCTAGCATGTTAAAATCAAGACAAGTGTAAGATATATTCAAACAACACATAGACATATTGAATGAATTGAAAGGATATTTATCTCAATTGAACATGAAGGGTTTCTATGGGTTAAAACCCTTGAAAATACTGTAAAAGTCATGTTAGGGTTTATGAAGTTCGACCCTAAAATTCTCCTCCCAAGTTACACCCTAATGAATGAAAATTAGAAAAGTATATATAGATTTCATGAGGTGACGGCGTCAAGAGGAAAGTTCTTACGCCGTCATCTCGCCGCTAATAAAATTCTCGGACTGCCTAGATCCAGATCTGACGCCGTCATGTGTATTTCTGCTCTGGGCCATCACCACTTTTACTCTTGACGGCCTTGATCTGACGCCGTCACGTTTTCTCTGGGTTGTCACCAAAATTGCTCTTGACGCCGTCATCAAAACCTGCTTGACGCCGTCAGGTACTGTTCCCAGCAAAGAAAATTAAGACTTTGCTGTTTTCTTCACTTTTATGCTCCAAAAACGTCCAAAATGCTTCCTTTTTCAGAATTCACTCCCAAAGTACCTAAAATCACAAAAGGAACGATTTAGGGCAATATTTGATCAAATAAATTCCAATTCCGGCTTAAATGACCCCCTAAAAATGGTTCATTTTTCGCCTCATCAGTGAGAAACTCCCTACTACCGTGGAACACTACGTTAGAGATAATCTTGAAGGGATTGTTTCCCAGAAATTTCAAACTACACCTATCACCATTCAAACTTTACCACCAAACCCTTCTGTGAGTGATCTCAAAGGTAAGTTATTGGAAGCAATCGTGAATGATCCAGATGAGAATGATCTACGCAAGGCACTGATCAAGTCAATTAAAAAGGCTGAAAAGAAAGACGAAGCATGCAAGAAGACGAAGGCTACCAAGCGTCGTCATGATGATTCGGATCCAGATGATCAGCCACAACAACAAGATAAAAGGAAGAGAATATCCGGTTCTACCTCCAGACCTCCAACTACAACTGTCAACGTTCCAGATGATCCAATCCCTACACATTCAACCGAGGAAGCAGGTGTAAATATGGATGACATCCCACTACAAATCACTGAAAACATTGAAGAACCACCAAAGGAAGTTCAATTAATTCCAGCTCCTGAATGGATTAATCCCGATGCAGCTTCATATAACTGGTTTGATGACATGGTCGATGCTCACCCTGATATTCCTGAAGTAGAAGAAATGATTGAAGGATCGATTGTGAACTTCACTAAACGAATCAAGAAAGTGATGCAGACTCAAAAGCTTCAGCTCTCAGACTTATTTAAGATTCGTGCAGCAGGGTTCACAGAATTCAAAACGTGCACTACAACCGAACTCGAGTTTGAATACAACGTTGATGAAGTCGCAAGAGCTCTATCGGAGAATATTACTTGGGAAAAGAGACCTTCATGGGACAGAATCTACACCGGTACGGATTCTGATGACTTTAAGTTTCAAGATTTCACACAACCATTACCCCTTATTGGTCCTCCTAACCTACCAAAGATTCCTAAGCAATACTTCTTCAACAACCATCTGCAATATCTTATCCATGGGAACACAGATTTTGAACACCGTTATGCATCATCTCTCACCAAATTCAAAGCCGCTTCATATCCTCTAGAAAATCTTGAAGATCAAATGAGAAGATTGTATTCAACATCTGTCTACAAGTATAATGTTGAAGCAGCTTTGTACACGCTTCACTGGCCAGAGATGCGCAAATGTTTCTATAAGTACAAGTTGACATTCTGATCTAAGCATAAGGTCTTCTCACAACAACGAATTCTTTCCATCAAAGATGTTCCAGTAACTGAAAAAAGATTTGGTTATAATTTTCTTGACGAAATTATGGTCCGTCGAATCGATGAAAAGTTGTATACCTTCAGTGAAGCAGACTATCATCGATTGAATCTCAATGATATCAAAGATATGTACTTACTTAAGGTTCAAGGCAAACTTTAGCATCTGCATGGCAGCCTTTAGTATGACATCATCAACTGATGAGGCGAAAAATGAACCATTTTTAGGGGGTCATTTAAGCCCGGAATTGAAATTATTTGATCAAATATTGCCCTAAATCGTTCCTTTTGTGATTTTAGATACTTTTGGAGTGAATTCTAGAAAAGGAAGAATTTTGGACGTTTTTGGAGCATAAAAGTGAAGAAAACGGCAAAGACTTAATTTTCCATGCTGAGAACAGTATCTGACGGCGTCAAGAGGGAAATTGTGACGGCGTCAGGAGTAAAATCCATGACGACCCAGAGAAAACCTGAAGGCGTCAAGAGAAGGGCGTCAAGAGTAATTTTGGTGACGGCCTGCAAAAGGAGTACACGTGACGATGTCAAACCCAGATCTAGGAAGTCCGAGAATTTATTTGGCGGCGAGATGACAGCGTCAGACATTTACTCTTGACGCCGTCACCTCACAAAATCTATATATACTTTTCTATTTTTCATTCATTAGGATAGGAACTTGTGTGGAGAATACTAGGGTCGAACCTAATAAACCCTAGGTCATTTGTAACAGTATTTTCAAGGGTTTTCACCCCTTGAAACCTTTCATGTTCAATTAAGATAAGTCCTCTTTCAATTCATTCAATATGTCTATGTGTTGTTTGAATAAATCTTATGATTGTCTTGATTTTAACATGCTAGGCTAGATCTTTCATGTGTTTGCTTAGATGTAATGAAACCTAGAAGTTAATTATAGGTTGATTGCTTGTTTATAGTTGTAATGGGTGAATGATTTCAATGTTTGGCATAAGAAAACTGGTAGATCTCCATTGTGTAACTTGCTTGAATGTCTTAAGAAACATGAACCGATGTGTACTAGGTTTTTATGATTGTATTTAATGCATGAGCGAATTCTAGTGATCCTATGTTAGGAGCTTCTTAGTCGGCTCGACATAGGAGTGAAGTAGGAGCTTATAGGATTGGGGAAGTAAGTATGCCACCCCATGAATGGTATTAAGGAATACAATCCGTCATCCACGCAACTGTAACAAGTAATTAACCTGTAAAAGATATCTAGGGAGTAGTGAAATCTAAGTAAACACAATTCTCCCATATATTGCTCACACCACTAGTATAATTTAGTTTATTTTCATTTCTAGTATTTTATTTTGATTGCATCTTAGTTATTGGGTTAGTTAACTAGCAACTAATTCCGCCCAACTCCTTCAAAACCGAGATTTTTAATTGCTTTTCATAAAACCTAAAAATACAAAAAGAATCATCCCTCATCTCTAGACCTGGTCTTTAGGTTTTCTAATCCTAGCGACACTATTCCCAAGTTGAACGATCAATCCCCCGGTACTTGTCACTATACTATACTACAATGATCAGGTACACTGCCTGGTGGGGGTTGTAAGCTTCTCGAGATCCCTCGAGAGGTAAAGCCTGGTGCAATCCCTACGCATCATCAACTCTATTCTGCTCTTCATGCGCCAAACCATCATCAAAGCAAGAGTTGAGGATGCACAATTAGGAGTTGAAAGCTATCAAACGTCACTCAACTTTACTGCTCCACAAACACAAATTCCAGGCATCCCTTATTTGAGACCTTTCATCTTTAATAACAAACCATTTGGAGTCATATACCCTTATAAGGATGCCTACAGATTCATGAGATACGATGAGCTCACAGGTTCGGGGATCAGACTCTCAAATTTTGTCAGAATTATGCTGAATGATAAGCTCAAGGAACATGACAGTGGGATAAACATGGGATGGAAAAGTAAAGATGTGAAGGAAGCACTTAAGTTCATGGATAGGATTGATCACAGATTGAAGTTCAGAGAGCACATATGCAGATTGGAGAGCTTGATTGGGAGAAGGGCACCTATTCAAAATATTCTCACTTACCGCTGTTCGGATACTCCTCCAGTCTAATTATTTTGGTATAAAATTATCATTATTTCATCATAATTTTCTTCATTCATAACTTTGGTGGAAACAAAACCAAAACAACTCTTCCAATCCGCCTAATCATTACCAAACAAACGGTCCACCCTCCAACCGTACTTTCAACAACAATCCTTCTAACAAC
This sequence comes from Artemisia argyi, assembly GCA_030686995.1. NCBI lineage: Eukaryota > Viridiplantae > Streptophyta > Magnoliopsida > Asterales > Asteraceae > Artemisia > Artemisia argyi. The sequence goes on along the minus strand of CM060676.1, from coordinate 43,627,261 downwards.
TATGGTAGTACCAACAATCTTGAAGGGTTGATGTCCAAGTTTATGCATCTCAATAGCTTGGTTTGAAATCGAATTCAACCAACAACAAACAGAGATGACCAATAAGATTGACAACTTGTTGAAAGCCCTCAACAACCAAGCGTTAACTACACCTAGGAAGGACACTAGGGACGCAAATAATGGAATCCAAACTAAGGACCCCTCGTAATCCAAACACGTCCACTTTGTCAATGTTGTCACCATTAAGCCAATAGATAAGGATATAGAAGAAAGTGACAAAGATGAAGTTGAAGTAGAAACCGAGACTAGGGATGAAATTAGGGAAGTTGAGGTTAATAAGGGAGAAGAGTTAGAGGAAGTAGAGACTGTAGAAGAGTTCTTTGATAAGTTGCCCACTAAGGAAGAACGGGAATATCATAAGGATTTATTCGATGGCCCCGAGACACCATATATCCTTGGCACACCCCTTATCGAAATGGGAGACCCCTCTAACATCAACATACCATGTAACATCGGGCATATGCATATATGGAAATCTTATATCGATCCTAGATCTCCTATAAACATCATGACTAGGACTTATTATAATTGGGTGATTAAGAACCAACTTGGTTATATGATGATGCCCAATAAGAATTTGATAAGTAATTTTGTAGGAAGAGTGAAGGGATTGCATGTGATTGTCAGAAATTTCACTTCTGAGATCGATTTTATGATAGTAGTGGATACTCGTCCGGTGATAGATGCTTGCCTAAGCCAAGTAGTGTTCGGAAAACCATTTGTTGAGGCCACTAAGATGAGTTATGATCCAACTTTAGGGATAGTTAGGTTCAAGGAGGAGAATGATGAGATTGCCTACCAAATGCCCTATAAGATTGAGCAGTACCGCCTCCTGTCAAACATAGAGAAGGAACACAAACAAGCAGCTTATTATAGGAATGATAAGGATAGACGTAGAGGAGTAGAGTATGTGATGAATAGGATGCTTGGTTTCTACAAAGAATGCTTGCAATTAGGTTCGGAATACAAGACTGGTATAGGAGATGACCTAGAGAGTGAAACCAACAATGAGGTCACGTAGTAACCCATGACCTTGAGTCTAGCTACAAGACTCGTAAATAAAGAAAAGCGCTTCTTGGGAAGCAACCCATGCTTTGTGTGATTTTTATTTTGTTTGATTGTTATTTGCTTCCGTATGCATGCTTTATTTTTATTGTTGGTAGATCATGTTTCAAAACTAAAATGGTGAAAATACTTTATTTTGTTGTTTGGCCTAGTCTTAACTTCATCCAAGGGTATTTCGCAAAAGATAAGTGTAAGGGGAAACCCCAAATATGTTTTTAAGAAACAAAAACCGATCATGATTCTCCACAATATTAAGTGAACATGTATATTCGTATTTGTTAGAGTCAAATGCTTGTATCGAGTCATAATGATGTTTTGCAGGATTTTCCAGGAAGTAGGACGAAGTTTTTCCAGAAATTTTCTGGAAACTTAACATAACAATTTCTGCAGGTCACTTCTGACGGCGTCACGAGTTTACTCTTGACGGCGTCACGTGTAAAATTCTGGAAATTTTACCAGTTTTGTTTTTCTAACGGAGTCTTAAAGTTTTTGTTGAATCTTTAGTTTTATAATCTCCAGGAAATCTGCAAACATCATTCCACAAGCATTATATCTTATTTTGTTTTCTAGGATTTGTTAGCATATATAGATTGCCGCCGATTTTACGCGAGGTTGCCTTGTCTGTTTTCTCAGGATTTACAGGTTATGTATGACAAGAAGATGATTTATATTCTGGAAGGGAAGCTTTGATTGTTCATTTTCTTGGAGGAAGATCTAACCTGGCCACCTTATTATCCATACCGAGCGAATCAGGGGAGTATTTGATTTCATTCTTTTTACTTATTTCACTTTTACATTCTTTACTTGAACATTGGGGACAATGTTCATCCTAAGTGTAAGGGGAGGATAAAATGATGATACCTTACAGATACACTTTCGCTTGAGTTTGTTTGTTTGATAGTAGATGTGTAATTAAACTATGAGAAATACTTGTTAGTGCAATTTTAGCGCCAAATTTAAATTTTTTTACAACATTTAGGAGTGAAACTTTAGCCATAGCATGCGTCTCATGGATAGGAGATTGTATGACTAGCACAAAACCGTACTATTCAGAAAAATTTTCCACCCAACTATGTGAGGTTCGCCTTTAGATTTGATAGGAAAAGCATTTACTGTTAGTGCTTATGAGTGTACCGGTAGCATTTAGATTCTAGAACTTGCGTTAGTGATGCATCCCGAGACCGCTAGTGAGACTACATTCGTGTAGTAGGATTTACTACATGATAAGAGGCATTAGGATCACCCTTGTGTTAAACCCGTATCATAATTACTTGACTATTTAAGTCATATTACTTGGCTAGTTAAGTCAATTAATTTTTCCCACACCCTTAGCGTTGTACTCATTTTTAGTACACGAAACCCCTAGTACACCCATCCGGGCCTATCTTTTCGCTTCTAACTTTAAGCATATTACTTAAAGGAAGAATTTGTTACACCCCACTTAAATGTACACCCAAATCGCCTTAGCCTTCCGTGTATGCACTCATCTTTAGTGCATTATTGTTATTTGTCAAACCCTAAGTTAATTATCTAATTGATTACATGGTTGCTAAGTCGAGTCATATCCTTGTACATATTGCTTTGGGACGATTGGGACTCATGGGTAAAGTACTTATTTTATAGAGTAATGGGGAAGAACATCATATTATTATCCCCGTATGTACGTTAATCTTAAAAGTACTCTAAGTGTTTTGATTATCTTAATTCGAGTCATTAGATTAGTTTATTGTAAAGTATGTAAAAATTCAAGTGTAAGGGGAATGTTCATTCCCTATGATGTATTATTTTGGATGGTAGGGTAAAAGTGTATGCAAAAAAAAAAAAAAAAAAAAAAAATGAAAATGAAAATCGAAAAAATCAAGAAAAAGAAAAAAAAGAAAAAAAAAGAAAAGAGAAAAACATACGGACTACCATCCCTTTTCATTCTATGTTCATTTTATGTTTTTGTTATTTTTCATTTATTAGCTTAAGTCGAGTCTAGTCTTGGCTTAGCAAAGCCATATTGTACATGTAATTAACCAAGATTGTTAACTCGCCACCAGTAAAGACTACCTATATCCAACAAAACCGTGTATTCCATATCCCTACACCTAACGTTACAACCCTTTAAAAGACCTCTTTGATAGTTTATCCTAGATGCTTACGCCATGTGGTGGAGGTTTGATCCTTTCCCAAGCCTATGGTAATCTATTTTGCTATGACAGGTAGTGAGAGATATTTTTCATTTCCATATTGTGATATTACTTTATTACACCCGAGAGATGTGAGTATCTAAACACTATTTGTGAGGTGCTAGTGTATGACCTCCGTGCTTGTCTTTGGTCTTTAGTGGAACGATTATTTGTTGTAATTAATTTTATATTAGTGTTAAATGACCCCTAACTTGTATTTTGATTAGAATAAAAGCGCATTTGCTTGAGGACAAGCAAATCTCAAGTGTAAGGGTATATGATGAGGCGAAAAATGAACCGTTTTTAGGGGGTCATTTAAGCCCGGAATTGAATTTATTTGATCAAATATTGCCCTAAATCGTTCCTTTTGTGATTTTAGGTACTTTTGGAGTGAATTCTGGAAAAGGAAGCATTTTGGACCTTTTTGGAGCATAAAAGTGAAGAAAAAGGCAAAGACTTAATTTTCCAAGCTGAGAACAGTACCTGACGGCGTCAAGAGGGAAATTGTGACGGCGTCAGGAGTAAAATCCATGATGACCCAGAGAAAACCTGAAGGCGTCAAGAGAAGGGCGTCAAGAGTAATTTTGGTGACGGCCTGCAAAAGGAGTACACGTGACGGCGTCAAACCCAGATCTAGGCAGTCCGAGAATTTATTTGGCGGCGAGATGACGGCGTCAGACATTTACTCTTGACGCCGTCACCTCACAAAATCTATATATACTTTTCTATTTTTCATTGATTAGGAGAGGAACTTGTGTGGAGAATACTAGGGTCACCCCTTGAAACCTTTCATGTTCAATTAAGATAAGTCCTCTTTCAATTCATTCAATATGTATATGTGTTGTTTGAATATATCTTATGCTTGTCTTGATTTTAACATGCTAGGCTAGATCTTTCATGTGTTTGCTTAGATGTAATGAAACCTAGATGTTAATTATAGGTTGATTGCTTGTTTATAGTTGTAATGGATGAATGATTTCAATGTTAGGCTTAAGAAAACTGGCAGATCTCCATTGTGTAACTTGCTTGAACGTCTTAAGAAACATGAACCGATGTGTACTAGGTTTTTATGATTGTATTTAATGCATGAGCGAATTCTAGTGATCCCATGTTAGGAGCTTCTTAGCCGGCTCGACATAGGAGTGAAGTAGGAGCTTATAGGATTGGGGAAGTAAGTACGCCACCCCATGAATGGTATTAAGGAATACAATCCGTCATCCACGCAACTGTAACAAGTAATTAACCTGTAAAAGATATCCAGGGAGTAGTGAAATCTAAGTAAACACAATTCTCCCATATATTGCTCACACCACTAGTATAATTTAGTTTATTTTCATTTCTAGTATTTTATTTTGATTGCATCTTAGTTATTGGGTTAGTTGACTAGCAACTAATTCCGCCCAACTCCTTCAAAACCGAGATTTTTAGTTGCTTTTCATAAAACATAAAAATACAAAAAGAATCATCCCTCATCTCTAGACCTAGTCTTTAGGTTTTCTAATCCTAGCGACACTATTCCTAAGTTGAACGATCAATCCCCCGGTACTTGTCACTATACTATACTACAACGATCAGGTACACTGCCTGGTGGGGGTTGTAAGCTTCTCGAGATCCCACGAGAGGTAAAGCCTGGTGCAATCCCTACGCATCATCAACTCTATTCTGCTCTTCATGCGCCAAACCATCATCAAAGCAAGAGTTGAGGATGCACAATTAGGAGTTGAAAGCTAGAAAACGTCACTCAACTTTACTGCTCCACAAACACAAATTCCAGGCATCCCTTATTTGAGACCTTTCATCTTTAATAACAAACCATTTGGAGTCATATACCCTTATAAGGATGCCTACAGATTCATGAGATACGATGAGCTTCTCAAAGTTCGGGGATCAGACTCTCAAATTTGTCAGAATTAAGCAGAATGATAAGCTCAAGGAACATGACAGTGGGATAAACATGGGATGGAAAAGTAAAGATGTGAGGGAAGCACTTAAGTTCATGGATAGGATTGATCACAGATTGAATTTCAGAGAGCACATACGCAAATTGGAGAGCTTGATTGGAGGAAGGGCACCTATTCAAAATATTCTCACTTACCGCTGTCCGGATACTCCTCCAGTCTAATTATTTTGGTATAACATTATCATTATTTCATCATAATTTTCTTCATTCATAACTTTGGTTTGTGCACATATAACAGTGTACAACCCGTGCTTGTAATGAAAGGACCATGAGGTATGCTTCTGTGCCTCAATCCTAATATAAGGAGCGAAGGCTTATTACTTTTGAGTAGAATTAGTCAAACATTTTCTGATTTTCATAATTTTGCTCAAAAGACAAGTATTTCACCTCAATGAGTATTCACTTGTTGAGGGGGAGCACTTGAAAACTCATCTTTTTCAAAAACAAAAGTTCTTGTTGATGTCTCCCCATAAGACTCAAAAAGCATATTTTAATCAAAAGTTTAACAAAAACAACATTTCATATGCTATTTTTGAGGGGGAGAAAAGTGAAAGTGATTAAAATATGAAAGTTCAATGTTGCTTAAAGTCAAATCTCATGCGAGCTAGATTCAGGATTGACCCAAGAATTGACGAAACATTAAAGTTAATAATCGAAAAGACTTATTGTAAAACCTAAAATTTGCCAAAAATGCAAAATAACCAAATTGCCCCTATAACTTAAAACTTTAATAAATACTTAAATAAAACACAAAATAAATCCCAAACACTTGGAAATGAGTAACATATGAGCAATATTATTTTTTTGGGAACATTTGAAATATTTGAACTTATAAAAAAAATGTTATGCCATGCCTAAAATGAATATAAAGTCCAAAATGAATTAAAAAGTTGTACAAAATATTTAAATAAAGGGATATGCTTAATCTAAATATGGATAGAATCATTTTCTAATTTTTCTCACTTTTTATTAGCCCCAAATCCGGCCATAGTTCCCCCCTCTCCTATATAATTTATTTGTTACCTATTTTCATTTTATAAACTTTAAAAACCCTAATTTCACCCCAAAATACAAACTGGCGGCCCCTAAATTTTTAGAGGCTTTTAGCAATTTTTATTGAACGTGTACTGATCCATATAAGGCTAGAAAAATATTGGAAAAAGGATGTGGAGTGCTCAGATTTAAGTTTTGATTTTTGGTTTTCTCGATTTTGTGGCCGAGAAGGAGAAATCCATTTCTACTCATTCCATTCGATCAAACCTATTTGGGTATTTTTGTATCATCCTTTTATCTAATATAATCTGTATAAAATCATCAAATTGGTCCATGCATGATAATCAAGTCATACGAATTTAAATAAAGTGAAAACCCTAAAATCATGCTAAAAATCCTAATCAGCCTAAATGAAATTTTGGTGGCTAGATCTGATTTTTTTGCTGTGTTATTATGTATATACGACAATAATAAAATATGGTTACATTTATTTGAAGCCTATGGTAATTATTTTGATTTATTTGTTATTAATCCGGTCAAAATATATAAATAAATGGGTCGAATGAATTAGGGTTAGGGTTTTGGGTGATGTTTGCTGTTACAAAAATGTTGTAATGATTGTATAATTATGATGGGAATGATTGGGAAAAATTAGGGTTGATGGTTTTGATTTATTTATTTAGCCGATTTATGTTTTTAAAAGTAAAGGGTGGATTTTGTAATTTTATAAACTTATGGGATATTTTTGTAACTTGTATCGGACCAGGGGTAAACTGTATAAATTATAATATGCGGGTGTTATGTGTTAAATATGAAACTAGAAGGTTTAAAAGGTAAATTAATTATAAATAGACTTGATTTAGAAATTATTAAAAGTAGAGGGGTTATCTTGTAAATTATAAAAATGGAAGGATCATTTGTATAAATATCATATGAAGGGTAAAATATGTTAATTCTGATAATTAAGGGTTAAATGTGCTAATATGGAATTATTATGGATATATTTGTAATTTAAATATTAATAAGGACTAAAATTGTAAATAATGGAATTAAAGGATTTAAAGTGTAATATTTGTAAACTTGAGGGTTTGATATTGTTAACTTATGTGTAATTTGTATAAAATATGAAAACTTGTAATATTTACACATTAGACCTTTAACTATGGCATATTTGCATTTTGAAACCCTAAAATATGGAAAGTGGTCTATTTAAACCCTAAAATCAATATGACTTATTAAAATGAACCCTAATACCATAATAATATTTGATAAATGACTTAACTTGCATTTTGATCTTAAATCTTTCTAATTATGGAAACCTACTATTTATGGAAACTTACTAAATAAGGAAACTTGCTAAAAATGGAAAGTTACTTAAAATGGAAAGATAGCCTAAAAAGGAGTAATCTGATTTGAAATAAACTAATAAATAATTCTCGACTTATGATTCGTCTAGGTTCTATGAAGGAGGAGTGGTCCCTATTGCTGTTTGATCTTTCTTGTGTCTGCTTTGTCGTCTGGTTGAGGTACAGATAGTCTAACCTTTCAATAAGGTTTCTTATGACTCATGATCCGTTCCATTGCCACTATTATGATGTCTGATCTTTATACGCCTAATATCATTGGTTCATTTGATAGTATGATTTCGTATGAAGACCCTTTTAAAAATATAACCTAATGACTTTTGAGAAAAACTATTTTTGAAATGATTTCTATGATTACGATACGATGCCAGTTTTATATGAAGGTTTTAATGACTTTTATGAAATGTGTTTTTAAAGGAATACTTTTTTGTTAAAAAGGTTTTAAATAATTTTCAAAAGTCCTTAATCTGTTTTATTCTCTAAGATTTCTCATGACTTTCTTTAACATCTTTTGATTATTTAACTTCAAATTTTGAACCTTGCTATGAACCCTTTTGCTATTATGAACCTTTAATGACCTTGCTATGAACCCTTTTGCTATTATGAACCTTTAATTTGAACCTCATAATATGAATCTTTGATTTGGACCTTTGACTTGAACCATTGCTATGATCCCTTTGTATGATCCATATTTGACCGATCCATTTCTGTTATGATTTGCTTTGATATTTGTTGTATGCTATATTCCATTTCTTATAGCATTCCTAAGCCCTTATATGCTGCCCATTGTTTGATTAAATTGTAGCCAGTCATGGGGAGTCCATGGCCTTGCCACTGATGCACCAGTGGTATTGACACTATCTGTGGAGTTGGGTTTTAGTCCACAGCGTTCCCTTTAAGCTAGCTATTTAGGCCTATATTTATTATTGTATATGTTTACTTAGCCTAGAGCTTTGTGCATATATACCTGTTTTTGCAGGGAGCGTATGGATGCATCCTAGGTACTTTGTTTCGTTTTGAATTTGGTGAATGGGTATGTGTGTGCGATACACTCCATTTCACATTTGGTACATCGAGCTAGCTACTCTATGTACAATTTGATATATGATTGTTGGCCATTTCTGTTACTTCTAGTATGTATGTGATCCTTGTTGTTCTAACTTCTTTATTGTTACTGACTTATGCTTTCCTTAGTTCATTTGCTTACACTTATGATTCGTTCCATTTTCCTTGATTCATTTGATATTCCTTATATGTATTCCATTCGATCATATTCTATTGATTCTATCATATGTTCCATATTCTTTGATATTCGTCTCAACAGGTTTGCTTGGATTCATTTCGGATTCACTTTCGTTTCCCTTTTGTTATTAGCTTTTGTTTGTTTATATCTGTTCACTGGGCTTTTTAAGCTCAGCCGCATTTCTTTTCCTGCGACAGGTTATTTAGAAGGAAGTTGGGTTTGAGAGAAGAGTGCTTATGAGCTTTTAGTGGACTACATGTTTAATAGCTCCCTATGGATTAGAGATGGACTTAGAAATTCCTCTTTTGGTTCTTAGTTTGTAATTAGTTTGGAAGCTATTATGCTTAGTTTTAGCACCTTATCATTTATTATATTTGCTACGACTTCATTTAACCTTGCGACTTCAAATTTTGAGGACGAAAATTTTCTTTTAGAAGGGAAGAAGTTGTAAAACCTAAAATTTGCCAGACATGCAAAATGACCAAATTGCCCCTATAACTTAAAACTTTAATAAATACTTAAATAAAACACAAAATAAATCCCAAACACTTGGAAATGAGTAACATATGAGCAATATTATTTTTGTGGGAACATTTGAAATATTTGAACTTATAAAAAAATGTTATGCCATGCCTAAAATGAATATAAGGTCCAAAATGAATTAAAAAGTTGTACAAAATATTTAAATAAAGGGATATGCTTAATCTAATTATGGATAGAATAATTTTCTGATTTTTCTCACTTTTTATTAGCCCCAAATCCGGCCATAATTCCCCCTCTCCAATATAATTTATTTGTTACCTATTTTCATTTTATAAACTTTAAAAACCCTAATTTCACCCCAAAATACAAACCGGCGGCCCCTAAATTTTTAGAGGCTCTTGGCTATTTTTCTTGAACGTGTACTGATCCATAGAAGGCTATAAAAATATTGGAAAAGGCTGTGGAGTGCTCGGATTTCAGTTTTGATTTTTGGTTTGCTCGATTTTGTGGCCGAGAAGGAGAAATCCATTTCTACTCATTCCATTCGATCCAACCTATTTGGGTATTTTTGTATCATTCTTTTATCTTATATAATCTGTATAAAATTATCAAATTGGTCCATGCATGATAATCAAGTCAAACGAATTTAAATAAAGTGAAAACCCTAAAATCATGCTAAAAATCCTAATCGGCCTAAATGAAATTTTGGTGGCTAGATCTGATTTTTTTGCTGTGTTATTATGTATATACGACAATAATAAAATATGGTTACATTTATTTGAAGCCTATGGTAATTATTTTGATTTATTTTTATTAATCTGGTCGAAATATATAAATAAATGGGGCGAATGAATTAGGGTTAGGGTTTTGGGTGATGTTTGCTGATAATAAAATGTTGTAATGATTGTATAATTATGATGGGAATGATTGGGAAAAATTAGGGTTGATGGTTTTGATTTATTTATTTAGCCGATTTATGTTTTTAAAAGTAATGGGTGGATTTTGTAATTTTATAAACTTATGGGATATTTTTGTAACTTGTATTGGACCAGGGGTAAATTGTATAAATTATAATATGGGGGTGTTATGTGTTAAATTTGAAACTAGAAGGTTTAAAAGGTAAATTAATTATAAATATACTTGATTTAGAAATTATTAAAAGTAGAGGGGTTATCTTGTAAATTATAAAAATGGAAGGATCATTCGTATAAATACCATATGAAGGGTAAAATATGTTAATTCTGATAATTAAGGGTAAAATGTGCTAATATGGAATTATTATGGATATATTTGTAATTTAAATATTAATAAGGACTAAAATTGTAAATAATGGAATTAAAGGATTTAAAGGGTAATATTTGTAAACTTGAGGGTCTGATATTGTTAACTTATGTGTAATTTGTATAAAATATGAAAACTTGTAATATTTACACATTAGACCTTTAACTATGGCATATTTGCATTTTGAAACCCTAAAATATGGATAGTGGTTTATTTAAACCCTAAAATCAATATGACTTATTAAAATGAACCCTAATTCCATAATAATGTTTAATAAATGACTTAACGTGTATTTTGATCTTAAATCTTTCTAATTATGGAAAACTACTATTTATGGAAACTTACTAAATAAGGAAACTTGCTAAAAATGGAAAGTTACTTAAAATGGAAAGATAGCCTAAAAAGGAGTAATCTGATTTGAAATAAACTAGTAAATAATTCTCGACTTATGATTCGTCTAGGTTCTATGAAGGAGGAGTGGTCCGTATTGCTGTTTGATCTTTCTTGTGTCTGCTTTGTCGTCTGGTTGAGGTACATATATTCTAAGCTTTCAATAAGGTTTCTTATGTCTCATGATCCGTTCCATTGCCACTATTATGATGTCTGATCTTTATACGCCTAATATCATTGGTTCATTTGATAGTATGATTTCGTATGAAGACCCTTTTAAAAATATAACCTAATGACTTTTGAGAAAAACTATTTTTGAAATGATTTCTATGATTACGATACGATGCCAGTTTTATATGAAGGTTTTAATGACTTTTATGAAATGTGTTTTTAAAGGAATACTTTTATGATAAAAAGGTTTTAAATAATTTTCAAAAGTCCTTAATCTGTTTTTTTCTCTAAGATTTCTCATGACTTTCTTTAACATCTTTTGATTATTTAACTTTAAATTTTGAACCTTGCTATGAACCCTTTTGCTATTATGAACCTTTAATGACCTTGCTATGAACCTTTTTCTATTATGAACCTTTAATTTAAACCTCATAATATGAATCTTTGATTTAGACCTTTGACTTGAACCATTGCTATGATCCCTTTGTATGATCCATATTTGACCGATCCATTTCTGTTATGATTTGCTTTGATATTTGTTGTATGCTATATTCCATTTCTTATAGCATTCCTATGCCCTTATATGCTGCCCATTGTTTGACTAAATTGTAGCCAGTCATGGGGAGTCCATGGCCTTGCCACTGATGCACCAGTGGTATTGACACTATCTGTGGAGGTGGGTTTTAGTCCACAGCGTTCCCTTTAAGCTAGCTGTTTAGGTCTATATTTATTATTGTATATGTTTACTTAGCCTAGAGCTTTGTGCATATATATCTGTTTTTGCAGGGGACGTATGGATGCATCCTAGGTACTTTGTTTCGTTTTGAATTTGGTGAATGGGTATGTGTGTGCGATACACTCCATTTCACATTTGGTACATCAAGCTAGCTACTCTATGTACAATTTGATATATGATTGCTGGGCATTTCTGTTACTTCTACTATGTATGTGATCCTTGTTGTTCTAACTTCTTTATTGTTACTGACTTATGCTTTCCTTAGTTCATTTGCTTACACTTATGATTCGTTCCATTTTCCTTGATTCATTTGATATTCCTTTTATGTATTCCCTTTGATCATATTCTGTTGATTCTATCATATGTTCCATATTCTTTGATATTCGTCTCAACAGGTTTGCTTGGATTCATTTCGGATTCACTTTCGTTTCCCTTTTGTTATTAGCTTTTGTTTGTTTATATCTGTTCACTGGGCTTTTTAAGCTCAACCGCATTTCTTTTCCTGCGGTAGGTTATTTAGAAGGAAGCTGGGTTTGAGAGAAGAGTGCTTATGAGCTTTTAGTGGACTACACGGTTGATAGCTACCTATGGATTAGAGATGGACTTAGAAATTCCTCTTTGGGTTCTTAGTTTGTAATTAGTTTGGAAGTTGTTATGCTTAGTTTTAGCACCTTATCATTTTTTAGATTTGCTTTGTAACCAATGTATTATTTAATGTATTCCGCTTGCTTATGTTCTGATTCGACCCCATAATGTTACACTTTAGCCCTTTTTGGGTTGGGGTGTTACACTTATCCTCGATGGGTAATAATATCAAGTTAGTTACTAGAGCTAGTTGTCACCTAAAAGCTGACAATGGAACTCTTTAACTAGCCATGTAAGCGTGTCTCGAAAAGGATTTGTCTTAGTAGAAATGTACCGTTTCGAGAAACTTTCTGTGGACTTGACCAGGCCGGGTAATAACTTCAAGCTAGTCTAACTAGTGATGTAAGCATGTCTCGAATCGGTCTTGTTCACTGAAAGTGGATCAATTCAAAAAAAGCTTGCTCCTCCTGCATGTGCAAATTTATTAAATACTTATGAGCACATGTGAAGGGGGAGCCTTTCAAAAGTAAACACAAAACTCTCAAAGTGTTAAACAAAATGTTTGATAATCACAAACACTTTGAGAGATTTTTCAATCAAAGGTTTCATGGCAATTATTGGATAATCATGGAGTTATAAGGTGACTAAGGTTAGGGAAAACCGTCCTATGATCCACCAGAGCTGGAGGGATCTACCCAAGGACATCTCCAATTGTTAGAATTAGAAGTCCTTAGGTATGATACGAAAAAAGGAGAAAAGAATGAAAGGGGAAAGGAGTTGAAGAATTAAAAAGAAAAGTAAAGAAAAGGGTTAAAAGAAATAGCCCTCCATATGTTCAACCTTAGGGCAGACACCAGGTACAATTCGTATGCTACTGGTTGTTGCTAAGGCGACACCGGTATTGAAGATAAAGACGTCATGGACCCAGTGACGCACTGCACTTAACCTTCTAAGCCACTCAAGTTCTCTTAAAAGAGCTTGTTTCATTCTCACGGGGAACTGGTGTTCTACATCAATGGACACTAGCTGTAAATTATCGAGTCCTTAGCAGAGCTTAGGAATCTACTGAGAACGTTTATGAGAGAATTTACAAATGTATTTCTCAATGATTGAACGGAAATTCCTGCCAGGGTCAACATCAAACAGCCCTGACAGCAGGTCACTTCGGTAACCCCTCACGGGTTACGCTTAGTGTTCGCAGTGGTTCCATAGCGTTCTACAGTCATGGAGTGATCCCCAGCGACTCACCCAGTCATTGAGCTACTAAGTAGGTCTCGTAAGCTCCTTCGGGAGTATCTGATATGGGAACGGCCTTGATAAGGATTAGAAGGAGTCTTCACAATATGCTGTTGACGATCTCTAATTCCTTATCTGTAAGTACCGGTTGTTTATTGCTAACTGTTTACCTGCAGTTACAAATCACCTCCATGATGGTAGATTCCAGCATGCTCATGCATACATCTTGAAGTCAATGAAAGCTCCCCCAAGGATCTAAGTAACACAAAGTTCAAAGAAAGATTCTACGCCAAAAAGAAGAATCAGCAAAGTAAAGAGACTAAAGATCAAAGTGTAAGAAAAGGAACTTCGTGCATATGAGAGTCAAAGTCCAAAGATGTATGAGCATGTTGGAATGGCGGACAACCACCACTGACACAGAAGTGATGAAAGGCAGAATACTGCATAATATGATCACCACTATATCAACAAAGAACAAAGAACGATGAAAGATTTTTCTAACAATTTTTTGAAGACGTCAACAACAAAGTCAAAATTTAGAAGATGACGACGTCGGGCAACCTTTGATGACCAACACTTAGGGGGAGATTGTTGGGAATAGACTTTATTAAATCAAGTGTCGGTTATTAAGTTTTGTAGTAGGTTGCAATATATTACATTTATGTTATGTTTTTAATAGTTTTATGTTATGTTTACATGTTATGTAAAAGTCTAAGGGCTAAATATGTAACAAAGTCAAAGTTAAGAGAAGCCCTAGACTAAGTACTATAATTACTCATGTAATCCCTCCTTTGGAGGTTGTTGGTTCTCTTGGAAATACTAGTTCATTTCATTTTCATATTAAGGGTTCCTTCCACTCTTTCTCTCTCTACTTACTTTCTCTCTCTAAGATTTAGTGATTATATGTTAAGAAATCATGACCTAACAGTTTCCATCGAAGTTTATTTGTTTTGAAATTTAAGAATCGTTGTTCCGATCCGAAATCTCCATGCACGATTGTTGTTAGTTTGTATTAATCGTAAAGGTAATTATGATTGGCTATCGGTGAATTGTTTTACTATTGAGTTCTAACTTTAGATTGGATTTGATAATAAAATAATAAAGGGAGGCTTGCACATCAGGTTAGTGATGAGTTTTTAGCATTTTATTCTTGCTTCACGTGGTCGGATTTGTTTTTGATTTTGCCTTGGTTCACATGAAAGAGTTATTCATTTAGGTTTGACAGTTTATGGATTTGTTTGATTATTAAACAAGGTAAAAAGTTGGAAAATTGGTAACATATTTGATTCGTGTGGTTAGGTTCTACATCTATTGTTTGGTTCGGTACTGAATTTGGTATTGGTATTAGTATTGGTATCGATATTGATATTGGGTAATCACGCTTATGTTTGTTTGGGTTATAATGGCATATAACTGATGGTATTGGTGAAGCTACAGTCTTAACTAATCTGACTATGTCTTGAGCAGTTATGTGTAGCATCGCAACATCAACAACATGTTTTGGTTATGACCAGTTTTGCCTGGTGATTAGTTTGGTTATGCCTGGTTCCGCATTACATCTGATTCTGCATCTGCTTGTCTGAATCAACACGTTGTTCTGCATTTGTCTGAATTTCACATGTTGTTCTGCATCTGGTTCCGCCTGCTTTTGTCTGAATATGAATATGAATACGAATATGAATATGAATATGAATCTATCTAAATTTGAATCTATCTGTCTGAATCTGCATCTGTCTGTCTACATCAGTCCTCCTAAATCTGCTCATCTATCAACATCTATCCACCATTTGTGCACCCGAATCTTCTCTTCGTCTACCTCTGTTCGGATCTGTCTGCCTGCCTTTTCGTTTGCTTTTTAGTTTTAGTTTATTTTATGTTTGAAAAACTCTCAATGTTTACCATTGCAGCATTGTGAGGTTGAGAGGGGGTGTTAGATAATAAAGGCCCGCAAGCCTATTGGGTTTGGCCCATTTAGTTTCTAGGTTTTGTTTAGGTTTAGTCTCTATTTAATATTTTGTAATCTCTGTAATTTAGTGAATATGCTAATATAGTTTTCAATATTCCCTCTCTGATTTCAACAATACGAACAACATAAATATTGAATAATTGAGCAAACAAACGCCAAAGGTTGTATAAAGAACCGTGTAGATTGTTTGGTTTAAGCCGAAACAAAAGAAAAGAGTGACTGATCGAGGATCTTTCCTGTGAAGATGTGGCTCAACCAATGTATGCATCTGAGAGTATAAAAGAGGTGGATGAACATGATGAGATAGATATGGAATATGATACCAACTCGGTTGAACCCAAATCATATGTTGAAGAGGAGAGGTACATACCAATTCAAGGACTTTTCGACTACTTGTTGCCTATTCTACTCAATTGTTTAGGATATGATTTTGGTGACAGATTTGACTGAACTCACCTGCACAACAAAACAGATATGAAATTTTTGTAGGTTCTGTCACGTGAAGGTAAGTTTGTGTTTTAGAAATGACTTAGTAACAGTCATAAGATTCATTTGGGGATTTATATTAACCATTTCTTAGTGGTAAATGGTGAATGAGATATGAATACATTCACATTAACTGTAAGTAATTGGCTTAGTGTGTAAAGTTTAATCTTACTACATATATACCTTGTGGCTTTTTATTAATGTGTGTTATTAGCTTTTTATGTGTCACCGTTTATTGGGATGAAGGACTACAGTTTTTATGGCTGACATAGACGTGGCACTTCTAATGAATTGCCTAGATGACAAGTACGAAGACTATCAAAAAATTGGATGTTTGTTAACGATTCTGAAGAAAATTTTCCTCGTATACGATTATATCAAATTATCTATACTTTTTCAGTAATTCATGGTGTGTAACTTGACTAGGTACTCGAAACACAAAGCTTTTTTTTAATTAATACTCTTTAAAACAAGTTCTTTTAATTGTGTTAAAATTGAGTGGCTCGTATCATTTTTAGCATCATGTTTCTGTCGAGTTTCGCCTCTCAAATCTTTGAAGCTCGACAATGATTTATAGTAGTATTAAAAGTATAATAATCAACCAAACCAATGCAACATAACTACGCAAGTATATAATTTTTGCATATCTATTATACTTAAAGCTTATCCCCCGTAATTTAATGTGCAAGGGGGGTTGTGCACAACCAATTGTACGGTGCAAACATGATTATGAATACCAAAATAACTACAAACAATTTCATTTATGTGAAGGCTCATCTTGAATGCAGTACGTTACAACCAAAGACATGAAAGGTTTCACATTTACAACTTCCAATATGAAGAGACTGCATTTTTAGGAGATGAATATGAACCATCAACAACAATTATGAACCAAATTATTATACTCCCCTATAAATAGCACAATCCAAACAGGTTCACAGCATACTCTTTCAACGTCACAGCCACCGGAACCGCTGCCAAGATCAACTGTTTCCGCCGCCGACACCACCGAATCTAAATTTAAGAGGTGGTGTTTTGAGCTTGGTGGTTTCGTTTTTGTTTTAGTAGTTCCGATGGTGATCCAACAACTAGATTCGAACAACCAACAACAAACAATTTACTATACAACAAAAATAAGATTGTTACCTTTTTCCTCACAAATATCACAACAACAACAACAACAACAACAAATGAAACAATAAAAAAATGATATTCATCTCCTTAAATCTTTCGCACACCACACCGAAAATCACAAAATCAAATGAAAAAAAGGAATGATAAGTCAACACCAGATTTCATACGCAAGAAACAAAAAAAAAAAAAAAGAAAAAAAAAGGAAATGATATTCATCTCCTCCAATTTCTGTTTCATACGCAGGGAAAAAAATCAAATGAAAATCACAAGCAATTTAGAACATTTCAAGCAACACAGACCATCACTTTCCTATTTCCCATCCTCCTCAATATCATTCCAACTCTAAACAAAACAAGAAACAAAAAAAATATAAGATCTCAGAATCGGTTCAACTTTGTTTCTAATCTTTTAAAGATTTTTTTAGATGAACCCATATCATCACCAATCTAAAACAAAACAAAACATGCAACATTAACCTTACCCGAGAAATTAGCAATCCAGGTGAATAAGAAACCATCACCTAAACCTTTAAAGATTTTCGTCGGTAAACAAGAAACCATCACTGAAATTAGAGAAGCGTTGGAGAAGATGAATAAGATAAGGTTGGTGAGAGAAGTTTGGTGTGTAGGAGGCGTTTATCATAATATGTGTTTTAGGGTTGATAAAATGAGGACGAGCCAAAGTATTTAGATCTATATCATTCCATGGTTTATTTGATTCATCAAAGTCGGCCCAAATGGTTCAAGAGACACTACAAGAATATGTCTTTTGGGCCTTAAAAGTTCACTCTTTTTGGTGTTTTGTCTTAGACCATTTAGATAAATAAAATTTTGTTTATAGTTTAGGAAAATAGATTGAGAAGATTTATACTTCCAACTATTGAAAGAATATGTCTTTTGGGCCTTAAAAGTTCACTCTTACGGCCATGGCGTATTCTTCGTCATCACTTTCGGAAGCTGAGCTATCTTCGTTACTAGATTCCTTTCTAGCTTTCAAGGCGATTGACTTGCTTTGCTCTCGTTTTCCTTTGACAATTTCGGAGTCCTTCTTTATTATTACTTCGTAGACTTTCAAGTACCCAATTAATTCATCAAGTTGTAAGGTTGACAAATTCTTTGATTCTTCAATAGCCGTCACTTTAGCTCGCCATTTTGGGTGAAGAGCCCTAAGAAACTTCCTAACAAAATTCTTACTAGAAAAATTCTCATCAAGTGCTTTTAAACTTGTGATGATAGTGTTAAACCTAGCGAAAGCATTATCAATTGATTCCTCTTCCGGAATCGTGAATTGCTCATATTGTTGAACAAGTAGATCTATTTTGTTATCTTTGACTTGACTATTACCTTGGTGAGTTATTAGTAAAGATTTCCAAATTTCTTTTGCGGTTTCACACATAAAGATCCTTTCGTATTCTTTACGTGGTAGCACATTGTAAATAACCATTTTTGCTTCATAATTTTTAGCAAGTTTTCTTTTTAAATCATCGTTTTGTTTTTCAAAAGGTACGATTTCAACTTTCTTTGTTTCGGGGTTATTTTGAATAGGTAAAAAATCACCATTAGTAATAACATGCCAAAGATCTAGATCTTTTGATTTCACATAAGTTTCGAATCGATTTTTCCAATATAAAAATTCATCACTTTCAAATAGTGGTCGTCTTTGCATAGATTGCCCTTCTAAATATTTTTCAGATTCCATAGATCGTTACAAGTTTTAAAATACACTATATTTTAAAGATCTTGCTAGACGTGGCTCCTGATACCAATTGTGAAAAACTAGAAGGGGGGTTGAATAGTTTTACATTCTTTTTGAGTTTATTTTACAAAAATTATAGTTGCTTAAAAATTTGATTCGATCTTATGTGAATTCAATTGTTAACAAGAATAAGAAAGTCTAAATAGATACAATCTAATAATGTAAACAAAGTAATGAAATAAAAGATAGAGATGGAGAGATCAAACCACAACACGCGAATTTATAGTGGTTCGGCTACAAGGACACCTTCCTTGCCCTACTCCACTCCCCGAGTAGCACACTCGAGAGTTTTCTTCACTATGTCAACAAACTCCTTATGGCGGAGAAACCTTACACACCTTGGCTTATACCGATTAACGACACTAAGCTAAATGTCGAGTTCTAATCCTAGCTAGAACTAATCTCACAACTTCTTCACAACTTCACTACTTCTTTACGATAGCTTCACGACTTCTTCTTCACATCTACTTCACACCTTCTTCAATGCACAACTACTTCACAACTTCTACACTACTAATTAACACAACTAATATCTACAATCTACTAAATCACACAACACTTTCGCAAATAATCTAGCACTACTACAAGATGATATCAACTAATCACAACACTACTACTTTGTATAAATGTTGAAAGAGTGTTCTTCTTTTTGCACATGTGTGGATGAAGTCTTGGATCACTTGGAAACAAAGACTTATGAATTATATGATCAAAGAATTTTGGAATAGAAATGGAGAAGAGATCAGAAAGTTTTTAATGCAAAAAGGTGAGAAAAATTAGTGGAATGAACCAGTATTTATAGGACAAACAAATACTGTTCTAGAGCGTGCCGGTCCCCTTAACCATTAAGGGGGCTGCCTAGGAATTAAGGGGGCCGCCCCCTCCAGAATGTTGGGTTTGTTTGTCCTTTTGTGGGAAAGGTTTTTCTAGAGAGAATTTGCCCTTTTTGGTTGGAGATTTGAAATCATATCTTTGTGGTTTAATAAAACAATACGAAGAATGATTTACTAAAACAAATAAAATGTTAATGTCATTTTATAAAATGTTTTGTGTTAAGAAAATGCTCCTTTGATCGTGTAATGCATAAGATGCTTTGTTTATACATACATTAAGTGATAATAGTTGTAGAAGTAAATATTTGCCATTAAATACTTGTTTACGTCATAATATTGACTTAATTTAGTTTACATTTTGTGATTATCAAAACGTAGAGTTATTGAAAAATATTAATAACGTTTTTAAGCATTATTTATATCAACGATATATACCCTTTTTGATGATTACAAAACTTAAAGTCATTAAATAAAAAATTAGTTTTTAGACAAGTATTTTAGTGAGTTTATATTTACTTCTCCACCTTTTTGTAGAATCAAAAAGGTTTTGCCGACAAGTTTCAATCGTGAAATATTGACGGGATGAGAACTCCCCCTTGATGTGTACTCCCCCTCATTCGGGGGCACCAAGGAGAGGAGCTATGGAATGCTTGCAAAACAAAAATATTAGAAGCACAAGTATATACATACAATCATATATAAAGTGACAACAATATAAACACGCATCATTAAATAGAAGCATTCATATTAAAGCAAAAGTTGTGTAAAAACACAACAATACATGTAACATCAAGAGAGATTATAATTAGAATAACAACTAGATAATACAACAACTAGAATAGTACTTCATCATGCAAAGAGTACATGGGCTTCATAGAGATTGCAAGCAAAAGGTTTGTGAAGTCTTTATTTATTAAGCATAGCACATGCTTAATTTGGAGAGTAGGAAGGTGATGGTGGAGAAATAGGTGAGGATTGTGGAGGTGGAACAATAGGTGAGGATGGTGGGGGTGGTGGGTTTGTTAGCAAGTGTTCAATATATGAAAACATATATTGAATTTCATCTCTAAGACCAAAGATTATGGTTCGGTTGTGGATGCAACAAAGGCAAGTATCACCATGAGCTTCAAGTAAGCTCCAAGGTACGGGATTGACAAAGAATGGTGGTGTAATTGGTGGAGATGAGACATGAGCATCAAGTGGTGTTATTGGTGAAAGTGAGATGGTAAGTTTGGTGAAAAGAGGTTCTTGTGTAGGATGTGGTGATGATGCTTGTGGTGATGAAAAGTGTGAGTTTATGTAGTCATTGATTGATGAAGTTGAAGGTATGGAAGATGAAGAAGTTCCATGAGTGGAAGGTGTTTTGGATGGTGCATTTGGTGCACTTGGGGATGAGCATTTAGGTAGAGGTGATGGTGTTGTGTTGTCTTCATTAGTTAAATCAATGAAGAGTTGTTTTGGAGGGATGATGACAATCTTTTGTTTCTTTGAGACCTTAGAGATGGAGGTGCTTGGTGAAGACATGATGGTTTAGGTTGAAAGAGATGATGAATAATGAGGTGAAGAGTGTTCATTTGGAGGGAATTTATAATATGAAAAATGGTTGGTTTAGGTAAGTTTTTGAAGTGGTTAAAGGAGATTCTAAAATCAGTTGGGTTATAAGGAGAAATGGTAGCTGATACTAGAGAAAGAGGTCACAAGATGCAAAAGAAAACAGTAAACTCAGTTCTAGATGGCCGGTCCCCTTAATTGTAGGCCGGCCCCCTTAATAATTAAGGGGACCGCCTAGGAAAATTAAGGGGGCCGCCCATCTGGTGTTTTCCCAGGTGACCAGAAATCAAAAATTTGCAGAAATGGGTTGGTTTTCAAATGTGTGTTTCCAGCAAGCTCTATTTGAAGCATATACTCTAGGAATGATGAAATGTAAGCATAAAATAATAAATCATTCATGCAAACTAATATATTGTAGGCCAAATATAAAGAAGCATAATAATAGGATTAAGTTATAATCAAGATCCTAGCAAGATAATAGTTAAAACCTAAGCAACATTCAAGTAACAAATATGATGGAACATAAGTATTTCCGAATAAATTAGACAAATAATAAAACACACAAATGTCTAATAGTTCAATAATAATAATAAGTAGCTTCACATCAACAACTCTATTTCTTCTTCTTGCCCATAATTTTCCTGAACATTTTTCCTACGGACTTGAATCCTCCTCTAACTTCTTCATGCATTTGCTGAGTTCGGTTCATTAAGGACGTTTGACGATTGAAGAGAAGTTCATCGGTACGTTCATGAGGAAGAGGAATTTGATAGTCGGTATAATCAAGATCAGGAAGATCATCAACAAAGGTAGTGGGAGATGGGGTACTAACACGCGAGGTGTCTTCCTCCTCATCATCATCATTACCTCGATGAGATGTTGAACCACGAGGCATAGAAAACAAAGGACCACGAGATTTCATTTGTGACTTCGAGATCGACGAGTACGAACAAGAGTGAGTTGATTCAAAGTGGGATGAACATGCACATAGAAATCACTCCGAAGATCTGGGTAGTGTTCCATGATATGACGATAAAGTCGAGTGAGGAACATACCGTAAGGAAGGTTGGCATTAGGAGTGTTTTTGGCAGTCATGATTTAATGGACAAAGAGATAAGCCAGATTGTAGTTTTCTTCAGCAACTACACAATACAACATGTGGGCGATGCTAGCCATGAGATGATCACGGTGACCGCCGGTACCAAACGCATTCTTGCGAATGAGTTCTTCCCAATTTTTCATGTCGGGGCTTAGCTCTTTAAGAAGGATTTGATTTTCATGAATATCGACATTTTTCGACTTGATTTTGCGACTAGTTGTACCACGTTCTAGTTCAAGCAGTCGACGAATGTCTTCAGGACTTGGAATCTCAGAATAGTATGGACCATCTTGAGGACGATTTCGTTCAAGTGAAGAAAGATCCCATTCATTAGAGTATACGGCTTGGCCGTTGTATGGGATTCTTAGGATTTGTCCAAACTGAGCAAGAGTAAGAGTGATGAATTGATTTTGGATCATGAAAGAAATGAGGATATGACCATAGGGATCGGTTTGCACCGTCACTTGGCTATAGAAGTCGAGGACAAAGCAAGGAATGATTGGTTCGTTGATTTTGAAAAGACAGTCAAGACGGATATTGGTGAACATTTGTTCGATTTGATCGGATTCATAGTAGGATGGATCGACAATTCTCCCCTCGTGAATGTTTCTATTTTCAATGGGACGATAGAAACATGCAACGGCAGGAGACATGCCGGGAGTGGCGGAAACTTTAGGAATGTATTGTTTGGTTTTAGAAACATCACCAATCGTGGTTTTAGGCATTTTCACCTAAACAATATAACAACAAAAATAAAATTAAGACAAAAACAATTAATATGCATATGTTAAAATATATGCAATGCATGTGAAACGGAAGCCTACTTCGACCAAAAAAAAATATCCTAGGACGTAGTTTCATAATGTTCCTTGTTTTTAATTTTAAACTCGTTTAAAATGTATCTTATGATGTCAAAATGTAGTTGTGGAATTAGTTCGATATAATATCAAAACTATCCAAACATCACTTTAGATATCACAATTCATTTCGAAATTTGGCTAGATATATATTAGGTTATATATCTTGCTATCTCTTACGAGTTTGACTAACATTAAGCTTGTTAAGAAAGTGAAAATATGAATTTTGGTTTTCAAAATATCTTTTTCCAAGTTAAACCAAACGCTCCCTTAACTAGATGAATATCAACCAAAACATCAATATATATATATATATATATATATATATATATATATATATATATATATATATATATATATATATATATATATATATATATATATATATATATATATATATATATATATCTTGATGACTTCTATAGACTAGAATTCTGTTAATAAGTTTAACAATCTAGTTTTAAGTTTTAATAAATTCATTTAATTACACTTTGTTCATGAACCAAACGCCCAAGTTGTTTTCATGAACCTTTTTACAATGATTCGAAAAGTATGTTTTTGATGTTAAAGATATTACATCACTACGATGTAGTGAGTTTTAACTAGTTTTTAAGAATAATATCAACAATGTGCTTTTTCAAAGGCAATTTAAGTGAGGGTTTATGGGCGATTAGAAATTTTGACAATAAGATGTGATAGGCTTAGTTTGAGTTGCAATTCTACATTCTAATTCTATGGGAAGCATTTGGTTATGCAATTCCTAAACTTAATTTTACTAAAATTCGGATTAAAATAAATTTTAATAAAATACCTAATTATGATTAGATACAAAATTTGATGAAATTAAACAAAATGTATGTTGGAAAACTTACAAAAGATGTTGTTAAACATATAGGTAACGTTCGCCCCTTGCGAAACAAGCCCGGATTGGTGATTTGGTAAAGGGTTTTGATGGTTTTTGGTTGTTTTGGTTCGTTCACAGCAGAAGTGAGTGAGATAGATATGAACAAATGGAGTGTTTGGCAAAATATTTAAGTTGAAAATAGATTTTGGAAGTGTCAGTAGGCCGGCCCCCTTAAACATTAAGGGGACCGCCCTCGATAACAAGCTGGTCCCCTTAAACATTAAGAGGGCCGCCAATCAATTTTTATTTTTTACGGTTTTGTTTCTGGCATAAACATATTTATACGTACATAATTAGATTTATAATATATCAAAAATACGTAGGAATATATTAGCACGATGATGAAGTACTTGACAATTTTTAATTAACGTTTCGTTAATTAAAGTGTATCTTGACAATTTTGGATAAAATGATCAAGGCGTCAAGTTAATGGAGGATTTGAGAAATGTTCGGGAATATGTGTGAGTGTATATATATATATATATATATATATATATATATATATATATATATATTATGTGTAAGTGTGAATAAATGGTGGATTATTAGGTGGAATTGAGAAATGCTAAAGAAATGACGAAGATAAGTTTTTGTCGGCGAAAGGAGTTTGTTTCATCCATAGTTATCTTGTGCAAAGGCGTTCTACTTTTATGTTGATCCACTTAACTCACATCTCTACATCATCATTAGTTTTCTAATAGTGGACATAAAAGATTTTCAAGTTGAACGTTAAAGTTCAAAATGGCCAAGAGGGGGAAGGAAAGGATTCGATAACGAACAATTTCCTGGAGTTCTAGAAAGTCAACTAATGACGTATCTAGGTTATGTGCACGTATATATATATATATATATATATATATATATATATATATATATATATATATATATATATATATATATATATATATATGTTCAAAAGAATGAAGGAAATAAACTATATCTACGCAAAGAAAGCAACAATAGAAGAAAAATTTATCTACGCATGGCAATGAGTAGAGAAAGAATGGCGTACCCGGAGGTCTTCAAAAAAATCTTCTAAATCTTCAAGAAGATGAATAGAATTTGTGAAAGTCTATGGTGAGAGAGCTCCAAGATAGTTAAATGGAATATTGATCTAGCTATTCGGTCCCCATTGCCTCTTTGGTCCAAAGTTGTTTGGTCCAAACATGTTTAACATTTGGCTAGGATGCATGAAAGGTGTTAGTATTCCCCAAGGGTTTTAACTTGGTTGATAGTTCCACATTTGATTACTAGTGTTGTTGTAGTTTTGTTTATTTTGGTTTCTTCTTGGTTGAGGTGTTTTAGATCTAGGATAAGAGTTATTTGGCTTCCTAGGTGGTGGAGTTTTAGATATTGTTTTAGGTTTAGAGGATCCTACTTCGGTTTTTAAAGATGGTTTATAAAAAGTTTTTACTTCTTCATCACTAGCAAGAGGTATTTTCTTATTATTTATGAGTATGTATTTGGGATGTGCTTCTAAAGATGTTGGTTTACTAGATTCGCTTTCAAACTTAATATTTTTTGTTTCACTAGTTAAAGCTTCAATTCGGTTAAATCCTAAGCCGGTTTTGTCTCCGGATATTCTTTGAATGCTTATTATTTTCTTAAGTGAGTTACCACTATTTTCAAATTTGTCAAGTTTACAAATTTCTTCTCTAAGTATTTCATTTTCACTTTTAAGCTTTTGACATAATTTACATTCATCAACAGTTTCTTTGCCTTTTTCTAATTTATGTATTTTAATTTTTAGTTCTAGTATTTCATTTTCTAATTGGTTGTTTATACGTTTTAGTGAGTTGTTTTTAGTCATTACTTGTTGTCCTAATTTGAATAGTCTATTATACTTGTTGATACAAAAGTTGGGCATTCCTAGTTTGGGATCTTGCTCTCGTACCAATTCGCTTCTTAATGCTTGAAACCTGCGCACTAAGAAAATAAACAAACACCGTTAGGCTTATCGTTGGATTGTCTCCCATCCTCCGGCGTGAGAGTAAGTAATCGGTTTAGGGTTCTCGTAATGAGTTTTAGGGTTTTTGTATCGTACCTTTAATGAGAATTATGTCATTCCTTATATAGGCACAGAATCCTTGTAGGTTTTGTGCTCCTTACGTTTCGCACCCGTGGTGCTTATCCGGGTTAAGGATATCTATTCCATAGATAGAAGATCCTTATCTATACCGTATGTAGTTTAGTTGGGCTTGGGTCTACGTGATCCCAATCCCATTATTAATGCGGCCCAAGTTATAATTGCCCACCGGTGGTGGTTGTTGGGCCTTAGTGATGTTTATCATTTGGGCTCGTGGCCCAAATATAGAATATAAGTCATCATGTCCCCCCCAGTCTAGTGTGCGCGGCTCGTAGCCGTGGATGTTAGACTAGTTAGAACAGCGGTAAGTGTGGCGGGAGGAATTTTGAATATTGCCGCCTAATATTGAGAACTATGTATCTAGTCCAAAGAAATGCCTCGAAATTCGGGGGTTGTGCCCACGTGTCCCTTGGAAAACGGGAAAAAGTGTTGTACGGTTCGTATTCTAGCCACCCGTTTTATTAGTGGGATCCACGTGGCCTTCATCTAGGGTTTTTTTATTACCTATATAAGAGTCACCGCCTCCATTTACCAAAAACACACAGTAAAAACACACATTTACCATTGCACATTTCTTCAAAGCATTTTTCAAAGAAAGTAACTGTTTGATTAGGTAATTCCGTGTGCGTATTCCAGTAAATACTTTAAAAATGGTTGCCCAATTAGAGGAGTTTCGCTCTGCGATGAATGAGGATGATGTACGTTAGTTCTCATCTGATTACTTCATCCCTCTGGATGTGCATCCAGAAGCTCCGGACGTTGATGCGTGTATTGCCGATTTCCCCGAAGGGAAGATAGGGCTATACACGCGCTTTTTTGAGTACGTCAATTATCGTGTACCAATATCCATATTCTTGAGCAATGTGCTCAATTTCTATCGCCTTCATATCTTACAGTTGCACTGTATAGGTGCGGTGAAGATATCGAATTTTGAAGTAAACTGCCGTTTACTTGCGATAGAACCAACCGTTGACCTATTCCGCGCATTTTACCACACAACGTGGTCGCATGGATGGGTATCCTTTGTGAAGCGCGCGGGGAGCCTTCAGTGCTATACCGAGAAGGTAGATTCCCTGAGGCATTGGAGGGAGTATTTTTTCTGGGTGGATGATGTGGTGTTTCCATCACCATTTGAGTTTTATACTCAAGACACGTTGCCGAGGGATGGGCGCCCCGCACCCGGTTCATATAGTTTGGCAGATGCGCAGACCATTGATGCCAACCGCATCCCCATTAACCCTTATCCTGAGGAGTTTTTGGTGCATGTGGGGTTGAGTCGCAGCTATTTCGGGGGTACTAACGAGGTGCCAACCTTCATTGATGAGGAAGGCCGGGGTGGGTGTTCATCCCTTTTTATTGTTCGCTTCCAATAATGTAAGTTTTTTTGTATGCGCACTTTGAATAACTAATCTGTTTTTGCTGTTTATTCCTGTTGCGCAGAGATGGATTTGTTTGCGGTGGTAAAGCTGGAGAAGCCGAAGCAGGTGACCGTCGGTGTGCGCCCTCTGAGGGAGAACGAGCAACCATTTTTGGAAGAGACTACGGGTCATCTGACTGTGTTGGGGCCTGTTGGCCATGAAGATTCGCCGCCTCTCCTTGTTACGCCCGTACAGAGCGTGGCGCCAACTGTGGAGACTGCGCATGTGGAGGAGGTGCAAGCTGAATCTTCTGACAGCGTAGAGATACTGAAGCCTGAGGTGGTAGCGCAGAATTTGAAGCGCAAAGGAGAGGCTGGTGGCAGTGGTACTTCCTAGAGGAGGCGCCATCTCATCGGAGATGCAGAGTCATCTGCGGAGGAGGATACATCCGCTTCTGGTGTGGATAAGGAGGCTGCAAAGGCCTTTATATTTTTGTAAGTGATCTTCCTCATGCTTTATATTTGGTTATTACTTGTCTTTAATGCGCTAACTGTCTTCGTTAATCATTTTCAGTGATGATGCTGCGAAGGATGGTGCGGCCTTTGTGGAGACTGTGGTCCCTCCTCAGAATGAAAACAAGGAGGAGGGAGTGAAGGTGGATGAGGACGTATCTGCGCAGCAGTTGTTGGTGGAGTTGGCTGCTACTGTTGAGCGTCAAACTGAGCTAGTTGCTCAGTTGAAGACGAGATACGTCGGGGAGAGTAGCACTCTTGCCCAAAAAGATGAGGAGATAGCTCTTCTCCGTGCGCAGCTGGCTGAAGCGCAGGCGGAGGTTGGGTCCTTCAAGGCACACACATACAAGGTCACAAATGAGAAGCAGGCGCTCGGGGAACTTCATCAGTTTAGGGCCAACCTTACCTGGGCAGTAAGATATCTTGAGGACAAGGAGGAGCATTTTGCGAACATTGCTGAGTTCAAGGTGCGCATGGAGAAGATTGTTCAGGTGCAGGAGGAGAAGCTGCGGGGCCTGAGCATAGACTATGATGAGGAATTATACCCTCATCTGATGTCTACCATAGCTGAGCGCAGGTACGTCTTTACATATTTTTCTACAATGTTGCCTTATTATATTTGTTGGTATGTTTCTTCTAACGCAAGTCTTTCTTGTTGATGTAGGTGGTTGATCAGTCATGGACTGTGCTTGGCTGCTCTGGGCACCTTGGAGTCTCCGGAGATGTTGGAGACCTTTGGAAAGGTGGTGCAGTGCGTTGTGGAGCGTGGAAGGGCGAAAGCTATGGAGGAGCTCCATGAGGCCAATGCGTTGAACGTGGCCCTGACTGAGGTGCCTGGTTATAACGCAAGTGCGTATGACGAGCTGATGCAGGCCATGGAGGGGATGAAACTTCTTGAGCTTCCTCACATTGCACAGTTGGAGTGCGACCAGGATAACCCCATAAAGGTAATTATGGAGGGGTTAACCTCAGGCGCCATATTTTGGAGGATGCAGAAGCGCAGCCGGACTACTTCCTCAAGCCTGACGAGTCGCAGCTGCAGGTTCCTGTTTTTGCGCAGCCTCGCCACATGCTGAATCCATTTGCTCTTGAGAAGGAGATTCCTCTGAAGGAGGTATTGGAGCGCCATGCACAGAGAGCTGCCCAAAAAAAGGTATTAAGGGCAAGGCCGTCTTATGCGGTGTAGGTGCTGCACATATTCCCAGGTCTGATGGGATTCCTGTGAGTGTAGCGACCGTATCGCCTAAGGATGCTTTACTCTTGAGAAAGCTTCAAGAGGCAGGAAGTTCCGCTGCACCGGAAGATAGCCCTGAGCATCGTCATAGCATATAGGCTTTTTTGTAATTTGTATATTTTTTGTATAAATAACAAAGTGTATCTTTTGCATGTTATGGTAGTTGTCTTTTTGCTTTAAAAGATAAGATACTCTTTTATGTTTAAAATAAGTGCGTGACTTAAGATAAATTATAAGAATAGACTTGCATTAATTTTTGCGAAGTTTTATTATGTGACCAAGTGTCTTGGCTCGTTATTTGCTAAGCTTTGTACAGTGTACTTGATATTTGCGCATCCTTCATGGGACGCGCAAGGGAAACTTACCTCAACGTCTCAAAAGTAAGGCGCTTAGCAAGGATGCGTGATCCAATGTTGATGAGTTTGCAACCCTCTTACTCAACGAGCGAATTAGTAGGTTTACTCATCCTTTATGCCTTCGTGGGTCTTAATTAGTGCATGTACGCCATGTAGGCAAAAATATAATATAACAATAATGACATATATAAGAATGTACGCAATAAAGTGAAATGTGTTATGGAGTTAGCAAGAAACCATAACATTTTATTGATACTTGCAAGTTTTTTGAAAAAGGAAAAGACAATTCCTAAGAAAGAAAAGAAAAAACAAACACTTATTGGGCACATCCTAAAGTGCAAAGTTGTCTGTGTATGGGCCGTAGCCTTTCCTAAAGATAGCATCTTTTAAGATTGCAGATATTCCAGGTGCGTGCTAGGTCGTGACCTTCCATATCGCGCAACCTGTATGCACCATTGCCTAGCGCATCAGTGACCTCGTAGGGTCCTTCCCATTTGGGTCCGAGCTTGCCTGTGTCTTCTGCATGGCTTGCGTCATTGGCGCGGTATACAAAGTCTCCTGGCCTGAAGGAAGTGTGTTTGACCTTTTCATCATAATACTTCTTCATTTTTGCCTTAGCCTTTGCTTCGTGTATAGCTACGCGTTCACGTCTTTCTTCCAGTAAGTCCAAGTCTATGCGCCGTTCCTTGTCATTTTTTGTGACGTTGACCTGTGCTATTCGTATAGTAGGCATTCCTATCTCAGCTGGTATGACAGCTTCTGTTCCATAGACAAGGGAGAATGGTGTGTCTCCAGTACTGGTTTTGATTGTGGTGCGATGCGCCCATAAGACATGTGAGGGCTCGTCCACCCACTTTCCTTTGTGTCTGTCAAGGCGTGCTTTTATTCCTTCACCTTGACTGCGATTCGTGCGCTCAACTAAACCATTGGTTTGTGGGTGTTTTACTGAAACGAAGTGTTGTGTGATGTTCAATTGCGCGCACCAATCTTTGAATGGGTTGTCGCAGAATTGCTTCCCATTGTCTGATATGATCTCTCCAGGTAGTCCGAGGCGACATACGATATTATCACATATAAAGCGTTTGACCTGGTTGCCCGTGATACTCACCACTGCCTTTGCCTCGATCCACTTCGTAAAGTAGTCTATGGCTACGATGAGGAATTTTAGCCCTCCTGCTGCAACTGGAAAGGATCTTGAGATGTCAATGCCCCACTTGTAGAATGGCCATGGTGAGGTAATGGGTGTTAGCTCTTGTTGTGGTTGCCGCGGGATTGGCCTGTGCACTTGGCAATTGCTGCACTTCTTTATCATATCTCGCGCGTCGCAGTGCATAGTTTGCCAATAGTACCCCGACCGTAGAGCGTGCGCTACAACAGACTGTGGCCCTGAGTACAAGCTACATGATCCGGCGTCGATTTCTCGGAGTACATAGTCTGCTTGGAGAGGTCCAACACATCAGAGCCAAGGTTGCAAGAAAGAACGTCGGTAGAGGATGTTGTCTCGTAGCTCAAAGCGCTGCGCTGTGCGCCACACTCTTCGAGCGTCCTTATGATCTTGTGGTAAGACTCCTTTGCTAATGAATTCAATGATAGGTGTCATCCACGTAGGGTCTTGTTCTTCTATCACTGTGGATAATTCCATCTCCAAGATTGACTTGTTTTGTAGGGTCTCTACCAATACCTGTTTTGATAAGTGCGCAAAGCTTGTAGATGTGATCTTGCTAAGCGCATCAGCTTTCCTGTTGTCCCCCCTAGGTATTTGTTTTATTGTGAACCTATCAAAGTTCTGGATTAAGGACTTGGTTTTTTCCAGGTATTGGATCATGTGTTCATCCTTGGCTTCGTACTCACCTAGCACATGGTTAGCTACTAGCCTGGAATCCACGTTTGCCTCTAGGTTGTGTACACCCATTTGGATGGCAATACGCAGTCCAGCGAGTAGGGCTTCGTACTCTGCCTCATTGTTTGTGGTTGTGAATTCAAAGCGCAACGCATAGGTGAATTCCATTCCTTCTGGATTAGTGAGAATAAGGCCTGCGCCTGATCCATCCACACATGAGGATCCATTAGTGAATAGAATCCATGGTTCCTATAGGTCTGTTTTGCTTGTTGAAGGTGGACGATCAGTATCTGGCTTTTCAACAATAAAGTCAGCTAATATCTGCCCTTTGATTGCAGTGCGCGGTCTATACGAGATGTTATACTCGCTTAACAACACACTCCACTTTTGTAGCCGTCCTGATGCGTCAGGTTTAGAGATAACTTGTTTGATTGGCTGGTCTGTGATTACAGCTATTGGGTGCGCTTGAAAATATCTGCGCAGTCTTTTAGCTGCGAATACTAGAGCTAAGACCAGCTTTTCCATGGCGCTGTAGTTAGTCTATGTCTTCTTCAGTGCTTTGCTTACAAAGTATATGGGTGTCTGGACGGAGTTTCTATCTGTCACTAGTATTGCGCTAACTGCTCCATAGGTTGCAGATAAGTACATGATTAGCTCTTCCCCTGGTCACGGTGCAACAAGTTTGGGGAGAGATGCCAGATGTTGTTTTAGCTGTTGGAAAGCTTCTTCTCCTTCCTCCATCCAACGAAAGTCTCCCTTTTTAGTACACTTCATGAGTGTTTTAAAGAGAGGGAGTGATTTGTCTGCTGATTTAGATAAGAAACGGTTTAGCCCCGCTAGCTTTCCGTTTAATGACTGGACTTCTTTGAGTGTGCGCGGTGAGGGAAGATCAATAACAGCTTTTTTTTTTTTTTTTTTCTGGGCAAGGCTTGATTCCATCAGGTTCTATTAAGTATCCGAGGAACATGCCTTCTGTCGCACCAAAGGTGCACTTCTTGGGATTTAACTTCATGTTTATTTGTCCCAACGTTTTGAACGTTTCCTCGATGTCGCGCACCAATCCATCCTCTGTGTGGCTTTTGATGACAAGGTCGTCAACGTAGGCTTCCAAGTTTCGACCTATGTTGATATAAATAAACGACTAAAAACGTTATTCATATCTTTCGATATCTCTATGTTTTGATAATCACAAAACGAAAACACATTAAATCAAAGATAATGACGTAAACAAGTATTTAGTAGTTAATAATCACTTTCACCATCTAATCACTTAAGGTATGAATAAACATAGTGTTTAATGCATTATAAGATCAAAGGAAAGTTTAATTAAGTATTACAAAGTTTATTTAATTATATAAACATATTATATATTTTTGAAAAACACATTTGGTAATAAAGAAAAATGTTTTATTCACACTAAATATATGAATTCAAATTTTTAAACAAAATCAGTTAGTTTTTCACCAAATAAACTTTCCCCACTAAAAGACAAAGAATCTGGCCGTTTCAGCTGGGCGGCCCCCTAAATTATAAAGGGCGGTTCCCTTAATTTTAAGGGGGCCGGCCATGATTTAAGGGGACCGGCCACGCTCCTCTGTCAGAATCTATTGCCTATAAATACCACCTTAAACCTGGATTTTTTCCTCACCTTTTTGCACTAAAACTTTCTGATTCAAACCTCCATTTCAATCTTAAAAAATCCTTTGACCATATAATTCGTAAGCCTTTGTTTCCAAGTGATCCAAAGCCTCATTCATTCAAGTGCAAAGAGAAGAATACTCCTATTGATCAAGACTAGGAGTATTGCAACTTAGTATCATCTTGCTTTCTAAGTTGTTTGATTATTTCATCTTGTATATCATTCATTCCTTGGTGAATATAGTGTATACATTGGTTAGATAGATTTAGATATAGGATCTAGATTTATTGAAGGTGTGAAGTAGTAATAGAAGTGAAGAGGTAGAGGTGGATAGGATTAGTGATAGAAGAAATAAGTTGTGGTAGTTCATTGAAGTGGAGATAGTTGTGAAGACAAAGAAGTTGAAGCTTTGAAGTTGAGAAGAACTTGAAGCCTAGTAGTTGTGAAGTAGTGTATATCTTGGAGTAGTGGATAGGACTTAGTAGTGAAGGAGTGAAGAAACAAGTGGCGTGAAGAAAAAGAGTTAGGAAGTAGTAAGTTGTGAAGAAGCTAGGAGCATAGTAGAACGGTATGAGGAAGAATTGGTGTGAAGTAAATTGGTGTGAAGAAGTCGTGTAGAAGTTGTGATTGTGTTGTGATAAAGTTGTGGTGTGTATTTTGGTGTGTAAGGTTTTCTCCGCCATAAGGGAGGTTTTTGATTTAGTGAAGAAAACTCTCGAGTAGGTGACTCGGGGAGTGGAGTAGGGCAAGGAAGGTGTCCTTGTAGCCGAACCACTATAAATCCTTTGTCTCTCGGTTTGATCTTTCCATCTCTCACTTTTTGATTACATACTTACTAGCATTCCATATATAATTATTATTGCTTGTGTTGTGCACATATTGATTTCACATAAAGATCAAACTAAAACTCATTCATAATATTAGTCTTTCAAAAACAAACCAAGTACACAAACTTATATTAAAACACTTATACATATATATATATGCTTATATATATGATATACGAAATTATAAACTCTTTCCCAACATTAAACTTAAGTAGTGTTTATACAAAATCGTAAATACACTAGTATCGCCATTCTCGCATTAAAGAGTTTTGAAATTGTGCATTAAACATAAGTGGTGTTTATACGAAATCGTAAATAAACTTGTATCTATATTTCCGCATTAAAGATTTGAAATTTCATCTAAACTTTAGAAGCTAACTTTTAAAAAACTAATAAAACGAAAAAGATGTAAAACTATTCAACCCCCCCCCCCCCCCCTTCTAGTTTTCCACAATTGGTATCAAGAGCCACGTCTAGCAAGATTTTTAAAATATATTGTATTTTAAAACTTGTAACGATCTATGGAATTTGAAAAATATCTAGAAGAGGAATTTACGCAAAAACCACCATTATTTGAAAATGATCATTTTCTTGAATGGAAAAATAAATTTGAAAATTATGTGAAATCAATTGATCTTGATCTTTGGCATATCATTTCAATTGGTGATCTTCAACCAACTAAAATGGATTTTGAAAATCAATATAATAATCTTTAAACAAAGATTGATAAAAATACTAAAGCTAAATTAATAATTTACAAAACTCTACCAAGAGTTGAATATGAAAGAGTATTCTTTTGTAAAACGGCAAATGATATTTGGAAATGTCTTTTAAAAATTCACCAAGTGAAATGTAAAACCAAAGATGATAAACTTGACGTTGCACAAGAATTAGTCACTCTAGAAAATTTGATAGACAAATATTTGGTTGAAATAAACACATGTACTACTAGTTCAAATGTGATCATTGAAGGTACCTATAACGAAGAATACATGAGCCAAATCCGAAGAAAGAGTGTGAATAAATCATGGTGCAACAAGTGCAAAGAAGACGATGATAATACGGCTTATGAGATTATTCAAACAAATGTGAACACAAGTATTGATGGCAAGGACTACATATTTCTAGATCCAAGCGAAACTACAAAGAAAACATGGAGCGACATGGACAACGGAATTGATCACCGTATAGCATATGAAGAATGTACAACTACAAATAAGGTACAATCCAAAACCAAACACTTTTGCTATGATCAATTTATATTAGAATTTTCAAAAATGGAAAATAACTTCAAACATTTTTGCAACATTGACTCAAAAATTATGTTTAAAAACGAATCTTCAACATCCGCTGAAAACAACTTTGAAAAAGAAATTATTTTAGAAGATAAAATGTATAGACTTGAAAGTAATATTGAAATTGATCTTGAATGTAAAAAATGTCAAGACTACAAACATGAAATTAAAATGGAAAATGAAAAAGCAAAAACATTGGTAAAATTCGAAAATAGTTCTAAATCTTTAAAATATCTTCTCAACATTCAAAAGTCATTTTATGATAAAACTAGCTTAGGATTTATCGTAAATGATCCTTCAACAAATGTATCAAAACAAATAAAATTTGTTAAACCTAGTGAATAAATTTAGAACTAATACTATTAACACTCATTATTTATTACTCTAGTCAAGAAAGTCATTGTTTGTTAATTAAAACAAACTATTGATGAATTCTTATACTTATCGACGACATCCTCATCATGTGCATTCAAATGCAATGGATGTTCTCATCTAACCAACTAGGCCCATGAGAATCTGGGTACCAAGCTTTTTATCATTTTTAGGTAATTAATGAACGAAGAGTCTATTACGTGCTGATTTTCTCATCTCGCTATATTACCTTTGACGGCTATTGGTTTCTATCACATTGTTTCACTTTCTGCAAATGTTTCGCCTATGACGTCGTTGCGGGAATCTTCTTGTCTCGGCATTTTGTTCTTCACTCTTGGAGTATTGGTATCATGGTGTGTCCGCTACTATTTCAAGATGAAGCCCCAAAAGCACATTTTTTATTTGCCTTCACGACTTGTGATGATTGGTGTGATCGATTAAGCATCGCAGATCTAGCTCCCTTGATTTCTATTGCGTTGGATTATTACTTGGCTACTTCGACATGTTTTGAACAAACTTTTATGGTTTCTTCCATTTCCCTCATGCCCACTCTTAAAGAAAAGCTGGACCTGAGATAAGTTTTCTTTTCAAAAACTTGTCAATATTACATTATTTTTTTTTAGAATGCTTTAATTAGTATGTGAATATGATTTAACTTATAAGTTGCCATGCTTTTAGATCATTAATACTAATATATGCATATATGATATTAGCATTATTAACCTTCTTGTTGTTTAGTTTATTATCATTTTTCTTAATCTTCTATGATCTATAGTTAAATACTTTCCACTTAAGCTATATGATCTTACTAGTTACATAAATAGATGTATTATAATTTAGACCTGTTAGTAACTTGATATTATGATAATCTTTGTATACATATATATATATATATATATATATATATATATATATATATATATATATATATATATATATATATATATATATATATATATATATACACACACATGTCTATCTTGTATCCATGAATAATTTACTTTGCTCCCTTCTATCTCATTGCATTTAGATCATAAATATCTACTATCTCTCTTTCATATCTTTAGGTGTCATTAGAGATGATTATGTGTGACAATGGACTTAATTGATTCTCTTGAGCATGATAAGCTTCCATTTCAAATCCTTCACTTGCAATTTCTTGTTATCATGATCAAAACATCATGTTTAAAACTTCTCTCTTTTTTGAATGAAAATCTTTTAAATATCTATATTATCTTTCTTGAAACAACTTGCTTAACTAAAAATTCTTTTTACCTTATTTTAAGCAAAAACAAGATTGAATTTTTTTTATTACATGTTATGAAACAAAATTCAATTTGTTTTATTGTAATGCACACTTGAATTTACTTCAAAACATTGTTGAATTAAACTAAAAACGTCTTGCTCAAAACACATTTAATTTCCTCACATGTGTCATACACTTCTATTGGAAATGACATTCACAAATTAATCAAATCATTTCATGAGAATCATGGCTTGCCCATATGGATCTTGTTTGTAACAAGTCTTGAAGTCCATATAATCATATCCACCTATTTGTTACTTGTTTACAATCATCAACATGTTTGCTCTAGACTAAATGTTATCATCTTCATATAGTTACACATTTAACTTATTTGCCTTATTGCCTCCTTAGTTGCATATCTTAATTGATAAATTAATAGATAGCATGATTATTAGAAATTAATTGCCTAATTTACTTATTTCTATATCACTATCTACATTCATGAATAGTATGCCCTATATTGCGTCAAAGAGTTGAACTCACTTGAATCCTAATAAAAAAAAACACAACCTTTTTGAAAATTTTCTGCCAAAATCCCATTTCTGGCATTCTGGGAATCACCAGATGGGCGGCCCCCTTAATTACATAAGGCGCCCCCCTTAATTTTAAGGGGACCGGCCCCAAATTAAGGGGACCGGCCATCTGATGGTCGGGGATACTGTTTTCTTTATCACTTTTTGACCCATTTTACCCTATACTTCCCAAAATTCATAAACATATTTTGTCCCATACTATTCCTCAAAATTTACCTTCCTAAACCACATTTTTCATACACTATAAATGCCCTCTTCCCATCATTAATGCCATCACAACCAAACATGTCATCTCCCAACAACCAAAAACCAAAGATTTCAAGAACCGCAAGGATCTCCGTCGAACCCATTTGGAGGAGGAAACTTGATTCTTGTCATAACTCAAGTGATGTTGTTCCAAGTCAACCAACTACTAAGCCTCAAACCCACACTAATGACTCATCTCACAACATATCATCCACTCACACCCTCATTAATGTTTCTTCTTATGATGAGCATGCTCAATCCCAAAACAACAATCCCAATCTCTCAATCAATACTTCACATGTTGCTCATTCAACAAAAACATCACCCACGCATGAAGAACCTCTCCCACACATTTCATGTTTTCATGACTATCCAAGCTCAACCATGTCTCCACCACCAAGAGTACCACCACCACATCCTACAACTTCACATACCACTCCCATGTTGCATGTTCAAACTTTCACCCAAGACAACTATCAAGCTCCACCACCATCACCTTCCTCCGAACACTTGAAGTTCGTTAAGGAGCTAAAAGAGGCACATGAGCTTAGTGCTCTTTTAGCATTACATCTTGCTCAACGCAATTTGGATCCACAACAATCAAGCTCACCATCATCACCACATAACAAAAACCAAATCGAGAAGCATGTTAACAATTGCCCTTGTTGCATCTTCCTCCAACAACAAACCATTGCATTGAATGAGCACTTTACTTGGATTGAGTATCTTCTTACTAGATCTCAACAAACACCATCACTTGAACAACATCAAAACCCTCAATCAACAAACCCATCTTCAATTTCACCACCTACAAGCTCCACATCTCCAAACCCAACAACATCCATGCAACCAAATGTTTACCTCCACTAAACCACCAAGCATTTTACATGCTTATGTTTCTCATTTTCAAATAAAACTCCTCAACCATTTTGGGATTCAAGAAAGTTTGGAGACACTTGTTGCTGGCACATTAGGACATTCTACTTAGCTTAGAATTTCATCTTTTTAGCCTATGTAACAATGATTATGGGTTGACGTAATCATTTCCTTTTAATGAATGATTTAATATATGTTTCTAATTCTCTTTTGCCATGCTCATTATTAGTTAGTACTATGCTATATGTGTTTGCTTGTGCCATGCTTGTGCTTCTAATATTTTTCTTGCAAGAATCCCATTTCTCGAACCCTTGGTGCTCTCAAACGAGGGGGAGCATACATCAAGGGGGAGTTTTCATCTTATTGGCTTAAACCTTTTTGATTCTACAAAAAGGGGGAGAAGTGAATGTAAACTCACTTAATACTTGTCTAAAAATTAATTTTTAGATTTAATGAGTTTAGGTTTTGTAATCATCAAAAAGGGGGAGATTGTTGATATAAATAAACGACTAAAAACGTTATTCATATCTTTCGATATCTCTATGTTTTGATAATCACAAAACGAAAACACATTAAATCAAAGATAATGACGTAAACAAGTATTTAGTAGTTAATAATCACTTTCACCATCTAATCACTTAAGGTATGAATAAACATAGTGTTTAATGCATTATAAGATCAAAGGAAAGTTTAATTAAGTATTACAAAGTTTATTTAATTATATAAACATATTATATATTTTTGAAAAACACTTTTGGTAATAAAGAAAAATGTTTTATTCATACTAAATATATGAATTCAAATTTTTAACCAAAATCAGTTAGTTTTTCACCAAATAAACTTTCCCCACTAAAAGACAAAGAATCTGGCGGTTTCAGCTGGGTGGCCCCCTTAATTATAAAGGGCGGTCCCTTTAATTTTAAGGGGGCCGGCCATGATTTAAGGGGACCTGATGAGTGCTCAAACACTCATCGTTTTTGATATATTTAAACTGCCAAAACGCAAAAAAACAATAAAAAATATATCAAAATACTTAAATTATCCCAGGGATTGTGTTTTATGTGTTTTAAAAGCAAAATGTGCAAAAACAAAGAAAAAACGTACAAAGTTTGCAGTATTGGCAGTTTCAGTCCCCCAAGTTTCAAAACTTGTCAACTTTAGTCCCTATGCATTTATTTATAAGGAAAAGTCAACCCAAGGTCTTAAAAGTCAAATAAAGTCAAAATATTATAATTAGGTTGCAAGTTTTCATAAATTACATGATTAGTCCCTAAAAATCCAAATATGGCAAAAGTAGTCCCTGGGAAATTTTAAAGTTTGAAAAATGGAAAAATAATCTTGGAACTTTGGAATTATATCAAATTTGGTCCTTGGTGTAAATTGGGAAAAGTTACAACTTCAGTCCTCAAGTTTGGCAAAATTGCAAAATGGTCCTTGTGTTAACTTTACACCATCCGGACCCCTTTTACTACTAAACCCTTATCCACCCAAAATTCCTAGCCCAGCTGCTCACCAAGCCCACCAGGCCCAAAGACCCTTAGCCCGCCCAAACCTATGAACCGTTTTAAATAACGTTGACCCGGTCAACTCTTCTTCCCCAACAGACAAGCGCAAAACCAGGGCAAAATACCTCCCCCCTCCTCACCTTTTCACCCACTTTACCCCCCACAATTAATAACCTCACCCACCAACTCCACCACCATAAATGCATCCCCAAATCCCTCACCAACACCACTCAGATTGCCCGAAGTGATTTTGGCGCCAAAATGGCAATCTAGGGCTCAGATCATATCAAGCATAATTAGACGGTTGGGATTTGGTCAGAAGGTCAAAGCAAAGGCTATGGGGCTCTCAGTTTTCAAAAAGCAACCATGTGGAAGGCTTAGGGCTATAATTTTAGGTCGTTATATATAGATAAGCTCAATAGATGCTCAAGTGTGTAATTTTTCTTAGTTTCATTGTATTTTTTGTTTAATTTCAAAGCATTGTAACTCTGTTTTATCAATGAAAGTTTAGTTTGCAGTTTAATTCTCATTTTCTATTTTCTAAGTCTAAATTTAAATTCCCAAGTTCCAATTAAAAGCTTTAATACAAATGCAAGTAATTCAGAAGCTTATGTAGACTTAAAACAAAGGTTTGGGAAGCTTTTTAAGTTTGTATAATCATCTTAGGCTTAGTTTCAAATATTTGATTAAAAACAAAGAAAAATCAAGAATAAATAAAAAATTAGTGATCACTTACTGTATGAGCAAGGAGCACAGTAAATCAAGGATGGCTGTGGGTTAGGTACCTCAGGGGAGGGCATAGGATTGATTGGTTTGGTCCTTTGGTTCTTACTCAGTAGCTTGGAAGGCTTTGTAAGCTAAAAACTCTTTCATCTTTACTCATTAAGTAGCCTAGACTGTTTATTTAAGTTTATTGCAGATAAATATTAGTTTATAAATTAGTTGTGACCATTTGTTTGTGTTTTATATGTGCTTAAGTTGAAATTTCTTCCTTAACTGTTTTTGTAAGGGGTGTTTGGTTCTAGGGTATTTGACCAGTTCTAGCAGTGCATTAGTACCCATCTATGTTTCATTTAGTTTGGTGGGTGTAATAAGGCTCAGGGAACTCTTTACTTGGTCACAAATTGATTCAAAAGTCAAAAAAATCAAGAAATCACTCACCACAGTCAACTGTGGTGAGTTTTTAAAACCAAAACTTAGCAAATCCATAGATAAAGTGTTAATTTACTCAAATTAGTTTTAATATATCCTAATTAAACTAGTTTGATCATAAAAATCAGCTGTGTAAGTTCA
Organism: Artemisia argyi; assembly: GCA_030686995.1. Taxonomy (NCBI): domain Eukaryota; kingdom Viridiplantae; phylum Streptophyta; class Magnoliopsida; order Asterales; family Asteraceae; genus Artemisia; species Artemisia argyi. The sequence continues at coordinate 43,585,660 of CM060676.1, read as the reverse complement.
CTAAAGTCAAACCTTGCAATTTCTTGAAAAGTCAAATTGTGTAATCTAGGATTTTGATCAAACTTTGGAGGTTTGCAATTTGTGTAATACAAGGATCTAAGGTCTGAGATTTCACCAACTTGAACTTTACCACTTTGTGGATTTTTGTGAATTTTACCAGATTTTTAAGATTTTGTTTGCTGGGTCCCACAAGGCCACAAAGTGACCTGCAGGGCAACCTATCTGCCCTGCTCTCAGATACCTCAGTCACCACCACCACTTTGATGGAGGTTTGTGACCACTACAGTGGTCTAGGCCTTTTGTTTTTGGTCCCACTCAACCCCCCTCCTACCAGGGAGTAAGGGTGAACCCCTTGTTTGACCCCTACCATTGTGGACCCCACCTAATTTGGCCCATAATCTTTGTCCCATAACTGCTTCAGTCAACAAATAAGCAAAGTGCTTATTTGTTATTTTTGGCTTATTCAGGCCACTTATTGGCTTAATTCTTGCTTATTTGTGTTCATTAGACTCAGAGAAACCAAAGAATACAATTGTGGACCCCACATCTTCATTTTGAGCTTAAAAACCTTCACAGTCAACAAAAGTCAACTGTGAGGTGTTTAAGCACTTAAAGTGCTTATTTCCAGGGGTGTAGTAAAAGTGTCTTTATTAAAAGTACTTATTTTTAGCTTATAATTAGTTTAGAAAAAGAAAAAAAAACCAAAAAACCAACTTTAAAAATAGTGATAGCTTCTATTTAATAGGATTTATCAATTTAATTTTCTTTTTAATTTATTTCTAAGTAATATATCACTTTTATATTTTTAGAAATTTCATTTTAGGTTAAAATAATTTTACAAATTTTTCCAGATTTTTATTTTGTCTTTTAGTGGTATTTCTAATTAATTCTAGTTTACTTTAGTTTTAATTAATATTAATCAATTAAATAGCATAATTAGTTTTTAAATAGTATAACCTAGTTTTTATAATTTTTATAGCTTTTATTTTAGTTAAAACATTTTTATAAATTTTTCTAGAATTTTTACTGTTCATTTAATAGTTTTCATAATTTAAATAGTTTAATTAGATATTAATTAATAAATAGAATAATAATTATTTAATTAGCCTAAAAATACTTAGAAATAACTTTTTATAATTTTTTATGATTCCCATGATGGTTAATTAGATTTATAAAATTTTTCTTAATATTCTAAGCCTTTTTAGTATTTTTAATAATTCTAATTAATTAAAGTAACATTAAATAGATAATTAGTAAAATAATTAATATTAAATAATTAAACAGTATAAAAATACTTTTTATTTTTCTTAAAATTTTCTTTATTTAATAGGATTGTAAAAATATCAAATTTACACTTTTACCCCTTTCAGTCCTTCAGTTGTACTTTTTGTACAGTTCATCTGTATATGTTTTTAATTAAAACGTATAATTTTAGGTTTAAGCTCAAATTCTCGTAATCCAAATTCCAGTAATCAATCACATAGATTTCCTAAGCTATATTTGTTAATAATTTCCAAATAATTTTGATCACAACCCTTTCCTGTGAATAATTACCCGATCACTAATACGCTAAAGTCACAATTCACACTTCAACGGGATTTAACGACCCGGTGATACATTATATTACCCGGAGCATTGACCTAGACTATTTGACTTTGTTGACCATTATTTGGTCAATATAAGTTAGGTGGTTCGGACTCAATCAACTTTTGGCGCCGCTGCCGGGGAAGTGTGCGCGTTTCTTTAGCGTTATTTGAGATTAGTGTTATCTCACCTCACTCACTGTATAAATACCACCACTTGTGTATATTTTCTTAATCAAAATACAAAAAAGTCATTAACACTTTTCCTAAAGTGTTAAAACACCAAAAAATTTAAAAACAACAAAACAGATCGTAACGTTTTCTGATTCGGTTTTCTTTTAAGGTGATTCTTAAAGAAAAACGATTTTGGTAAACGAAACGATACCAAAAATATTTTCCAAAAGTTTTTAAACCCATACACAAAACACAAAAACATTCGTCTCTTTCTTGTGAATAATAATTCTACATAAAAATAAACCGTCGAAAACCAAGACAGAACACCTTCTAACTGGGGGTGTGAACAAATAAGTTCCCAAATCAAAAAGATTAAAACTTGCCTTTGTATCCATGTAGGTGGTGTACCTTTCTTAAAGAAGCCAATTACTTGCGATTATTGGTTTAAGTTCACTGTGGTTTTGCCTCGACTTTGTTTTGATTGATTTTTGGTTACTAGTGCATGCGCACCCGCTCTTCTAGGTCTACTAGCCCATTACGTGAGCTTGTACGAAAACCTAGAAGACCTCGTAGACGTTCAGCACCAACAGTCGGATCTGAGATCCGTACTGTTGCCACACCCACTGTCACCATGGCGGAAGACCGTCCCATGTGTGAACTTCTCCAAGCACCCATCGAGGGTTACGGAGATGCCATTATTGTCCCAGCCATCGTGGCTGATAGTTTTGAGCTCAAAACCGGGTTACTCAATCTTGTAACCTCAAGTCAATTCTACGGTTTTGAGAGGGACGATCCTCATGCTCATATTCGATGGTTCAATAAAATCACATCGACCATCAAGTACAAAAATGTCCCGTGTGAAGCAATAAAACTTCTTCTCTTCCCATTCTCATTGAAGGGACAAGCCCGGATTTGGCTTGAAAAACAACCTCCACGATCTATTGAGACTTGGGAAGATCTTGTCAAAAAGTTTGTGAATGAATTCTTCCCACCTTCCAAGACCACGAGTCTTAAAAACGAAATCACCAAGTTCACTCAAAAATACGATGAATCTTTTGGTGAAGCGTGGGATCGTTTCAAAGAATTACTTCGCAAGTGTCCACATCATGGTTTCTCTGAGTTGATGCAACTCGATACGTTTTACAATGGCGTGAGCCAAGCTGATCAGGATTCTCTCAATGCCTCCGCGGGAGGAAATTTTTTGAGTAGAACCACAAAAGAAGCTTTGCAAATCATAGAAAACAAGTCCAAGGTCCGCTCTACACGAAGCAAACCGATTGTTTCTCAAATCAATGCGGGTCCTTCTACTTCATCCTCTGTGGGTCAATCTAGCACGGATGCTAAGATTGACAAGCTCACTGAAGCAATCCAAGCTTTGGTTCTCGCCCAAACAAAGAAAGTCTCATTTCCACAACATCCTCCCCCTGCTGAGGTTAAAAAAGTGGAAGTCTGTGTGACTTGTGGTGGGCCGCATGCCTACTACAATTGCACAGCTACTGATGGTACTCCATATGAAGCTAATGCTGTTGTCGGGTCCCAAAATCAAGGAGGCAATCAATACCGCCCTCCTATGGACCCGAACTATCGTCCTCACCATTATCCTGGACCTCCCGGTTTTCATCAAAACCATAATGTCCAAAACCGTGGCCAAAACCAAAATAGAGTGAACCAAGGTTATCAAAACCAAAATAATTTCAATCAGGGTCACGGTTTTCAAAATCAAAACCAAGGTTTTCAAAATCAAAGTTTCCAAAATCAAGGAAACTTTAACCGGAACCAAGGTCAGGGTAACTTCAACCCCGGGAACTTTCATGGAAACAATCACCAGAATCAAGGGAATTTCCATCATCAAAACCAAGGAAATTTCAATCAAGGCCTCAACCCGAACAATCGAGCTCCAAATATTCCTAATCCGAATCAAGCTATTGTTCCAACTGGGCCTTCATCCGATGAATTGTTGAAGCAATTCATGAAGTCCCAAGAAGATTTGAACAAGTTGCTGGTCAGCCAGATTTCTGATATCAAGAAGTCTTTAAATGATCGACCCTCGGGCTCAGGTACAACTTTACCGAGCAACACGATCGCTAACCCGAGGGGCGATGCTAAGGCGATCACAACACGAAGTGGTGCTTCATATGATGAACCCGCGATTCCTACTACCTCTTCTTCCTCTCCTCCAAAGGTAGTGAGTCATGAGCCTGAGGTGACAAAGGACAAGGTGCAAATTCCTAGCCCACGAAGTACAGCACACGTCCAACCTCAGGATAATCCTGAAACCAGATGTAAGCTTGGAGTTGTCTTTGAACCACCAGAAACTCCAGTGGACAACCTTAAATCCAAAACTTCTATTCCATATCCTTCACGTCTCAGTGAACAAAACCTCCGCGAAAAAGCTAATCACCAAATGGATAAATTTTTCCAAATCTTCCAAGATTTGCATTTTGATATCAGCTTCGCGGATGCTATTCTCTTGATGCCCAAGTTTGCATCGACCATCAAAAATCTGTTAAATAATAAAGAAAAATTATTTGAGATGGCAAGAACTCCTCTGAATGAGAACTGCTCTGCGGTTCTTTTGAAAAAGCTTCCTGAAAAGCTTGGAGATCCTGGGAAATTTCTCATTCCTTGTACTTTCCCGGGTATGGTTGATTGCTTCGCCCTGGCCGATCTAGGTGCTAGCATCAACCTGATGCCATATTCTGTGTGGAAGAAACTTTCTCTTCCCGAACTCACTCCCACGTGCATGACTTTAGAGCTTGCCGATCGCTCGATTTCTCGTCCCATTGGCATTGCCGAGGACGTATTTGTTAGAGTGGGAAAGTTCCATTTTCTGGCAGATTTTGTGATTGTTGACTTTGATGCCGATTCTAGGGTCCCTCTCATTCTTGGGCGGGGATTCCTCAGAACTGGGCGCGCTCTTATCGATGTATTCGAGCATGAGATCACATTACGTGTTGGGACGGAAGCTATTACCTTCAACCTAAATCAAACATCGAGATACTCCTCCAATTATGATTGTGAATCGGTGAACAAAATAGATGTCAGCGATGTTGCTGCTGAGGAGTATGCTCAAGAGATTTTAGGTTTCATTGATAATTCTTCGAGTGAGAAACTCACTCAGTCTTCTCACCCCATCATAGCCAATTCTTCTCCTTCCCTCACTCCGTTTGAGGGAAGTGACTTCATCTTAGAAGAAATGGAGGCGTTTCTCAAAAGTGATTCGATTCCCGATGGAGTCGATAGCCAAGAGATCGACCTCGAGAGGGATATTCTCCTGCTTGAAAAATTGTTAAACAAGGATCCCTCTCATCTTCAGGTTCTACCACAACAACTTCATAATGAGGAGGTCAAAAATGTTGAGAAAACTGATGACTTTCCCGATGTTGAACTTAAGGACTTGCCGCCTCATCTTGAATATGCATTTCTGGAGGGTAATGATAAATTACCCGTCATAATTGCCAAAGACTTAAGTGATGAGGAAAAGGCTGCTCTTATCAAGGTTTTGAAGTCTCATAAACAAGCAATTGCTTGGCGTCTCTCAGATATCAAGGGCATTGACCCTGAATTCTGTACTCATAAAATTTTAATGGAGGACGACTTCAAACCTGCAGTCCAACAACAAAGAAGGGTGAATCCAAAAATTCACGAGGTTATCAAACAAGAGGTTTTAAAACTTCTTGATGCCGGATTGATTTACCCTATCTCGGACAGTCCTTGGGTCAGCCCAATCCATTGTGTTCCAAAAAAGGGTGGCATTACTGTCATCACAAATGAGGAGAATGAGTTAATTCCAACTCGTTTGGTTACGGGTTGGCGCGTCTGCATTGATTATCGTAAATTGAATGACGCCACCCGTAAGGATCATTTTCCTCTGCCTTTTATGGATCAGATGGTCGAGAGATTAGCGGGGAATGAGTACTATTGTTTCCTCGATGGTTTCTCGGGTTACTTTCAGATTCCCATTGACCCGCAAGACCAAGAAAAGACCACTTTTACGTGCCCCTATGGAACCTTCGCATATAAACGTATGCCATTTGGCCTATGTAATGCTCCAGGCACGTTTCAAAGATGTATGATGGCCATCTTTTCCGAAATGATCGGGAAAAGTATGGAGGTCTTTATGGACGATTTCTCGGTCATTGGGGATTCGTTTAAAACATGTCTCTCCCATTTAGACAGCATGCTAAAACGTTGTGAAGACACAAAGTTATGTCTAAATTGGGAGAAGAGTCACTTTATGGTCAAAGAGGGCATTGTCCTCGGCCATAAAATTTCAAAGAACGGGATTGAGGTTGATCGTGCCAAAGTGGACGTCATTGCAAAATTGCCTCATCCCACGACTGTGAAAGGTGTTAGGAGCTTTTTGGGTCACGCCGGTTTCTACCGTAGGTTTATTCAAGATTTTTCTAAAATCGCCCGGCCTATGACCCATCTCCTCGAGAAGGATGCTCCTTTTATCTTCTCCTCTGAGTGCATCGAAGCCTTTGAAACATTAAAGAAAAGGCTTACCGAGGCACCGATTCTTGTTGCCCCCGATTGGGACTTGCCCTTCGAGCTCATGTGTGATGCTAGTGATTATGCTATAGGGGCAGTCTTGGGGCAACGCAAAACAAAACATTTTCAGCCTATACACTATGCCAGCAAGACTATGACCGAGGCACAAAGTCATTACACCACCACTGAAAAAGAATTATTAGCTGTGGTGTATGCTTTTGAAAAATTCCGGCTATACCTTATTCTGACTAAAAACATAGTGTATACGGATCATTCGGCTTTGAAGTATCTATTTGCAAAACAAGATGCAAAGCCGAGACTCCTCCGATGGGTTCTCCTCCTTCAGGAATTTGATATCATTATTCGTGATAAAAAAGGAGCTGAGAACCTAGCTGCCGATCATCTCTCCCGTCTTGAAAACCCTCATCAAAATGATTTCGAGAAAAAGGAAATAAATGAAACATTTCCTCTCGAAACCCTCAATGCGGTTTCATTTCGTGGAGACTCGATTACCCCATGGTTTGCCGATTTTGCAAACTATCTTGCGGGTAACTTTATTGTGAAAGGGATGTCGTCCCAACAAAAAAATAAATTTTTCAAAGATGTCAAACATTACTTTTGGGACGACCCCTACTTGTTCAAGATATGCGCGGATCAAGTCATCCGGCGGTGTGTGTATGGTCAGGAAGCTGCTGAAATTTTAAAGGCTTGCCATGCTGGTCCCACGGGGGGCCACCACAATCCCAACTACACCGCCAAAAAGGTGTTTGATTCCGGCTTTTATTGGCCCTCGATCTACAAGGATGCCCAAGAATTGGTCAAGTCCTGTGACGCTTGTCAGCGCCACGGGAATATTTCACAAAGAAATGAAATGCCTCAGAATGCAATTCAAGTTTGTGAAATCTTTGATATCTGGGGCATCGACTTTATGGGGCCATTTCCATCTTCTCACGGCAACAAATACATACTCGTGGCAGTTGACTACTTGTCAAAATGGGTTGAAGCAAAAGCCTTACCCACAAATGATGCCCGAGTAGTTGTGAAATTTTTAAAAGCTCTCTTTGCCCGATTCGGAACTCCACGTGCTATTATTAGTGATCGTGGTACGCACTTCTGTAATGACAAATTTGACAAAGTCATGCAAAAATACGGTGTGACTCACCGTCTTTCCACTGCGTACCACCCTCAAACAAGTGGACAAGTCGAAGTGTCCAATCGGGGCATTAAAAGAATATTGGAGAGAACTGTAGGTGAGAATCGTGCATCATGGTCGGACAAATTAGATGATGCACTTTGGGCTTTCCGTACGGCTTACAAAACACCCATTGGGTGTACGCCTTATAAACTTGTGTACGGGAAAGCGTGCCATCTTCCGATCGAGCTTGAACACAAAGCCTATTGGGCTCTCAAGCATGCCAATTTCGACCTCAAAACGGCGGGTGATCATAGAAAAGTTCAGCTAAATGAATTAAACGAACTTCGTGATCAAGCTTACGAGAACTCTTTGATCTATAAAGAAAAGACAAAGAAGATTCATGACTCAAAAATAAAAAACCGCGTTTTCAACGTTGGTGATCGAGTCCTTCTTTTTAATTCTAGACTCAAGATCTTCTCGGGAAAGCTCAAAACCCGATGGACTGGTCCATTCACTATCACAAAAGTTTATCCTTATGGTACCGTCGAATTATCTCAAAATGACGGTCCTAACTTCAAAGTGAACGGACATCGGTTAAAACACTACTTTGGAGAGGACGTACCATCCATGGTCGTCCCGGATCTCCAAACTTTTCCCAAGGACAATTGAATTCGGGGATAGAGTCAAGCTAGCGACTCAATGACCAAAAACTAGCAACAATACGGGTTTTCACCCGTATCTCTGATTCTTTCTATTTTCTACCACCGAGTGTGGGGGAATGGCCAACCCCCCGCTGTTTGAAAAAAATGTATATATGTATATAAGTCTCAAAAAAAAAATAAAAAAATAAAAAAAAATAAAAAAAAATAAAAAGAAAAAGAAAAAAGTTGTATATATAGAAATAAAGTGAAAATTGGTATTTCCGCAGTTAGATTCAAATCTTGGCTTTTTACGTTCATAGCTTCGGCATAATAGCCGGGACTTTGAATATTGAGGACAATATTCATTTCTAAGTGTGGGGGGGAAATTCTAACGAATTTTAGTAAATATCTTTCAAGTACCCCCGTTTTTGGCCAAAATTTTCAAAAATTTTTCGCTTTATTTCAAAATTTTTGTGGTAATCAGTCCGCCTTGTCTAAGTGACAAAAGGGATTGGCTAATCCAGGAGCAAACGGCTCTTGGTAAAGATAAATCAAATCCGTTGACGGCTGGCAATTTGCCCAAAATTGTATGGTTCATCAACTCCCCGAAAACAAATGAGTTGGCTAGCCCGCAAGATTATGGCTTGTGGTAAAAGCCGTGGAAAATCCATAATTGGTAATCAGCTCACCAAGATGTTAACTAGGTCCATCAAGATGCTGGCTAGACCAGGAGCAAACGGCTCTTGGTAAAGACTTAACAAATCCGTTGAAAGCTGGTGGTTTGCTCAAAATCACACGGTTATCAGGTGTGCCACATTTCTTACACCTGGCTACTCCAGAAGTGATGGATTTTGGTAAAGAGTTTAAAATCCATCAAGTTTTCTAAAAAGATTGCTAGGGACTAGCAATAGTTCAGTGTGGGGGATTGATGAGTGCTCAAACACTCATCGTTTTTGATATATTTAAACTGCCAAAACGCACAAAAACAATAAAAAAGATATCAAAATACTTAAATTATCCCAGGGATTGTGTTTTATGTGTTTTAAAAGCAAAATGTGCAAAAACAAAGAAAAAACGTACAAAGTTTGCAGTATTGGCAGTTTCAGTCCCCCAAGTTTCAAAACTTGTCAACTTTAGTCCCTATGCATTTATTTATAAGGAAAAGTCAACCCAAGGTCTTAAAAGTCAAATAAAGTCAAAATATTATAATTAGGTTGCAAGTTTTCATAAATTACATGATTAGTCCCTAAAAATCCAAATATGGCAAAAGTAGTCCCTGGGAAATTTTAAAGTTTGAAAAATGGAAAAATAATCTTGGAACTTTGGAATTATATCAAAATTTGGTCCTTGGTGTAAATTGGGAAAGGTTACAACTTCAGTCCTCAAGTTTGGCAAAATTGCAAAATGGTCCTTGTGTTAACTTTACACCATCCGGACCCCTTTTACTACTAAACCCTTATCCACCCAAAATTCCTAGCCCAGCTGCTCACCAAGCCTACCAGGCCCAAAGACCCTTAGCCCGCCCAAACCTATGAACCGTTTTAAATAACGTTGACCCGGTCAACTCTTCTTCCCCAACAGACAAGCGCAAAACCAGGGCAAAATACCTCCCCCCTCCTCACCTTTTCACCCACTTTACCCCCCACAATTAATAACCTCACCCACCAACTCCACCACCATAAATGCATCCCCAAATCCCTCACCAACACCACTCAGATTGCCCGAAGTGATTTTGGCGCCAAAATGGCAATCTAGGGCTCAGATCATATCAAGCATAATTAGACGGTTGGGATTTGGTCAGAAGGTCAAAGCAAAGGCTATGGGGCTCTCAGTTTTCAAAAAGCAACCATGTGGAAGGCTTAGGGCTATAATTTTAGGTCGTTATATATAGATAAGCTCAATAGAAGCTCAAGTGTGTAATTTTTCTTAGTTTCATTGTATTTTTAGTTTAATTTCAAAGCATTGTAACTCTGTTTTATCAATGAAAGTTTAGTTTGCAGTTTAATTCTCATTTTCTATTTTCTAAGTCTAAATTTAAATTCCCAAGTTCCAATTAAAAGCTTTAATACAAATGCAAGTAATTCAGAAGCTTATGTAGACTTAAAACAAAGGTTTGGGAAGCTTTTTAAGTTTGTATAATCATCTTAGGCTTAGTTTCAAATATTTGATAAAAAAACAAAGAAAAATCAAGAATAAATAAAAAATTAGTGATCACTTACTGTATGAGCAAGGAGCACAGTAAATCAAGGATGGCTGTGGGTTAGGTACCTCAGGGGAGGGCATAGGATTGATTGGTTTGGTCCTTTGGTTCTTACTCAGTAGCTTGGAAGGCTTTGTAAGCTAAAAACTCTTTCATCTTTACTCATTAAGTAGCCTAGACTGTTTATTTAAGTTTATTGCAGATAAATGTTAGTTTATAAATTAGTTGTGACCATTTGTTTGTGTTTTATATGTGCTTAAGTTGAAATTTCTTCCTTAACTGTTTTTGTAAGGGGTGTTTGGTTCTAGGGTATTTGACCAGTTCTAGCAGTGCATTAGTACCCATCTATGTTTCATTTAGTTTGGTGGGTGTAATAAGGCTCAGGGAACTCTTTACTTGGTCACAAATTGATTCAAAAGTCAAAAAAATCAAGAAATCACTCACCACAGTCAACTGTGGTGAGTTTTTAAAACCAAAACTTAGCAAATCCATAGATAAAGTGTTAATTTACTCAAATTAGTTTTAATATATCCTAATTAAACTAGTTTGATCATAAAAATCAGCTGTGTAAGTTCACTAAAGTCAAACCTTGCAATTTCTTGAAAAGTCAAATTGTGTAATCTAGGATTTTGATCAAACTTTGGAGGTTTGCAATTTGTGTAATACAAGGATCTAAGGTCTGAGATTTCACCAACTTGAACTTTACCACTTTGTGGATTTTTGTGAATTTTACCAGATTTTTAAGATTTTGTTTGCTGGGTCCCACAAGGCCACAAAGTGACCTGCAGGGCAACCTATCTGCCCTGCTCTCAGATACCTCAGTCACCACCACCACTTTGATGGAGGTTTGTGACCACTACAGTGGTCTAGGCCTTTTGTTTTTGGTCCCACTCAACCCCCCTCCTACCAGGGAGTAAGGGTGAACCCCTTGTTTGACCCCTACCATTGTGGACCCCACCTAATTTGGCCCATAATCTTTGTCCCATAACTGCTTCAGTCAACAAATAAGCAAAGTGCTTATTTGTTATTTTTGGCTTATTCAGGCCACTTATTGGCTTAATTCTTGCTTATTTGTGTTCATTAGACTCAGAGAAACCAAAGAATACAATTGTGGACCCCACATCTTCATTTTGAGCTTAAAAACCTTCACAGTCAACAAAAGTCAACTGTAAGGTGTTTAAGCACTTAAAGTGCTTATTTCCAGGGGTGTAGTAAAAGTGTCTTTATTAAAAGTACTTATTTTTAGCATATAATTAGTTTAGAAAAAGAAAAAAAAAACCAAAAAACCAACTTTAAAAATAGTGATAGCTTCTATTTAATAGGATTTATCAATTTAATTTTCTTTTTAATTTATTTCTAAGTAATATATCACTTTTATATTTTTAGAAATTTCATTTTAGGTTAAAATAATTTTACAAATTTTTCCAGATTTTTATTTTGTCTTTTAGTGGTATTTCTAATTAATTCTAGTTTACTTTAGTTTTAATTAATATTAATCAATTAAATAGCATAATTAGTTTTTAAATAGTATAACCTAGTTTTTATAAGTTTTATAGCTTTTATTTTAGTTAAAACATTTTTATAAATTTTTCTAGAATTTTTACTGTTCATTTAATTGTTTTCATAATTTAAATAGTTTAATTAGATATTAATTAATAAATAGAATAATAATTATTTAATTAGCCTAAAAATACTTAGAAATAACTTTTTATAATTTTTTAGGATTCCCATGATGGTTAATTAGATTTATAAAATTTTTCTTAATATTCTAAGCCTTTTTAGTATTTTTAATAATTCTAATTAATTAAAGTAACATTAAATAGATAATTAGTAAAATAATTAATATTAAATAATTAAATAGTATAAAAATACTTTTTATTTTTCTTAAAATTTTCTTTATTTAATAGGATTGTAAAAATATCAAATTTACACTTTTACCCCTTTCAGTCCTTCAGTTGTACTTTTTGTACGGTTCATCTGTATACGTTTTTAATTAAAACGTATAATTTTAGGTTTAAGCTCAAATTCTCGTAATCCAAATTCCAGTAATCAATCACATAGCTTTCCTAAGCTATATTTGTTAATAATTTCCAAATAATTTTGATCACAACCCTTTCCTGTGAATAATTACCCGATCACTAATACGCTAAAGTCACAACTCACACTTCAACGGGATTTAACGACCCGGTGATACATTATATTACCCGGAGCATTGACCTAGACTATTTGACTTTGTTGACCATTATTTGGTCAATATAAGTTAGGTGGTTCGGGCTCAATCAGGACCGGCCACGCTCCTCTGTCAGAATCTGTTGCCTATAAATGCCACCTTAAACCTGGATTTTTTCCTCACCTTTTTGCACTAAAACTTTCTGATTCAAACCTCCATTTCAATCTTAAAAAAATCCTTTGATCATATAATTCATAAGCCTTTGTTTCCAAGTGATCCAAAGCCTCATTCATTCAAGTGCAAAGAGAAGAATACTCCTATTGATCAAGACTAGGAGTATTGCAACTTAGTATCATCTTGCTTTCTAAGTTGTTTGATTATTTCATCTTGTATATCATTCATTCCTTGGTGAATATAGTGTATACATTGGTTAGATAGATTTAGATATAGGATCTAGATTTATTGAAGGCGTGAAGTAGTAATAAAAGTGAAGAGGTAGAGGTGGATAAGATTAGTGATAGAAGAAATAAGTTGTGGTAGTTCATTGAAGTGGAGATAGTTGTGAGGACAATGAAGTTGAAGCTTTGAAGTTGAGAAGACCTTGAAGCCTAGTAGTTGTGAAGTAGTGTATATCTTGGAGTAGTGGATAGGACTTAGTAGTGAAGGAGTGAAGAAACAAGTGGCGTGAAGAAAAAGAGTTAGGAAGTAGTAAGTTGTGAAGAAGCTAGGAGCATAGTAGAACTGTGTGAGGAAGAATTGGTGTGAAGTAAATTGGTGTGAAGAAGTCGTGTAGAAGTTGTGATTGTGTTGTGATAAAGTTGTGGTGTGTATTTTGGTGTGTAAGGTTTTCTCCGCCATAAGGGAGGTTTTTGATCTAGTGAAGAAAACTCTCGAGTAGGTGACTCGGGGAGTGGAGTAGGGCAAGGAAGGTGTCCTTGTAGCCGAACCACTATAAATCCTTTGTCTCTCGGTTTGATCTTTCCATCTCTCACTTTTTGATAACATACTTACTAGCATTCCATACATAATTATTATTGCTTGTGTTGTGCACATATTGATTTCACATAAAGATCAAACTAAAACTCATTCATAATATTAGTCTTTCAAAAACAAACCAAATACACAAACTTATATTAAAACACTTATACATATATATATGCTTATATATATGATATACGAAATTATAAACTCTTTCCCAACATTAAACTTAAGTAGTGTTTATACAAAATCGTAAATACACTAGTATCGCCATTCTCGCATTAAAGAGTTTTGAAATTGTGCATTATACATAAGTGGTGTTTATACGAAATCGTAAATAAACTTGTATCTATATTTCCGCATTAAAGATTTGAAACTTTCATCTAAACTTTAGAAGCTAACTTTTACAAAACTAATAAAACGAAAAAGACGTAAAACTATTCAACCCCCCCTTCTAGTTTTCCACAACCTACTTGTTTCTCGAAAGTTGTGTCCAGCAATCATTGGTATGTTGCGCCTGCTTTTTTTAGGCCAAAAGGCATTTTCGTGTAGCAATAGACCCCTTGACTGGTGTGAAAAGCTATTTTTTCTTCATCCTCGACTGCCATCTGAATTTGATGATACCCTTTGTATGCGTCCAGGAAGCATTTAAAAGGATATCCGCACAGGGATTCTACCTTCCAGTCTATTTCTGGCAGTGGGTAGCAGTCCTGCGGACATGCTTTGTTAAGGTCTGTGAAGTCCACGCACATTCTCCAACTGCCATCACTCTTCTTTACCATCACTGGATTAGAGAGCCAGTCGTGATAGTATACTTCGCGCATGATGCCTGCGTCTACGAGTTTGTTTACCTCTTCCAGAATAGCTTTTGCACGATCTGGGGCCTGGCCGCGCTTCTTCTGTCGTATTGGTGGATATCCTTGTCGGATTTGTAGCTTGTGCTCCGTAATAGAGCGTGGCACTCCGGTCATGTGCTTTGGTTCCCATGCAAAGATATCTAGGTTCTTTTGCAAGAGTGCGCACACAGCTGCTTTACCTTTGTCAGATAAAGATCCTCTAATCGAGATTTGTTGATCTGGGTAATCGGGATGAATAGCGACCTTTAAGTTTGGTGTTTTTTCTGTGCGCTGTTCTGGAATACTCTCCACCTCCGTGGTTACTACGTTGCATTCTTTTGGTGGTACCGTAGTGTTGTAGAGGGTAACAACTCCTCCTTCTACTGGAAATTTGAGCATCCCATGTGCTGTGGATGGTACAGCGCGCATGGACGATATTCCAGGTCTCCCAATGATGTTGTTGTATGCTGAGGGAGACTTGATTACCATGAAATTTATCCATGTTGCTGTTGAGTGTTGTTCATCACCCACAACTACTAGCAAGCGCAATTGCCCCATAGGCCAAATCTTTTCTCCTGTGAATCCGGTCAGCGATGTTGTAGCTGGTATCAATTGACTTTGGATCTCAGGTCGTAGCCTTTTGAAGCAATGCTCATATAGAATATCTGCGGATGCTCCTCCATCGATATACATACGGTGAATCTTGTGTCCCCCCGTATGTATCTCAATGGTTAGTGGTTCCACCACTGCGTTGTCCGCAGCTAAAGTGGGGAAGGATATAACCTTTTCTGAAGAGAACATTTGACTGACTTTTTGTTTTGTTTTGCGTTGCCATGACTGTATCATGTAGATGACGTCCGCTTTGTCTTTGGAAGGTTCTTTTTTGCCCCCATTCCTTTGTTTGTCCTTCCCTTCTTTAATGTTTTTTACAAGGTGATTCATTCTGCCTTCTCTTACTAATTTTTCAATTAGTTGTCGTAGTTGGACGCACTCGTTAGTTGTTTGGCCTTTCTGGCCATGATATTCGCAGTATCCATTCCCTATGCGCTTGTCTTATGCGGTACGCATTGGCGGAGGCTTTGGGAAGTTTGCTCCTTCTGTAACAAATATTTCCCTTGGAGTTTTTGTGAGAGGGGTATACTTGTCATTATCTTATCTACTGCGATAATTCTTGCTGCGGTTGTTATTCTGATCATTGGATTGTCTCCTAGGCTGTTCTTGTTGCCTATAATTCGAGTACCCTTTTTTGCTATCCGCAGAGGCTGCTTCTCCTTGTATGAAAGATCTTGTGCGCTTTGTTAGCTCATCGAAAGTTTGGAGAACCTTGTCATTTAGCTTCTGAATGAGTTCTGGGTTGTTAATCCCATTCATGAACCCTGAAATTTTTAGAATTTCGGGACACGCTTTGACATGTATGCACTCATCTTTAAAGCGTTCCATAAAAGCGCTGGTTGATTCCCCTTGGCACTGTTTTACTCTGGCTAGTTCAACAGGGTTTTTAGCGCACTTCTTTCTTTGGGTGGAATTTAAGCGGAATGCTTTCCGTAATTCTTCAAACCCACCGATGCTCCGTCGTGGGAGTTTGCTAAACCACGTGCGCGCATTCCCTACTAATGTAGAATTAAACATATGGCACCACACAGGTTGTGGCCAATTTTCGATAGTAGCAGCCGATTCAAAAATTTTTAGGTGGTCATCCGGATCACCTGTCCCATCATATGTTTTCATGTTAGTGGGCATGCGCCTCCTTTTGCGGTCGGAGTAATCGCTGATGCGTCATGTAAACGCATCAACTTTCTGGCGACGCCATGGAAGAGACATGTCTTTGTTTTCTTCTTCGCGACGTCTTCCTCTTGACTTCCAGTGTCCTGTTTCCCTATCCTCGTTGTCCGAGGAGTTGCTGGAGGAAGAGTAATTTCTTTTGCGGCGCTTGCGCCGGCTTCCTTCAGAAGAAGAGCTTGAGGGGCTTTCACTTGGGGATATTCTCCTCCCTAATCTGTCGTGAATTCTCTTGCTCCCAGACCTGGAGGAACCTTCGCTTGGTGAATGTTGAGGTCCTAATCGGTCTTGTATCCCTCGACTGCCAAGTCTGGAATGAACATTAGTGCGCCTCTCACTGTCTTCATATTCCTCTGAATATTGTAAGTCAGATGTCGTACCCAGCCTATCGTAGATAGTGGTACGTTTTTTGTTATCTGCGCGTCTTCCTCGTGGGTGGCGCGGTGGTGATGATTCGCGTTCAGGACCAAAATTGAGCCGGGCTTGTAGGCTCGTACTCGACCTTCTCCTTGCTTCTTCTTGCATGAGGGCAGTTAGGGTTTCATAATTTTGGGATACAAAATTTCCCAGCGTTAGGTCAGGTGTGTCCTCAATTGCTGCAAGAATATCTGCCTCAGTATTGGGCACCCTATCTCGGTTAGGCGCGCCCGATGGTATAGTGTTGTCCACTGTAGGTACCGCTTGGTGAGGAGTATTGAAGAGGGTGCGCTGGAGTTCCTCAACGCTTGGAACCAATGTGGTGGCTTGGGTAGTCCTTATAGGCAGTTCTACCACTGGAAGAGGTAGGGTTGTCCCCGCCTCTTGGTGACCAGGTGCGCTGGTTGTCCCAGAAGCCTGCCTAGGGGTCGAATCTTGTTGATTCTTCCTCTGGGGGTCACGTGTTTTTTCCAACTGCGGAGTCCGCTGGCTTGAATTTTTATTCTTCGTCATTCTAGTTCCTTAGTTCTTAGTAAGGATCCCACGGATAGCGCCACTTGTTGATACAAAAGTTGGGCGTTCCTAGTTTGGGCTCTTGCTCTCGTACCAATTCGCTTCTTAATGCTTGAAACCTGCGCACTAAGAAAATAAACAAACACCGTTAGGCTTATCGTGGGATTGTCTCCCACGATTATCCTCCAGCGTGAGAGTAACTAATCGGTTTTGGGTTCTCGTAATGAGTTTTAGGGTTTGTGTATCGTACCTTTAATGAGGATTATGTCATTCCTTATATAGGCGCAGAATCCTTGTAGGTTTCGTGCTCCTTACGTTTCGCACCTGTGGTGCTTATCCGGGTTAAGGATATCTATTCAATAGATAGAAGATCCTTATCTATACCGTATGTAGTTTAGTTGGGCTTGGGTCTACGTGAGCCCAATCCCATTATTAATGCAGCCCAAGTTATAATAGCCCACCGGTGGTGGTTGTTGGGCCTTAGTGATGTTTATCATTTGGGCTCGTTGCCCAAATATAGACTATACGTCATCAATACTCATTATCTAAATCATTTTCGTCTAATGATAGATTCTCATCACTAAAGTATTCGGTTTCGGAACGTACCTCGCTTGATGTTTTTGCCATAAGACACTTTTCTTCTTTTGTTGTTTCTTTGTCCTCTTCATCACTATCACTCCAAGCTCCTCCAACAAATGCTCTTTGATTTTCATCTCTTGACATCATTGGAAATTTTCCAATGAGATGATTTGGATCACCACATTTGAAACACTTTCTTTCATTCTTGCTATTCTTGTCATCTTTATTCTTTTGAGATGCTCTCCTTTCATCATGTGGTTGTCTAACGAATCTTCCTCGCCTTTTGAAGAATTTCTTGAAATCTCTTACGGCCATGGCGTATTCTTCGTCATTACTTTTGGAAGATGAGCTATCTTCGTTACTAGATTCCTTTCTAGCTTTCCAGGCGATTGACTTGCTTTGCTCTCGTTTTCCTTTGACCATTTCGGATTCCTTCTTTATTATTACTTCGTAGAATTTCAAGTTCCCAATTAATTAATCAAGTTGTAAGGTTGACAAATTCTTTGATTCTTTAATAGCCGTCACTTTAGCTCGCCATTTTGGGTGAAGAGCCCTAAGAAACTTCCTAACAAAATTCTTACTAGAAAAATTCTCATTAAGTGCTTTTAAACTTGTGATTAAACCTAGCGAAAGCATTATCAATTGATTCCTCTTCCGGAATCGTGAATTGCTCATATTGTTGAACAAGTAGATCTATTTTGTTATCTTTGACTTGACTATTACCTTGGTGAGTAGTTAGTAAAGAGTTCCAAATTTCTTTTGCGGTTTCACACATAAAGATCCTTTCGTATTCTTTACGTGGTAGCGCATTGTAAATAACCATTTTTGCTTCATAATTTTTAGCAAGTTTTCTTTTTAAATCATCGTTTTGTTTTTCAAAAGGTACGATTTCATCTTTCTTTGTTTCGGGGTTATTTTTAATACGTAAAAAATCACCATTAGTAATAACATGCCAAAGATCTAGATCTTTTGATTTCACATAAGTTTCGAATCGATTTTTCCAATATAAAAATCTATCACTTTCAAATAGTGGTGGTCTTTATATAGATTGCCATTCTAAATATTTTTCAGATTCCATAGATCGTTACAAATTTTAAAATACAATATATTTTAAAGATCTTGCTAGACGTGGCTCCTGATACCAATTGTGGAAAACTAGAAGGGGGTTGAATAGTTTTACTTTCCTTTTGAGTTTAGTTTACAAAAATTATAGTTGCTTAAAAATTTGATTCGGTCTTATGTGAATTCAATTGTTAACAAGAATAAGCAAGTCTAAATAGATACAATCTAATAATGTAATCAAAGTAATGAAATAAAAGATAGAGATGGAGAGATCAAACCACAACACGCGAATTTATAGTGTTTCGGCTACAAGGACACCTTCCTTGCCCTACTCCACTCCCCGAGTACCACACTCGAGAGTTTTCTTCACTATGTCAACAAACTCCTTATGGCGGAGAAACCTTACACACCTTTGCTTATACCGATTAACGACACTAAGCTAAATGTCGAGTTCTAATCCTAGCTAGAACTAATCTCACAACTTCTTCACAACTTCACTACTACTTTACGATAGCTTCACGACTTCTTCTTCACGTCTACTTCACACCTTATTCAATGCACAACTACTTCACAACTTCTACACTACTAATTAGCACAACTAATATCTACAATCTACTTAATCACACAAAACTTTTGCAAATAATCTAGCACTTCTACAAGATGATATCAACTAATCACAACACTACTACTTTGTATAAATGTTGAAGGAGTGTTCTTCTTTTTGCACTTGTGTGGATGAAGTCTTGGATCACTTGGAAACAAAGAGTTATGAATTATATGATCAAAGAATTTTGGAATAGAAATGGAGAAGAGATCAGAAAGTTTTTAGTGCAAAAAAGTGAGAAAAATTAGTGGAATGAACCAGTATTTATAAGATAAACAAATACTGTTCTGGAGCGTGCCGGTCTCCTTAATTAGAGGCCGGTCCCCTTAACCATTAAGGGGGCCGCCTAGGAATTAAGGGGGCCGCCCCCTCCAGAACGTTGGGTTTGTTTGTCCTTTTTGTGGGGAAGGTTTTTCTGGAGAGAATTTGCCCTTTTTGGTTGGAGATTTGAAATCATATCTTTGTGGTTTAATAAAACAATACCAAGAATGATTTACTAAAACATATAAAATGTTAATGTCATTTTATAAAATGTTTTGTGTTAAGAAAATGCTCCTTTGATCATGTAATGCATAAGATGCTTTGTTTATACATACCTTAAGTGATAATAGTTGTAGAAGTAAATATTTGCCACTAAATACTTGTTTACGTCATAATCTTGACTTAATTTAGTTTACATTTTGTGATTATTAAAACGTAGAGTTATTGAAAAATATTAATAACGTTTTTAAGCATTATTTATATCAACAATATATAACTCTGTTGACATAATATTATATGAAAATGGAACTTATAATTGAAAGTTCAAGTAGGCATAAGTGATCTCTACAAAATAAGATAGTTTTCAATGCAATCTTCGATTAAATGGCATGAGTCTGATCTTTTTTGCAAAAAAAATAATATATATTTGAGATTTCAGAATTTACATTTCAAGTAGACCTTTATCAGACTTTGGTATTACAATGGCTTGTTTAGCGAAATTACGCATCAACTATATGCACGATCTTACTTACACTTCAATAACTTACACAAACAATACGCAATGAACAATTAGAATTGAGACTATTAATTTTAAATACTACGAACAAAACTAAGAAATACATACTCTCATTTGTAGATTATAGTATGTTAGTTTTAATATAACAAGCAAATCAGCGTTGTTGGCTTAACTTGAAGCCCGAATTTTACCTATGGATAGATATGATCTCTTTTAACAAGTGAACAAAACCGACTCACGTGTTGCGTATGTTCAGGTAAATAGTTACAAGCATTACGCAACGAACAATTAAATACAAAAACATAAAAATAAATGAAAATAAATTAAAAGCAACTTAAAAGGTTGTAATTGACCTCATGTGAATCTCAATTAGTTTATTAGAAATAAAACATATATTTATGAAAAAAAAAATCAATTATTGTTCACATTAAAATAAGAGATATTTTAATAATGGAAGTTAGAAAGTTGGTTTAGTTTAATTGTTCAATAAATACTATCATTAACGACAAATAATTAGATGAACATTTAAAATGGTATTTTCATGAATCTACATAAGTTACATTTAATAGAGAAATATTATAAATAACACTTTCAATATCAATAGTAATTAGATAAACATTTAAAATGATCTTTTCCTGAATGAAAAATAATTATCAATATCTACGGATGATACACTATAACAAGTTAACATGCTTTCTTCTTATATATCACAGTGTGTTACTTATGTCCACTTATGAAGTATTGTTGAATAATGAAGAATAAATCAAGCGCCATATGCTTATACAAGCGTCTGCACCAACATTATGAAAAAACACATAATTAATCAACCAATAGACCGTGCATCGCACGGGTTGGATAATGCCTCGTTGTATCTAATTTTACGCTGGATATAGGTCATGAAG
Source organism: Artemisia argyi (assembly GCA_030686995.1). Taxonomy (NCBI): domain Eukaryota; kingdom Viridiplantae; phylum Streptophyta; class Magnoliopsida; order Asterales; family Asteraceae; genus Artemisia; species Artemisia argyi. The sequence continues at coordinate 43,564,596 of CM060676.1, read as the reverse complement.
AAGGGTTAGTCAACTTTTAAATAAATATAAATATATATATATATATATATATATATATACACACTAATACCTGAATACGTGGATCTCCCACGTGTCATTTTACATCTTTAGTTAATTTGAAAAAGACTTGAATTTTAACTTTACTCAACTTCCATGGCTGTTGATGTGTCTCAAAAGGTTAAAATTTATAATACTAGTTCTACCGATTCTCTTAATTCAAAACACACGGGTAAACATATAACCCTCGTTACCAATAAAGAGTTTTCGTAAGACCAGGTCATTCCACGTGGACTGAGATTGTTCTTATATATCAACTAACTAATCAAGATGAATCTAGAAAGCGTTTGGGTAATTATGCAAAAACTAAAATGTAATTCAAGTATGGGACAAATATGATTACTTGTATAGTTCTGATACGTGGGAATCGCACCAGGCTTTACCTCTCGAGGGATCCCGAGAAGCTTACAACCCCCACCAGGCATTGTACCAGATCGTTGTAGTATAGAATAGTGACAAGTACCGGGGGATTGATCGTTCAACTCAGGAATAGTGTCGCTAGGATTAGAAAGTCTCCTAAACTAGGTCTAGAGGTGAGGGATGATTCTTTTTATTTTTTTATATTTTTATAAAAGCAATTAAAATCTCGGGTTTTGGAAGAGTGGGCAGAATTAGTTGCTAGCCAACTAACCCAAATGACTAAAAATGCAATCAAAATAAAATAACATAAATGAAAATTAAACTAATTATACTATTATGGTGTAAACAATGATGAGGAAAGTTGTGTTTACTTAGGTTTCATTACTCCCTAGATATCTTTTATAGGTTGATAGCTTGTTACAATTGCATGGATGACGGGACATATTCCTTAATACTAGTCGTAGGGCCATGTATAATATTCCCTAAGTCTATAGGATCCTACTTCACTCCTATGTCGAGCCGTTAGAAGCTCCTAACATGGGATCATTAGAATTCTCCTACGCATTAAATACAACCAAAAATCGTAGTACACCTCCGATCATGTTTCTTAAGACATTCAAGCAAGTTACCAATGGAAGTCTGCTAGTTTTCTTAAGTCTAACATCGAATACAATCATCCGTAACAACTATAAACAAATAATCAACCCATAATTAACATCTAGGTTTCACTACATCTAAGCAAACACAAAGGAAATCTAGCCTAGCATGTTAAATAAAAGACAAGCGTAAGATATATTCAAACAACACATAGACATATTGATTGAATTGAAAGAGTACTTATCTCTTATTGAACATGAAAGATTCAAAGGGTTGAAATCCTTGAAAAAACTGGAAAATTCGACCTAGGGGTTTCCTCAAAGTCGCTCCCTCAAAGTTACACCCTAATGAATAAATTTGGAAAACTATATATAGATTACAATGGGTGACGGCGTCATGTATTGGGTTGTGACGTCGTCAACTCGCCGCCATAATAGAAATCGTATTGCCTAGATCTGATTTTGACACCGTCATGTATAAAAATCTTCCGGGCCGTCACTAATATATGGACCATGACGGCCTTGGGTGACGCCGTCATCTTCTATGTACAAAACTCTCTGGATCGTCACGTGTATTTCCCACATCCACCTCTTGTTTTACACTTGACGCCGTCATGTAGAGAGCCATGACGCCGTCAGGTACAGTTCCCAGCAAGGAAAATTAAGACTTTGCCGTTTTCTTCACTTTTATGCTCCAAAAACGTCCAAAATGCTTCCTTTTCCAGATTTCTCTCCAAAAGTACCTAAAATGACAAAAGGAATGATTTAGGGCAATATTTGATCAAATAATATCGAATTTGGGATTAAATGACCCCTTAAAAGTAGTTCACTTTTCGCCTCATCAAATACCCTTACACTTGAGATTTGCTTGTCCTCAAGCAAATGCGCTTTTATTCTAATCAAAATACAAGTTAGGGGTCATTTAACAATAATATAAAAGTAATTACAACAAATAATCATTCCACTAAAGACCAAAGACAAGCACGGAGGTCATACACTAGCACCTCACAAATAGTGTTTAGATACTCACATCTCTCGGGTTTAATATGGAAAACATCTCTCACTACCTGTCATAGCAAAATAGATTACCACAGGCTTAGGAAAGGATCAAACCTCCACCACTTAGCGTAAGCACCTAGGATAAACTATCAAAGAGGTCTTTTAAAGGGTTATAATGTTAGGTGTAGGGATATGGAATACACGGTTTTGTTGGATAAAGGCAATATTTACTGGTGGCGAGTAAATCATCTTGGTTAATTACATGTACAATATGGTGTTGCTAAGCCAAGACTAGACTCGACTTAAGCTAATGAATCAAAAATAACAAAAAACATAAAACAAACATAGAATGAAATGGGATGGTAGTCCGTATGTTTTTTCTCTTTTCTTTTTATATATTTTTTTTTCTATTTTTTTTGGCATACACTCTTAACCTACCATCCAAAATAATACATCATAGGGAATGTACATTCCCCTTACACTTGAATTTTTACATACTTTTAAATAAAATAATCTAATGACTCGAATCAAGATAATCAAAACACTTGGAGTACTTTTAAGTTTAACGCACATATGGGGGTAACAATATGATGTTCTTCCCCATTACTATATAACACAAGTACTTTACCCATGAGTCCCAATCGTCCCAAAACAATATGTACAAGATACGACTCGACTTAGCAACCATGTAATCAATTAGATAATTAACTAAGGGTTTAAACATGTAACAATAATGCACTAAAGATAAGTGCATACACGGAAGGCTAAGGCGATTTGGGTGTACATTTGGGTGGGTTGTAACAAATTCTTCCTTTAAGTAAGATGCTTAAAGTTAGAAATGAAAAGATAGGCTCGGAGGGGTGTACTAGGGGTATCGTGTACTAAAAATGAGTACAACGCTAAGGTGTGGGAAAAAAATTAATTGACTTTACTAGCCAAGTAATATAACTTAAATGGTCAAGTAATTATGATACGGGTTTAACACAAGGGTGATCCTAATGCCTCTTATCATGTAGTAAATCCTACCACACGAATGTAGTCTCACTGGCGGTCTCGGGATGCATCACTAAAGCAAGTTCTAGAATCTAAATGCTACCGGTTCACTCATAAGCACTAATAATGAATGCTTTTCCTATCAAATCTAAAGGCGAACCTCATATATTTGGGTGGAAAATTTTTCTGAGTAGTACGGTTTTGTGCTAGTCATTTGACTCCTATCCATGAGACGCTTGTTAAGGCTAAAGTTTCACTCCTAAATGTTGTAAAAAAATTAAATTTGGCGCTAAAATTACACTAACAAGTATTTCTCTTAGTTTTATTACACACCTACCATCGAACAAACAAACTCAAGTGCAGTTGTATCCTATAAGATGTCATCATTTACCCTCCCCTTACACTTAGGATGAACATTGTCCCCAATGTTCAATTAAAGGATGTAAAAGTAAAACAGGTAAAAGAATGAAAGCAAATACTCCCTTGATTCGTTCGGTGTGGATAGTGTATCAACAAGGTTAGATCTTCTTCCAAGAAAATGAACATTCAAAGCTTCCCTTCCAGAAAAATAAATCATCTTCTTGTCATATATAACCTGTTAAACCTGATAAAGCAAACTAGGCAACCTCGCATAAAATCGGTGGCAATCTATATATACTAACAAGTCCTAGATAACAATGTAAGATATAATGCTTGTGGAATGAATGTTTGCAGATTTCATTGAGTTTATAAAACTAAAGAATTAACAAAAACTTTAAGACTCCGTTAGAAAAACAATACTCGCAAAATTTCCATAATTTTACACATGATGCTGTTAAGAGTTAATTCCTGACGCCGTCAGAAGTGATCTGCATAAATCTTTACGTTAAGTTTCCAGAAAATTTCTGGAAAGACTTATGTCCTACTTCCTGGAAAATCCTGCAAAACATCATTATGACTCGATACAAACATTTGACTCTAACAAATACTAATACACATGTTCATTTAATATTGTGGAGAATCATGATCACTTTTGTTCTTAAAAAAAAATTTGGGGTTTCCCATTACACTTAGCTTTTGCAAAATACCTTTATATGAAGTTAAGACGAAGTTAAACAACACAATAAAGCATTTTCACAATTTTAGTTTGAAACATGATCTACCAACAATAAAAATAAAGCATGCATACGGAAGCAAATAACAATCAAACAATTAAAAATCACACAAAACATGGGTTGCCTCCCAAGAAGCATTTTTCTTTATTTTACGAGTCTTGTAGCTAGACTCAAAGTCATGGGCAATTACGTGACCTCATCATTGGTCTCATTCTCTAGGTCATCTCCAATCTTAGTTTTGTATTCCGGACCCGATTGTAAATGTTCTTTATAGAGACCAACCACCTTTTTCTCAATTGCTCCAATAATCCTATTGGCAAATTCCCTATCAACTTTATATTTTGGTCCTAGAGTCAAGCAATCCTTATAGAAAAGGCTCTTCATTTCCCATACATAGTCGATGCCCTTTTTCTTATCCTCCTCATTGATTTCCTCAAAGGCACCAATGTTATCCATATCAAATCGAGGCACAAAACGAAATTCTTTCATTCTATTGGGCATCCTATATGTGATCCTATCAATTTTACAAGCAAATCGGATCGTCCCTTCTATCTCATCATATTCTAACTTGGATTCTTTAACAAATGGCCTACCAAACACAACATGGGATAAGCGACAATCAATAACACTAGCTAGATCTTCCACAATCATAAAGTCAACGATATAAGCAAAGTTCCCAACAAAGACATGTAGACCTTTAATTCTCCCGACAAAGTTACAAACTCCACCGGGGTATTTGGGTTTTTTTTGTAGGTCCAAGTCTTGTTTTTACTATATCATTATAGACACATGAGGACATAATGTTGATTGGGGATTTAAAATCAATGTAAGCATTGTCAATGTGTTTATACCCAATCATACATGTTATCTTAGCATTCTTAGGATCGCCTCTCTTTATCTTAGGTTCAATTCTAGTGAAAGGAGATCGAGGATTATCAATAAGATTATTATAGTATGCAATCTCCTCCTTAGTGGGATATAGATTGAAATAGTCATCCGGCTTCGGATCTATCTCCCCTTCTTCAAGTTCCTCAACCACATCCTCAAAATCATTAGATCCTAGGTCCTTATTTGAATACAAGGCGGTCGCTAGGTCAATAAATGCATGATCGAGCTCAACATTAATTAACTTATTAAGCTCCCAAAGTTCCCTAATCTCATTCTCAATCTGTTAAAGCAACAAAGCCACTTCACTAGGGGAAAGAGGTGGATTCGCGTTTTCATTAATGGCCAACGGAATAGTCAATGAATTTAATTTACTAACAAAGGCACAAAGAAAAAGATAGACTAAAGAAAACCTAAAAATAAAAATAAAATCTTAGTAGAAAGGAATCTAGCAAGTAGACCTAATAAAAAGAAATCCTAACCTAGACAATAACTATTCCTCGGGCTGCGGCGCCAAAAACTTGATACGTGGGAATCGCACCAGGCTTTACCTCTCGAGGGATCTCGAGAAGCTTACAACCCCCACCAGGCAGTGTACCTGATTGTTGTAGTATAGTATAGTGACAAGTGCCGGGGGATTGATCGTTCAACTCAGGAATAGTGTCGATAGGATTAGAAAGTCTCCTAAACTAGGTCTAGAGGTGAGGGATGATTCTTTTTGTATTTTTATATTTTTATGAAAGCAATTAAAATCTCGGGTTTTGGAAGAGTGGGCGGAATTAGTTGCTAGCCAACTAACCCAAATGACTAAAGATGCAATCAAAATAAAATAACAGAAATGAAAATTAAACTAATTATACTATTATGGTGCAAACAATGATGAGGAAAGTTGTGTTTACTTAGGTTTTATTACTCCCTAGATATCTTTTACAGGTTGATAGACTGTTACAATTGCATGGATGACGGGTCATATTCCTTAATACTAGTCGTAGGGCCGTGTACAATATTCCCTAACTCTATAGGATCCTACTTCACTCCTATGTCGAGCCGTTAGAAGCTCCTAACATGGGATCATTAGAATTCTCCTACGCATTAAATACAACCAAATATCGTAGTACACCTCCGATCATGTTTCTTAAGACGTTCAAGCAAGTTACCAATGGAAGTCTGCCAATTTTCTTAAGCCTAACATCGAATACAATCATCCGTAACATCTATAAACAAACAATCAACCCATAATTAACATTTAGGTTTCACTACATCTAAGCAAACACAAAGGAAATCTAGCCTAGCATGTTAAATAAAAGACAAGCGTAAGATATATTCAAACAACACATAGACATATTGATTGAATTGAAAGAGTACTTATATCTTATTGAGCATGAAAGATTCAAAGGGTTGAAACCCTTGAAAAAACTGGAAAATTCGACCTAGGGTTTTCCTCAAAGTTGCTCCCTCAAAGTTACACCCTAATGAATGAAACTTGGAAAACTATATATAGATTAGAATGGGTGACAGCGTCATGTATTGGGTTGTGACGCCGTCAACTCGCCGTCATAATAGAAATTGTATTGCCTAGATCTGATTTTGACGCTGTCATGTATAAAAATCTTCTGGGCCGTCACTAATATATGGACCATAACGGCCTTAGGTGACGTCGTCATCTTCTATGCACAAAACTCTCTTGATCGTCACGTGTATTTCCTACATCCACCTCTTTTGTTACTTTTGACGTCATCATGTGGAGAGCCATGACGCCGTCAGGTACTGTTCCCAGCAAGGAAAATTAAGACTTTACCGTTTTCTTCACTTTTATGCTCCAAAAACGTCCAAAATGCTTCCTTTTCCAGATTTCTCTCCAAAAGTACCTAAAATGACAAAAGGAACGATTTAGGGCAATATTTGATCAAATAATCTCGAATTCGGTCTTAAATGACCCCTTAAAAGTGGTTCACTTTTCGCCTCATCAAGTTCCTATAACTCAGTGATGGTTAATGATGATGATCTCAATGATGGAGTAAGTTCAACCAATGATTATTTGTTTTTGTCAAAATAACGTTTCATTGATTAACAAGTGTGATTCAATACTTATGTTTGCTACTACCTGAACAAGTGGTTAACAAGCTCAAGGACTAATTGCAATGTTGAAACTATATTGTTTACAACTTAACAAAAGCGATTTCTCAATTCAATTGATCAACATACATAGAGATATATTAAAAACTATATAATACAAATTGAATCTTTCGACCCTTTCCAATTGACAAGTATAATCAAAAGTGATAAACAATAGATAATAAGTTTAGAACACAGCAAGGTTTCAACATAAACAAGAAATCAACAAGAGATCATATCACAACCAACCACTTTATTATATTAACATATCCAAGCAACCATAAAGAGTTTAGCCTAACATGGCTTTAGTAATCATGCTTAGAGTGGTTGATTCTTTTGAAATGAGCAACATACTTTTTGAATTAGTACAGTGATGAAGCTACCATCACCAGCAATCACTATATTAATATCAAGAGAGTACTTCAACGTTATTAAAACTTTGACTTCACTTGATCCTACCAATTGTTGTAATTCGAGATGGAAGAGTTATCAAAGCTTAAGTAATAGTTGGGATGAGAGTTGTGTTGAAATGAGACGGATTGAGTCTCCATTTATAGGCTGGGAGTGACTGATCAGATCCTGAAGTACGCCGCTCTTGGAGTAAGATCGGCGGGCTTCACAAGCGATACCGATGAACATAGCTGCAAACACCGGCGGGTTTCAGTAGATTTCTTGGCGCCAAAGGGTCATTAACTGAACTGAAGACCAGCGCACTTTAGTTAGAAGATCGCCATACTTTATTATTCTGACTTGGATTTGTACAAGACTTCATACGCCCCCGTAACCAGCGTACTTTGATAGGAAGGGCAGCGCTCTTTTATACTTTGACAGGCAATATATTGCTCTAGCATCCATATGGCTTAGATGTGTACACTTTATCTTGGTTCTTGAAGTTCTTTATCAATCAAACCTGAGTTATATTTTCACGTAATTAAGTATCGAAAGTCCTTAAAATCTATTAAGAAAATAACACATAACGCTATATAAAATATGTATAATTCGAGCGTCAACAAATCCCTCCACACTTAGCTATTGTTTGCCCCCAAGCAATGTAAGCGCACAAAATCGATTTAATATTTGATAGATTAAACATTGAAGGAGATTTAATTGTTAGAGACAAAGACATTTATATATTCGGCATCAATACATAACTAGATCACCTCACAATGGATTATTTTGATTCACAATTTCACTCAATAAGGGTGATTATGTGGGAACACTCAATTTGCATAAATGTAAATCATAAAACTACCATATGCTTGTACAAGATATGAAAACATAACCATTGCAGTGTAACACCCCCAAAAATTCATTACAACAGTGGAAGACTAATTTAGGTGTTACGTAGAGGATCACAGTCATAATCATAGAAAAGGACTCAAAAGAGACATTTTGAGAGTCATTTTTATTCAATTCAAATATGAGAGTGTTTTTATTATTTATCAAATCATAAATGACATAATTGTTTGAAATGATCGTTTGAATTTATTTTACACCATAGACTCTTGGTCAAAATGCCCACTCCATGCCTTGAATGTTGCTTCAATTACCTGAGATAAACATGCTAAAAAGTCAAAAAAATTGTTGAGTGAATCCATTGTGTTTGTATTTTAATAATCATTTGAACACAAGATAAGCATTTCAAAAATCAATCATGTGTGTATATTGCCATAAGTCTCATGAACTCAACATTAATGTGTGTGATTTAATATAGGGGCCCTCGGGGTAGGAGCTTGCCATTCTCCTAGTATAACTCATATAATGTGCATTTGGCTACCTACCGACTATCACAAAGGAAATCTCTCGGCTAGCACAAATTGGCTATCAACCTCCAATAGATCTATTCACAATATTCGCATTCACTCGCAAGTGACTAAGGTTCATGATATGAGGGGCTTTTATAAGGGTAACAGTGTGTCTTATGCAATAACATTCAGGAATAGTATACATGAAAATACTTGTGTTCTATTTGTAGCGTGTATCTCCCCACGAGTTTGTAAAACATATAAAAGTGGGACTATGAACTCACCTCAGTTGGGGGTGTGTGTGTTGGCAAGTAAATGATATCAAGTGCAACTCGGGAACGGCTCCAACACGCAACTTGGATAATATGGGAAATCTCAGATTTTGGTGGTTTTTATTCTAGACTCAATGTAAACAAGGATTACAGAAATGGTAATTGGGAAGTGGTTTAGATTGTGGTGAAGATGGTTTTGGTGTTTGAAATGCTTAAAGTTCCAAAACAATATTATATATATAATATTACCTTATTTGTGGTTCTCCAAAAGATAGTGGATGATAAGGCCAACTTAATATATAGTTTGGTGTTCTTGTTGAGATATGACTTATAAAACCTCAGTGTCTCATTAAAGTTACTAAATAACCCTTCAAGTTATTAGAAATTTACATTTTAAAATTTGAGGGTGGATATTTACACTTTTAGTCTCTGTACTTATACAGTTTCTATACATTTTTATAGATAATTACACAATTAGTTCCTTAACTTTACAAAGTTACATTTTGGTCCTTAGTTAACAAAATGTGATATTTTAGTACTTATAGTATCCAAATAGTCAATAAACACCCTTAGTTTACTGAAAATACTGTTTTAACGCCATTTTTATAGAGTTGGCAGTTTTAGTCCTTAAATTTACATTATTTTTTAAAAATAGTCCTTTTTTTATTAAAAGTTTACATTTCAAGTCCAATTTCTTCCAAAATTACTTAATTGATTCAAAAATATTTATAATACCAGTTTACACCCTCAGACTATGAATCTGGCAGTTTATACCTGTTGGGATATAAAGTCAAAGTACTTCTGAAGATCAAAGTACTGCTGAAAGTCAAAGTACTGCTCAAGTGTATGAAGGTCAAAGTACTGCTCAAGAGAAGAAAGTCAAAGTACTTTTATTATTAAGGACTAATATGCAAAATCATTTAAAGGACTGTTATGTAAAAGATATGATTAGAATATTCTAGAATTAGTTTAGAATTAGTTTACTTGTCATTCAAGTATTGTAAACCGACTTAAGGTTTTCCTTATGTCTATAAAAGGAGCCTTAGGATGGTATTAGAAGATAGCTAGATACACGTACAATATTAGAGAGTTAATTAGCGATTAGGATTGTTAGTGAATCTATATAATAAGCAGGTTCAAAGTTTGGTTTTAATATAATCATTAAAGTTCTTCTTAGCTTTGTTGAAGTAGATTCCGCATACTTAACATAATTATATCAGTGTTTCATTATTAATTGTTTTGGAGTTATTCAAGATTGTTAAACCTTTACAAGCTACATAGTTAGTTTGGTCAGAGTATACATCGATCCAACAAGTGGTATCAGAGCTTGTGTGGAAACTCTGATTAAGAAGAAACCCTTAAAATCGATTTTACAACAAACCCTTAAAGATGACGACTGAAGTTGCACCAGTTCCATCCATCACCTCAATCAGAATTCCTATTGTCAAGAAGGGAGAATATGATCTCTGGAGCATGAAGATGAGGCAGTACATTGCTATCACATACCATGCTCTATGGGATGTGATTGTCAATGGTAATGTTGTTCTTGAAGAACCAAAAGAAATCCCAGGACAACCTAAACCACCTAAGCTAACCTTGCCAGCAGTTACCAAAAGAAATCAAGATAAGGCTCTCAACATACTACTGTCTGCTATTCTTGATGGTTACCTACTAAAGTTTCATGATGCTAAGGATGCAAAACAACTATGGGCTGCTATTAAGACAAGATTTGGAGGTAATGATGCTTCCAAGAAGATGCATAGAAATTTATTGAAGCAACAATTTGAAACATTTACTGTTGGTGAACGAGAAGGTCTTGATTCTACCTATGACAGATTCCAAAAATCTTCTTAGTATGCTGGAGCTATATGGTGCAGAAGCATCTATTGAAGATGCAAACTTGAAGTTCTTAAGAAGTTTGCCATCTGCATGGCATGTGGTTGCTATTATGATTAGAGGACAACTTGGTTTGGATTCTATGGACTTTGATGATCTCTACAATAATTTAAAGGTGTATGAGCATGAGATGAATTGTAACATAGGTTCAAGTTCTCATCAGAAATCTCATAACATTGCTTTTGTGTCTTCTGAAAACAAAGGCAGTACTTCCACTAAAAGTACTGCTTATCCTGTCCAAAGTACTGTTAGTGATAAACAACACACCTGCACAACCATGACTACTACCACTTCATAACCAACACACAACACCAAATCTTATGATGTTGTATGTTCCTTCTTAGCTCAACAAGCCACTTTACCTGTTACTTATCAAGAAGACTTGTTGCAAATTGATGAAGATGCTCTGGAAGAAATTGATATAACATGGCAAGTTACCATGATCACTGCAAGGATCAAGAAGTTCATGAACAAAATAGGAAGATGAATTGATTTCAAAGCCAAACAGGGTATAGCATTTGACAAATCCAAGATTGAATGCTTTAATTGTCAAAAACTTGGACACTTTGCAAGGGAATGCAAGTTTGGAAAATATCAGGCAAATAAAATGATTGAAAAACCCAAGGTTGAAAGAAAGGAAGTTCCTATAGCTGAACCAAAATCACAAGCTTTGGTGGCTCAAGAAAATCTATCAGAGGTTGACTGGAGTAATGAATTTGATGATGAACCAGTAACCTACTCTATGGTTGCGTTGGAAGAGTTTGATTAGAGCACAACTTTTGATGAGGAACCAGGATTTGCTGCTTTGGAATCAAGAGATTGTCTTGGAAGCTTTGATTGGAGCATGAAATGTGAAGAAGAACCTGTTTTGTGTGCTATGGTAGCTAATACACTAAGTTCATCCACTACCTCTGAGGTATGCTCTGAATGTAGTAATTTTTATCAAAAATTGCTTAAAGAATATGAGACTGAAAGAGATAATTGTAGAAAGGCTAGGTCTGAGGTAGCTGGCTATCAATTGACTTTAGAGTCAATGAAAGCCAAAATAATCACTCATGAAAATAATGAAATAGCTTGGGCAGAAAAATATGAGCAACAAGACTATTAATTAAAATTGAGTGAATGTAAGTTAGGATGTAAGGTTTCCGAACTTGAAAAGATCACTAAAGAAAGGGATGTTCTGTTAGCAAAACTTGCTAGTTGGAAAGAATCTGGTCTGTCACATGTTAGTTTTGTTGAGAAACAAAGAACAGCAAACATTAAAACTGGCCTAGGTTATGATGCTATGTATAGTAGTTAAGAAAAGATCCCAACTAGTGATAAGGAACTAATTAATTCAGAGGAGATCTCAACTAGTGATGAAGAATTCATTAGCTTAGAAGAGAACACATCTAGTGATGAGGAATCATTTAGTCCAACACCTCCTAAATTTAAGAAAGAAAAGGGATACAATGTAGTTCCTCCACCCACTAGTAGTCTTCAACCACCTAGGACAAATGTTTCTTGTTTTGGAGTAGAAAATTTGGAGTTTAGGAAGAAGCTTACAGGTCAATCTAATTCAAGTCCAGCTGGTTCTGAATCCTTAAGAGAGACAGTTGAGAAACCTAGGGCTGATAACAAGGGTTCAGGGAGTGATAAAGTTTTTTCAAAGCAAGCAGTACTTCCAAAAACTTCTCAAAGTACTGCTGGACAACCAGCAGTACCTTCAAGAAAAACTTTTCAAAATACTACTAGTTTTGGTCACAGAACTAAAGGAAGAGGATTTGGGGATCAAAAGTTATGTTTTGTTTGCTATAGTCCTGATCATTTGATTAAGGACTGTGACATCCACTCAGAATATTTAAGTCAATTCCCAAAATCCACATCTACTAACCATAAGCCTAGTGAGACTAAACCAGTTTAGAATTACTCAAATAGGGTTAACCATAGTAATTTCTCAAAAGACTATAGGTATCCTCATCAGAAACCACCAGTACCTTCTCAAAGTATTGCTAAGAATTCACCCAATCAAGGTACTGCTAGCACTTTTTCGAATGTAAGACCAAGGAAGTTCAATTACTATCAATCTAGAAGGCCTTACACCTCAAAAGGAGTACCTAGATCAAAGAAATCAACGCACATTATTAAATCTAAATGGGTTAAGAAAGAAAGTACTGATGGGGGACAAACAGTACTTTCATCAAGTAAGGGTGAAAAGGGGAGTGTTGATGAGAATCCAACACAAGTTTTGGAATCAAAGACACTAATTCTTGATAATGTTTTCAAAAACAATGGTGATTACATACTCAAAGAATTTGAGTATGTCACTCCACAAGGGGAACACAAGTCAATAATGGCTTGGGTTCCTAAAAGAAACTAACCTTTTTCATCTTTATGTAGGGCAACCTAGAAGAGGAGCTTAAGGATCATATAATCATTGATAGTGGTTGCTCTGGCAGCATGACAGGAGACACGGATATTTTGTCAGACTTTAAGGCATATTTTGGAGGAAGAGTTGCTTTTGGGAATGATCCTAATGGAGGGAGAATTACTGGCAAAGGAACCATCAAGACTGGATGTATTGATTTTGAGAATGTTCGTTATGTGAAGGAGCTTAAATTCAATCTTTTGTCAGTATCTCAGATCTGTGATAAGAAACATCCTCTTTTATTCACTAATACAGAATGTCTTATTCTCTTCCTTGAGTTCAAGTTAGTTGATGATAACTTGGTAATACTGAGAGTACCAAGAACCAATGATGTGTACAGCTTAGATTTGAAGAATATCAACTCTACTGAGAAAGCAACATGTTTAGTATCAAGGGAAACAATGGAAGAAGCACATCTATGGCATAGAAGATTAGGGCAGGTGAATTTCAAGAATATCAACAAGTTGGTAAAAGGCAATTTAGTTAGAGGTTTACCTTCTAAAACATACAAGACTGATCATTCATGTTTGGCTTGCAAGAAGGGTAAACAACACAAAGCTTCATGAAAAAAGATTGAATAAAGAACTGTAGAGAACCTTTGGAGTTGTTGCACATGGATCTATTTGGACTTGTTTCTGTTGAAAGCTTAAACAAGAAGAAATACTGCTTAGTTATAACAGATGATTGTAGCAGATTTAGTTGGGTCTTTTTCTTTGGATTAATAGATGAAACCTTTGATGCTATTCATGATCTTATAATAGCCCTTGAAAATTAGTTGAGACTCAAAGTAAGATCCATTAGATGTGATAATGGGACTGAATTCAAAAACAAGCTTATGGATGAATTTTGTTCCAAGAAAGGAATTAAGAGGGAGTTCAGCATTGCTAGAACTCCACAGCAGAATGGTGTTGCAGAAAGGAAGAATAGAACATTGATAGAAGCAGCAAGAACAATGCTTGCAGATTCTTTATTACCTATGTAATTTTGGGCTGAAGCTGTAAGTGCTGCTTGCTATGTGTTAAATAGAGTATCAGTCACTAAACCTCAAATGAAGACACCTTATGAGTTGCTTATGGGAAAGAAACCAAACATTCATTTTATGAAACCTTTTGGTTGTCCTCTGACTATTCTGAATACTATTGATTCTCTGGGAAAATTTGATGGCAAGTCAGATGAAGGATACTTATTGGGTTACCAATAGCAAAGGATTTAGAGTGTACAACAAGGTTACCAAAAAGGTTCAAGAACGTCTTCATTTTGATTTCCTTGAAGATCAAGAGAGTCAAAAAGGTAAAGGTCCTGATTGGATGTTTGATCTTGATATTTTGACTCCTTCTATGAACTATGTGCCTGTCAGAGAAGAAAATCAAGTTGTTCACAAAGAAGAAGATTCCCAGTACATTGTTCATGGAATAAATGTTAGACCTGAAGATATTCCTGATGAAGAACCCATAACTATTGAGAAGGAGAAAAGTACTGTTCAACCAACTTCCTTAGTATCTGATGAAGATCAAGCTATTCAAGATGAACTTAATAGGATGCTTCTTCAAGAAATCATTGCAAAATCATATGAAGATGATCAAAGGAGAGCTTATGAAGCAGAAAAGAAGAAGGCTAGAGTCACAGATAACTCTGACAGTACTTTGAATCAAAGTACTGCTGAACCAGTTGAATACTTCTAATGTCCTAGATACATCAAGTTGGATCAATACTGATGATTTGAATGATCCAAACATGCCTGATTTAGAAGACATTGATGATGAGCTTACTGAGGAAGGCATTTTCTCAAATTCCAATGAAAATCCAGACTACACAAATTTGGAAGATGACCTTGAAGTTCCATTAACTCCTACATTAAGAGTTCATAAAGATCATCCTGCTAGTAAAATCATTGGACCTTCCACTTCAAGAGTGCTCACAAGAACAAAAGCTAAAAGTCTCTCTAAGCAACATAGTATTTTACTTAGCTTTCTCTATAAACAAAACAGGGTGAATCATAAGGATCAACAAATGTGCCTATTTGCTTGCTTTCTATCTCAAGTAGAACCCAAGAAGGTGATGAGGCAAAAAATGAACCACTTTTAGGGGGTCATTTAAGCCCGGAATTAAATTTATTTGATCAAATGTGACCCTAAATCGTTCCTTTTGTGATTTTAGGTACATTGGGAGTGAAATCTGGAAAAGGAAGCAATTCGGACGTTTTTGGAGCATAAAAGTGAAGAAAACGCCAAAGACTCAATTTTCCATGCTGAGAACAGTACCTGACGGCGTCAAGAGGAAGACCCTGATGGCGTCAGGAGTAAAAGTGGTGATGACCCAGTGCAAACCGGGTTTATTAGGTCAAGATGGATCCCCAACTAGGAGTCTTTCGAAGTTGGTAGAAAATGATCCCTTTCTAGGAGAAAATGTTAATCCACCCATTAACCCGATTGAATTAGGTAAGGTTATGATGATAGGAGCACAACCCTTTGAGCATATAATTCATCCACCACACTTTCCACATAAGGCATATTTCCACCCTAAGGGTGTGTATCGCTACTTCCACCCACACTTAATTCAAAGTGTAGGGAAAACCTCCCCTATTTCTGTTAAATAAGGGTAGAGTCAGGCTCGTGACTCGAACAAAAACAAGCGCTTATTGGGAGGCAACCCAAGCTTTATTTGTTTGTTTGTTTGTTTGTTTGATTTTATTTGCTTCCGTATGCATGCTTTATTTTTATTGTTGGTAGATCATGTTTCAAAATTAAAATAATGAAAATACTTTACTTTGTTGTTTGGCCTAGTCTTAACTTCACCCAAAGGTATTTTTGCAAAAGATAAGTGTAAGGGGAAACCCCAAATATGTTTTTAAGAAACAAACCGATCATGATTCTCCACAATATTAAGTGAACATGTATATTCGTATTTGTTAGAGTCAAATGCTTGTATCGAGTCATAATGATGTTTTGCAGGATTTTCCAGGAAGTAGGACCAAGTTTTTCCAGAAATTTTCCGGAAACATAACATAAGAATTTCTGCAGGTCACTTCTGACGGCGTCATGAGTTTACTCTTGACGGCGTCACGTGTAAAAATCTGGAAATTTTACCAGTTTTGTTTTTCTAACGGAGTCTTAAAGTTTTTGTTGAATTATTAAGTTTTATAATCTCCAGGAAATCTGCAAACATCATTCCACAAGCATTATATCTTATTTTGTTTTCTAGGATTTAGAAACATATGTAGATTGCCGCCGATTTTATGCGAGGTTGCCTTTTCTGTTTTCTCAAGATTTACAGGTAATGTATGACAAGAAGATAATTATTTTTCTGGAAGGGAAGCTTTGATTGTTCATTTTCTTGGAGGAAGATTTAACCTGGCCACCTTATTATCCATACCGAGCGAATCAGGGGAGTATTTGATTTCATTTGTTTTACTTATTCACTTTTACATTCTTTACTTGAACATTGGGGACAATGTTCATCCTAAGTGTAAGGGGAGGGTAAAATGATGATACCTTACAGATACACTTTCGCTTGAGTTTGTTTGTTTAATAGTAGATGTGTAATAAAACTATGAGAAATACTTGTTAGTGCAATTTTAGCGCCAAATTTAATTTTTTTTACAACATTTAGGAGTGAAACTTTAGCCATAGCAAGCGTCTCATAGATAGGAGATTGTATGACTAGCACATAACCGTACCATTCAGAAAAAATTTCCACCCAAATATGTGAGGTTCGCCTTTAGATTTGATAGGAAAAGCATTTATTATTAGTGCTTATGAGTGTACCGGTAGCATTTAGATTCTAGAACTTGCGTTAGTGATGCATCCCGAGACCGCTAGTGAGACTACATTCGTGTGGTAGGACTTACTACATGATAAGAGGCATTAGGATCACCCTTGTGTTAAACCCGTATCATAATTACTTGACCATTTAAGTCATATTACTTGGCTAGTTAAGTCAATTAATTTTTCCCACACCTTAGCGTTGTACTCATTTTTAGTACACGAAACCCCTAGTACACCCCTCCGAGCCTATCTTTTCGTTTCTAACTTTAAGCATTTTACTTAAAGGAAGAATTTGTTACACCCCACTTAAATGTACACCCAAATCACCTTAGCCTTCTTTGTATGCACTCATCTTTAGTGCATTATTGTTATTTGTTAAACCCTAAGTTAATTATCTAATTGATTACATGGTTGCTAAGTCGAGTCATATCCTTGTACATATTGTTTTGGGACGATTGGAACTCATGGGTAAAGTACTTATTTTATGGAGTAATGGGGAATAACATCATATATTACCCCCATATGTACGTTAATCTTAAAAGTACTCCAAGTGTTTTGATTATCTTAATTCGAGTCATTAGATTAGTTTATTGTAAAGTATGTAAAAATTCAAGTGTAAGCGAAATTTACATTCCCTATGATGTATTAAAAAAAAATTGGATGATAGGGTAAGAGTGTATGCAAAAAAAAAAAAAAAAAAAAAAATCGAAAAATCAAGAAAAAGAAAAAAAAAAATAGAAAAAGGAAGGAGAAAAAACATACGGACTCCCATCCCTTTTCATTCTATGTTCATTTTATGTTTTTGTTATTTTTCATTTATTAGCTTAAGTCGAGTCTAGTCTTGGCTTAGCAACGCCATATTGTACATGTAATTAACCAAGATTGTTAACTCGCCACCAGTAAAGACTGCCTATATCCAACAAAACCGTGTATTTCATATCCCTACACCTAACGTTACAACTCTTTAAAAGACCTCTTTGATAGTTTATCCTAGGTGCTTACGCCATGTGGTGGAGGTTTGATCCTTTCCCAAGCCTATGGTAATCTATTTTGCTATGACAGGTAGTGAGAGATATCTTCCGTTTCCATATTGTAATTTATACTTTATTACACCCGAGAGATGTGAGTATCTAAACACTATTTGTGAGGTGCTAGCGTATGACCTCCGTGCTTGTCTTTGGTCTTTAGTGGAACGATTATTTGTTGTAATTACTTTTATATTAGTGTTAAATGACCCCTAACTTGTATTTTGATTAGAATAAAAGCGCATTTGCTTGAGGACAAGCAAATCTCAAATGTAAGGGTATATGATGAGGCGAAAAATGAACCACTTTTAGGGGGTCCTTTAAGCCCGGAATTGAATTTATTTGATCACATATTACCCTAAATCATTCCTTTTGTGATTTTAGGTACTTTGGGAGTGAAATCTGGAAAAGGAAGCAATTCGGACGTTTTTGGAGCATAAAAGTGAAGAAAACGCCAAAGACTTAATTTTCCATGCTGGGAACAGTGTATAACGGCGTCAAGAAGGCAATCCTGATGGCGTCAAGAGTAAAAACCATGATGACCCAGAAGAAACCTGAAGGCGTCACAAGAAGAGCGTCAAGAGTTAATTGTGTGACGGCCTGCAAAAGGGGACTACATGACTGCGTCAGATCCAGATCTAGGTAGTCTGAGGAATTATTGGGCGGCGAGATGAAGGCATCAGACATTTGTTCTTGAGGCCGTCACCTCCTAAAATCTATATATAGTTTTCTATTTTTCATTCATTAAGAAAAAACTTGTGTGGAGAAACCCTAGGGCCGAACCTTGTACGAATTTTACAGCTTTTGAAGGGTTTTCAACCCTTGAATCCTTTCATGTGCTATTGAGATAAGTCTTCTCTTAATTCAATCAATATGTCTATGTGTTGGTTGTCTATATCTTGTGCTTGTCTTAATTTCAACATGCTAGGCTAGATCTATCTTGTGTTTGCTTAGATCTAATGAAACCTAGATGTTGATTATGTGTTGATTACTTGTTTATGGTTGTATTGGATGAATGATTTCAATGTTAGGCTTAAGAAAACTGGCAGATCTCCATTGTGTAACATGCTTGAACGTCTTAGGAAACATGAACTGATGTGTACTAGGTTTTATTGGTTGTATTTAATGCATGAGTAAATTCTAATGATCCCATGTTAGGAGCTTCTTAGCCGGCTCGACATAGGAGTGAAGTAGGCACTCATAGGATTGGGAAAGTAAGTACGCCACCCCATGAATGGTATTAAGGAATACAATCCGTCATCCACGCAACTATAACAAGTAATTAACGTGTAAAAGATATCTAGGGAGTAGTGAAATCTAAGTAAACACATTTCTCCCACTTATTGCTCACAACCTTAGTTAATTTAGTTTATTTTCATTTCTAGTATTTTATTTTGATTGCATCTTTAGTATTGAGTTAGTTGACTAGTAACTAATTCCGCCCAAATCCTTCAAACCCGAGATTTTTACTTGCTTTCTAAAAAATATAAAAATAAAAAAAGAATCATCCCTCATCTCTAGACCTAGTCTTTAGGTTTTCTAATCATAGCGACACTATTCCTAGCTGAACGATCAATCCCCCGGTACTTGTCATTATACTATATTACATCGATCAGGTACACTGCCTGGTGGGGGTTGTAAGCTTCTCGAGATCCCTCGAGAGGTAATGCCTGGTGCAAACCCCACGCATCAAAAGGTGTCTCAAGCATTAGCAGAAGAGAGTTGGGTTGAAGCCATGCAAGAAGAACTTCTATAATTCAAACTTCAAGAGGTTTGGGTATTATGTGATTTACCATATGGAAAGAGATTAATTGGTACAAAATGGGTTTTCAGGATTAAAAGAGATGAGAGAGGGAATGTCATCAAGAACAAAGAAAGATTGGTTGCACAAGGATATAGACAAGAAGAAGGAGTGGACTATGATGAAGTGTTTGCTCTGGTAGCAAGAATTGAAGCTATAAGGTTATTTCTTGCTTTTGCATCATATATGGGCTTTCCTATTTACCAAATGGATGTCAAAAGTGCCTTTATTTATGGCACAATTTCAGAGGAAGTGTATGTTAAATAACCTCTTAGTTTTGAAGATCTTGTACATCTAAACAAAGTCTATAAACTTATTAAGGCTCTGTATGGCCTCCATCAAGCTCCTAGAGCTTGGTATGAGAGACACTCCACTTTTCTATTGCAACATGGTTACAGGAGAGGTGCAATTGATAAGACTTTTTTTATCAAAAGAGACAAAAAGGATATTATGCTTGTTCAACTCTATGTGGATGACATCATTTTTGGAGCCGCAAAACAGTCAATGGTGAAAGAATTTGAAGAGCTCATGCAACAAGAGTTTCAAATGAGTTCCATGCGTGAATTAACTTTCTTTTTGGGGCTTCAAGTTAAACAATACAATAGTGGAATCTTCATTAGTCAAGATAAGTATGTCACTGACATTCTTAAAAGGTTTAACTTCACCACTGTCAAGCTAGCCTCCACACCTATTGATGCTAATAAACCTTTAGGAAAGGATGAAGATGGAGATGATGTAGATGTTAAGCTTTACAGATCTATGATTGGTTGTCTTATGTACTTAAGTGCATCTAGACCTGACATCACCTTTGCTGTATGCTTATGTGCAAGATATCAGGTCTCACCTAAAATTTCTCATATGAATGCAGTTAAGAGGATTTTTAGGTATCTCAAGCATCAACCTAAGTTAGGGTTGTGGTATCCTAGGGATTTACCTTTTCACTTGGAAGCTTTTTCAGACAGTGATTATGCAGGGGACAATTATGATAGAAGATCAACCACTGGAGAATGTCAATATCTTGGAAGGAGATTAGTCTCATGGCAATGTAAGAAACAAACATTTGCAGCAACATCATCCACTGAAGCAGAATATGTTGCAGCTACAAGTTGTTGTGGACAAGTATTTTTGTTGCAAAATCAACTCTTGGATTATGGATTCAATTTTAAGCATACTCCCATCAACATTGACAATAAGAGTACCATTTTCATTGTGAAGAATCCTGTTTATCATTCCAAGACCAAGCACATTCAGATTAGGTATCATTTTATTCATGATTGCTATGAGCACAGGCTTATAAATGTGATTAAAGTTCACACAGATGATAATGTAGCTGACTTACTCACAAAAGGATTTGATGTTTCAAGATTCAACCATTTAGTGGTAAGTATTGGGATGATTAATTATTAAGCTACATTTGAGGGGAGGACTTAGTTTAGTTTAGAATACTTTCTTAAAGATTTTTGAAAGTATTGGTTTTGTTAAGGTAATTAGTACCTATGTATTGTTTGAGGGGAGGCAACACTGTTATATTTTTGAAGATCTTGTGTCTTTGTTTATGGGAATGAGATGGAAAGTACTATTTAGCAAAGTACTTCTTAGTATTAGTTTGAAAGTACTGCTTAGCACTTAATGGAAAGTACTGTTCTTTTGTCAGATGGAAAGTACTGTTCAACGGTAAAAAAGACGGGGGTAACAACTTTGCAAAAGATATGGAGGAGATAAATGCCAAAAATGGGTAAATTCATTTATTGGGCCGTGATTTTTTTAATATTACCCAGTTATGCACTAATCTTTTCCATTCAAAATTACTCTTATCGTTATTCCCTTCCATCCATTCAAATCTTCAACAACTCAACCACCGACGCACATATTCTTCCACACAAACAACCAATGGCCAATCATACAACTGTTAGTAAGCATAACATGGTAGCTAATTTGGACAAGACGCAGTTGAATGTCTATTTTCATGCTATCATTGATTTCCTAACTGGGTCTTCAATTAATTATGCTTTATTGGTCAATCCTAACATAATTGGACTATGGTTTCAATAATTTTGGGCTACTACTACATCTAATTTGCAAGATGATGAATCTGTCATTCAAGCTATGATTGCTGGAAGGCAAATTCTCATCACTGAGGTACTACTCTTTTTTATAGAAAAATCCTATGGGATACACTCAGAGATATCGGGTATGAAGGTGATCTCACTAAACTTACATTTCAGAAGCCCTTATTTAGTCCTCATTGGAAATATCTTGTTCATGTTTTACTTCACTGTTTGAGTCTAAAGAGTACTGCATGAGATCAATTTGATCAAGCCATAGCTTCTGAATTAGTGGGATTAGCTACCAATCAACCTTTTAATTTCTCACATATGATTTTGATGGTATGCTCACACATATTGATAATGGATCACTATTTTTTATGTACCCTAGATTTGTTCAGTTGTTCTTGAACAAACAGCTTGAGGATCTTCCTAAACCTCAAAGCTTTTTACCTGCTGTTTTATGTTGATATAAATAATGTTTAAAAAGGTTATTAATATCTCTCAATAAACCTATGTTTTGATAATCACAAAACTCAAATCAAATTAAGTCAAGATTAAGACGTAAACAAGTATTTGGTAACAAATATTTACCTCTACATCTAATATCACTTAAGCATAAACTAAGCATCTTATGCATTACATGATCAAAGGAAATTTTGTCTTAAGACATAACATCTTATAAAATGATATAAACATTTTATATATATTTGTAAATCATTTTTGGTAATGCTATATTAAACCACAAAGATATGATTTCAAATTTCCAACCAAAAAGGGCAAATTTTATTCAGAAAAACTTTTCCAATGTTCAGGAGGGCGGCCCCCTTAATTTTACTAGGTGGCCCCCTTAATGATTAAGGGGACCGGCACGCTCCAGAACAGTAAATTCTGGCCCTATAAATATTGGATCATTTCACACATTTTTCTCACCTTTTTGCACTATAAACTTTCTGATCCAACCTCCATTTCTAGATCTAAAATCCTTTGATCATATAATTCATAAGTCTTTGTTTCCAAGTGATCCAAAGCTTCATCCATTCAAGTGCAAGAAGAAGAACACTCCTCTACATCCATCTAATTGTAGTAGTGTTGTGAATAGCTAGTTTCATATTGTAGTTGTGGTAGATATTTGTAAAAGTGTTGTGTAAATTTGTTGATTGTAGAAACTAGGTGTGTTGTAAAGTAGTTTAGTAGTTGTGAATTAGTTGTGCATAGAAGAAGGTGTGAAGTTGTGAAGGCGTGAAGAAGGTGTGAAGCCTTGAAGAAGTTGTGAAGTTGTGAAGAAGGTGTGAAGCCTTGAAGAAGTCGTGAGATTGGTTCTAGCTACGATTAGAACTCGACATTTAGCTTAGTGTCATTAACTCGTGTAAGCCAAGGTGTGTAAGGTTTCTCCACCATAAGGAGTTTGTTGACATAGTGAAGAAAACTCTTGAGTGTGGTACTCGGGGAGTGGAGTAGGGCAAGGAAGGTGTCCTTGTAGCCGAACCACTATAAATTCGCGTGTTGTGGTTTGATCTTTCTAACTCTATCTTTTCTTCATTACATTTCAATACTTTCATTACTTGATTAGAATTGCTTATATTGGTTGTCATTTGAATTCACTTGAGATCGAATCGAAAGTTTTTAATAACCTACAAAATATTTTGGTAATAAACTTTTAAAAGGACGTAAAACTATTCAACCCCCCTTCTAGTTTTTCACATTTTACTTCCACCAAAGGTGTTTACTTTCACTGCTAAAAAGAGTGTTAAGTTTTCTGGGCAAAATACACCTTTGACTGCTCATATATTGGAAGTAGCATAGGCTGTTAGAGATGAAGCTGATGCACCTAGTGATAATGAGCATTCTGATTCAGCACATACTCAAATACGACTTGATGAATCATCTCAAGATACTGCTTCAACTGAAAGAACTGCTTCATTACCTCATATTGCTTCAAGGGAAAGAACTGTTTCTTTGCAAAGTACTGCTTCAAAGGAAAATACTGCATCCTTGCAATGTACTGCTCATTCTGATTCAGATCAAGGTGTGAATCAACCTCCATCTTCCAATGATTATACTTCCACAGATGGGTCTCAAACATCTGGAGGAGATGAGGGAGAAATGGATACTTATGCTTTGACAAGAGAATTTAGAAGGCTGAAGAAGGTGGTTGATGCTCAAACTGATCAGTTACAGAAGTTGAAAGATGATGAGTCGAAAAATGAACCACTTTTAGGGGGTCATTTAAGCCCGGAATTGAATTTATTTGATCAAATATTACCCTAAATCGTTCCTTTTGTGATTTTAGGTACTTTGGGAGTGAAATCTGGAAAAGGAAGCAATTTGGACGTTTTTGGAGCATAAAAGTGAAGAAAACGCCAAAGACTTAATTTTCCATGCTGAGAACAGTACCTGACGGCGTCAAGAGGAAGACCCTGACGGCGTCAGGAGTAAAAGTGGTGACGACCAAGTGCAAACCTGACAGCGTCACAACAAGGGCGTCAAGAGTTAAATGTGTGACGGCCTGCATAAGGAGACTACATGACAGCGTCAGACTCAGATTTAGGCAGTCCGAGGAACTATTTGGCTGCAAGATGACGGCGTCAGACTTTTGTTCTTGACGCCGCCACCTACTAAACTCTAGATATAGTTTTCTATTTTTCATTCATTAGAGAGGAACTTGTGTAGAGATAATTAGGGCCGAACTTTATAAACCCTAGCTCATATTTTACAGTACTTTCAAGGGTTTTCATCCCTTGAATCCTTTCATGTGCTATTAAGATAAGTCTTCTCTTTAATTCAATCAATATGTCTATGTGTTGGTTGATTATATCTTTTACTTGTCTTGATTTCAACATGCTAGGCTAGATTTATCTTGTGTTTGCTTAGATCTAATGAAACCTAGATGTTAATTATGTATTGATTATTTGTTTATGGTTGTATTGGATGAATGATTTCAATGTTAGGCTTAAGAAAACTGGCAGATCTCCATTGTGTAACATGCTTGAACGTCTTAGGAAATATGAACCGATGTGTACTAGGTTTTATTAGTTGTATTTAATGCATGAGTAAATTCTAATGATCCCATGTTAGGAGCTTCTTAGCCGGCTCGGCATAGGAGTGAAGTAGGCACTCATAGGATTGGGGAAGTAAGTACGCCACCCCATGAATGGTATTAAGGAATACAATCCGTCATCCACGCAACTATAACAAGTAATTAACGTGTAAAAGATATCTAGTGAGTAGCGAAATCTAAGTAAACACAATTCTCCCACATATTGCTCACAACTCTAGTATAATTTAGTTTATTTTCATTTCTAGTATTTTATTTTGATTGCATCTTAATATTGGGTTAGTTGACTAGCAACTAATTCCGCCAAACTCCTTCAAACCCGAGATTTTTAATTGCTTTCTAAAAATATAAAAATACAAAAAGAATCATCCCTCATCTCTAGACCTAGTCTTTAGGTTTTCTAATCCTAGCGACACTATTCCTAGCTGAACGATCAATCCCCCGGTACTTGTCATTATACTATACTACATCGATCAGGTACACTGCCTGGTGGGGGTTGTAAGCTTCTCGAGATCCCTCGAGTGGTAAAGCATGGTGCAATCCCTACGCATCAAGTTTTTGGCGCCGCAGCCCGGGGAATAGTTATTGTCTAGGTTAGAATCTCTTTTTATTAGGTCTACTTGCTAGATTCCTTTCTAGTAAGATTTTTATTTTTATTTTTAGGTTCTCTTTAGTCTATCTTATTTCTTTGTTTTCTTTGTTCGTAAACTATCTCGATGGATAACAATAACATTGATCGTTTGATTCCTGTTATTTGTGTTTTTCGTCGTAGGATTTTCCAAATGCCTGCCCCAATCCCTTTAGTGGAAAATGAGAACCCACCTAACCTCTCGCCTAACCACCACTTTCACAATAATTCTGAGTTAGAGGAGTCTGACCATGATGATGACCATAGGGCTAGTCCTTTTTACTATTCAGACTCCGATGAGGATCTTGATGATGGTGATGTGATTAATGAGGATAGGATGGAAGAGGAAGTGAACCCTCTTAGGTATGTCGACCCTAGAACAAGGATTGAGAGTGATAGTTCATTCAACATGCAATTTCCTTGTAAGATCGGATTTAGGAGCTTTAACGCCTATCTTAACTCATCTCTCCCAATGAACATAATCTCGCGTAATGAAGATAATAAAATCATGGTAGATGCGTTAGAATACAAAGGGGATAATATTATTGCCATGGCAATATCATTGCATGTGTTTGTAGGAAGCTTTGCTTATCTTGTTGAGTTCATGGTTATGGAGAATCTAGGAGAATTTATTGATAGTAAGTTGACCCAAGTTGTGTTTGGAAGACCTTTCAAACGGTTGACCAACCTCGATGAAAAACTTATGGAAGGATTAATTACATTCTCGGATGGGGATGAAGATTTTGTCTACCAAATGCCCCGCGCACACCCTAGGTTCAAGGATTTTTCCATGGAGAAGTGTAGTAGGCTTGGTTTAAAAATGCGTTTTGCGATCCAATGCCCTAAAGGTCCCAAAATCCATTGCGTGATGCGTGATGCGAATACGAGCGCAACTTGGACGCATTGCGTTTAGTATTTTAAAAGGTACGAAAATTATTTATGCATAATATATTCTACCATGGACCAAGTAAATGCAATAAACATACGATATAAGTTACTAGCATATTGGAATTAGGCCAATAATTCATTAGTAAAATAAATAAGTCGAAAGCAAAACTTGAGGTAAAACACTTAGCAAAATGCAAGATACTATATGTTTGTTATTTTGTGCGTCTTTTAACAAGTTCTATCTTTAAAATCACATTTAAATATTTGCATCACTTTTATATGGTTTATTTTTGACAAAAATGACCTAAATTCTAGATTGCGACAATTGCGACCGTTGCTAGCATTACACAAATGCGGTAAATTGCGGTTTAATGCGAACGCATTATGGGATGACCTTGCATTAGGCATCATAATGCGAAATTTCAAATGCAATGCAATGATGCGTGCAATTTGCACAATGATGCGCGCATTTTAAAACCAAGGTAGTAGGTATCCGCCCATAGAAATGCTAAGTGAGAATGATAAGAGAAAAGGGCTTAAATACACTCATGAAAAGAATAAAAGATACTATCGCGGATGTTTAGAGTTAGGAGATGATTATAAGAAAGATGAGGCGACTATTAGATGGCTCACGCTTGGTTATGTGAGCATAAGCGATACACGATAACCCATGACCTTAAGTCTAGCTACAAGACTCGTAAATAAAGAAAAGCGCTTCTTGGGAGGCAACCCAGATTTTGTGTGATTTTTATTTTGTTTGTTTGTTATTTGCTTCCGTATGCATGCTTTGTTTTTATTGTTGGTAGATCATGTTTCTAAACTAAAATGGTGGAAATACTTTACTTTGTTGTTTGGCTTAGTCTTAACTTCATCCAAAGGTATTTTTGCAAAAGATAAGTGTAAGGGGAAACCCCAAATATGTTTTTAAGAAACAAAACTCGATCAGGATCCTCCACAATATTAAGTGAACATGTATAATCGTATTTGTTAGAGTCAAATGCTTGTATCGAGTCATAATGATGTTTCGCTGGATTTTCCAGGAAGTAGGACCAAGTTTTTCCAGAAATTTACCGGAAACTTAACATAAGAATTTCTGCAGGTTACTTCTGACGGCGTCACGAGTTTACTCTTGACGGCGTCACGTGTAAAAATCTGGAAATTTTACCAGTTTTGTTTTTCTAACGGAGTCTTAAGTTTTTGTTGAATCATTAGTTTTATAATCTCCAGGAAATCTGCAAACATCATTCCACAAGCATTCTATCTTATTTTGTTTTCTAGGATTTATTAGCATATGTAGATTGCCGCCGATTTTATGCGAGGTTGCCTTGTCTGTGTTCTCAGAATTTACAGGTTATGTATGACAAGAAGAAGATTTATTTTTCTGGAAGGGAAGCTTTGATTGTTCATTTTTTTGGAGGAAGATCTAACCTGGCCACCTTATTATCCATACCGAGCGAATCAGGGGAGTATTTGATATCATTCTTTTTACTTATTTCACTTTTACATTCTTTACTTGAACATTGGGGACAATGTTCATCCTAAGTGTAAGGGGAGGGTAAAATGATGATACCTTACAAATACACTTTCGCTTGAGTTTGTTTGTTTAATAGTAGATGTGTAATAAAACTATGAGAAATACTTGTTAGTGTAATTTTAGCGCCAAATTTAAATTTTTTTACAACATTTAGGAGTGAAACTTTAGCCATAGCAAGCGTCTCATGGATAGGAGATTGTATGACTAGCACATAACCGTAACATTCAGAAAAATTTTCCACCCAAATATGTGAGGTTCGCCTTTAGATTTGATAGGAAAAGCATTTACTATTAGTGCTTATGAGTGTACCGGTAGCATTTAGATTCTAGAACTTGCGTTAGTGATGCATCCCGAGACCGCTAGTGAGACTACATTCGTGTAGTAGGATTTACTACATGATAAGAGGCACTAGGATCACCCTTGTGTTAAACCCGTATTATAATTACTTGATCATTTAAGTCATATTACTTGGCTAGTTAAGTCAATTAATTTTTCCCACACCTTACCGTTGTACTCATTTTTAGTACACGAAACCCCTAGTACACCCCCCCCCCCGAGCCTATCTTTTCGTTTCTAACTTTAAGCATTTTACTTAAAGGAAGAATTTGTTACACCCCACTTAAATGTACAACCAAATCGCCTTAGCCTTCCGTGTACGCACTCATCTTTAGTGCATTATTGTTATTTGTTAAACCCTAAGTTAATTATCTAATTGATTACATGGTTGCTAAGTCGAGTCATATCCTTGTACATATTGTTTTGGGACGATTGGGACTCATGGGTAAAGTACTTATTTTATGGAGTAATGGGGAAGACATATATTATTACCCCCATATGTACATTAATCTTAAAAATACTCCAAGTATTTTGATTTTCTTAATTTGAGTCATTAGATTAGGTTATTGTAAAGTATGTAAAAATTCAAGTGTAAGGGGAATGTTCATTCCCTATGATGTATTATTTTGGATGGTAGGGTAAGAGTGTATGCCAAAAAAAAAAAAAAAAAAAAAAAAATTCGAAAAATCCAAAAAAAAAATAAAAAAAATAAAAAATAAATAAAAAAAAAAAAAAGAAAAGAGAAAAAAACATACGGACTACCATCCCGTTTCATTCTATGTTCATTTTATGTTTTTGTTATTTTTCATTTATTAGCTTAAGTCGAGTCTAGTCTTGGCTTAGCAACGCCACATTATACATGTAATTAACTAAGATTGTTAACTCGCCACCAGTAAAGACTGCCTATATCCAACAAAACCGTGTATTTCATATCCCTGCACCTAACGTTACAACCCTTTAAAAAGACCTCTTTGATAGTTTATCCTAGGTGCTTAAGCCATGTGGTGGAGGTTTGATCCTTTCCCAAGCCTATGGTAATCTATTTTGCTATGACAGTTAGTGAGAGATGTTTTCCATTTCCATATTGTGATATATTACTTTATTACACCCGAGAGATGTGAGTATCTAAACACTATTTGTGAGGTGCTAGTGTATGACCTCCGTGCTTGTCTTTGGTCTTTAGTGGAACGATTATTTGTTGTAATTACTTTTATATCCCCTAACTTGTATTTTGATTAGAATAAAAGCGCATTTGCTTGAGGACAAGAAAATCTCAAGTGTAAGGGTATATGATGAGGCGAAAAATGAACCACTTTTAGGGGGTCATTTAAGCCCGGAATTGAATTTATTTGATCAAATATTACCCTAAATCGTTCCTTTTGTGATTTTAGGTACTTTGGGAGTGAAATCTGGAAAAGGAAGCAATTCGGACGTTTTTGGAGCATAAAGGTGAAGAAAACGCCAAAGACTTAATTTTCCATGCTGAGAACAGTACCTGCGGCGTCAAGAGGAAGACCCTGACGGCGTCAGGAGTAAAAGTGGTGACGACCCAGTGCAAACCTAAAGGCGTCACAACAAGGGCGTCAAGAGTTAAATATGTGACGGCCTGCATAAGGAGACTACATGACGACGTTAGACCCAGATCTAGGCAGTCCGAGGAACTATTTGGCGGCGAGATGACGGCATCAGACTTTTGTTCTTGACGCCGTCACCTACTAAACTCTATATATAGTTTTCTATTTTTCATTCATTAGAGAGGAACTTGTGTGGAGATAATTAGGGCCGAACTTTATAAACCCTAGCTCATATTTTATAGTACTTTTAAGGGTTTTCATCCCTTGAATCCTTTCATGTGCTATTAAGATAAGTCTTCTCTTTAATTCAATCAATATGTCTATGTGTTGGTTGATTATATCTTTTACTTGTCTTGATTTCAACATGCTAGGCTAGATTTATCTTGTGTTTGCTTAGATCTAATGAAACATAGATGTTAATTATATGTTGATTACTTGTTTATGGTTGTATTGGATGTATGATTTCAATGTTAGGCATAAGAAAACTAGCAGATCTCCATTGTGTAACATGCTTGAACATCTTAAGAAACATGAACCGATGTGTACTACGTTTTATTGGTTGTATTTAATGCATGAGTAGATTCTAATGATCCCATGTTAGGAGCTTCTTAGCCGGCTCGACATAGGAGTGAAGTAGGCACTCATAGGATTGGGGAAGTAAGTACGCCACCCCATGAATGGTATTAAGGAATACAATCCATCATCCACGCAACTATAACAAGTAATTAATGTGTAAAAGATATCTAGGGAGTAGCGAAATCTAAGTAAACACAATTCTCCCACATATTGCTCACAACTCTAGTATAATTTAGTTTATTTTCATTTCTAGTATTTTATTTTGATTGCATCTTAGTATTGGGTTAGTTGACTAGCAACTAATTTCGTCAAACTCCTTCAAACCCGAGATTTTTAATTGCTTTCTCAAAAATATAAAAATACAAAAAGAATCATCCCTCATCTCTAGACCTAGTCTTTAGGTTTTCTAATCCTAGCGACACTATTCCTAGCTGAACGATCAATCCCCCGGTACTTGTCATTATACTATACTACATCGATCAGGTACACTGCCTGGTGGGGGTTGTAAGCTTCTCGAGAGGTAAAGCCTGGTGCAATCCCTACGCATCAAAAGATAAGTTCAAAAGGTTGAAAAGATTTGTTTGGCCACTAGTTAAACATCACAGATTATGGGTGAAGCAACGGATGAAGAGTGGTCAGAAACCTCAGAGGGTCTCTAAGTCTAAAATAAAAAAGAAGCAATCTTCATTCGCATTTGGGAGGAATTTGGAAGCTGAGAAGAAGATGATGAACCTCAAGAACCAAATGAAGAGGCTTATACTATGCATTATAAAGAAGCTCATCAAGATACTATTGAAAGAAAAGATGATGAATCTGAGCAAGTTAATCTTCAAGATGTTCAAGGTACTGATGTTCAAAGTACTGGTGTTCAAGATGCTCTAAGTATTGGTGTTCAAGGTACTTTTAGGAAAAATCTGATAACACTAAGAACTTTGGATTTTGATGATGAAGTTGGTCCTTCAAATCCAATTCAAGAAGAGATTAGGGAACATACTGCCAGTGATGATGAGACCATTGCTAATATTATTCTCAACATTTCTAGACCAAGAGGTATTAGCATTCCTGGTGTTGAACAATCTCAAGCCTTGCAATCTTCTTCTCAATCTACTCAAGAGTTGGATCCAAAAGATAAAGGAAAAGGAATCTTGATAGAATCCAAGAAAAAGAAGAAGAAATTCACTTTAGCAGAGATAAAAGCTATTGAAGAAGCTAAAAATGAAGAAGTTGCTAGAAAGTTGCATGCTGACTTGGATGCTGAAGCTGAATTAGAAAGGGAATCAGAGAAGCAAATAGTTCAACCAAGAAGGCCACAATCTATTGCTCAACAAAGAAATTCCATGATGGCTTTCCTGAAGGGTCAAGGATATAAAGGTTTACAAAAATTGAGATATCCTGAGATGAAGATCTTATATCATTGTGTTAGAGAAGCTATTCAGAGGTATGTTGATGGTATTATTCCTTATGACTCTGAAAAAGATAAGCAGTTGGAGGATGCAAGAAAAGCTAAGGCTGCTAAAAGAAGATCAAGTTGTTGAGAACTGACACAGTTGATGAATTGAGAAATTATTTAAGAGTTGTTGATTTTGAGAATCCAAAGAAATCAGAAGTTGCTGAGAAAAAGTCGATGATTTCTACATTTTTTGTTGTAGAATCATCAGAAGGAGATTATCTGATTTTTCATAGAGAAGATGAAAGTTTTAGAGTATTCAACCTGTTGTAGGACATATTGCACATGATAGACAGAGAAGATCTATATCATTTGTATCAACTAGTGCAAGTTTATTTTGAGAATATTCTGCCAACAGGAGTGGGGTTAATCTTACTGGGAGATCTTATAACCATCTAGGAAACAAAGGAAACAAGTAATGATGCTCTCTGGAATACTCAAGAGAATTGGGAAATCACAATATGGAGATTTTTTGAATCATTAGGAGTGCATTCATTGGAGTTAGAAGATGGTACCATGATTCATATGCTAGTAGAAAGGAGATATCCACTTACAAGAGATCTTATGATTAGGATGCTAGATCATGGTATGGAAGTTGAAGTTGAGAATGAAACAGCTCTGATGGTGATTGAATTGTTCATCAAATGGACAACTTCAGATGATGATGATGCATGATTACTAGTATGGTCTTTCTTATATATAAATCTTTTGATGAATAAGTACTTTATTCAAAGTACTGCTAGACAAACAGTACTTTATCAAAGTACTGCTTGCTGCACAAAACCAGTAAAGTTTTTTTATTGAGTTTAAAATAAAAGGAAAAACTTTTTGAAGCCCAAAATGTCAGCAACAAACAAATAAATTTTGAGAATAACACATGGTGTTTGTACTTGTACTACACAACAAATGGTAATCAACTCACCATATTTAACAAACAAGAAAGAGTTTGATTCATCATGAGGGTACGGCTCTGATGTGATTATCAAATCCGTTTTTAGTTGATAATTTACTAAAAATTGTATGGTCTTCAACTCACCATATCTGTAATTGTTAGGAATACAATTATTCCTATAGAAGAATCGGTCACCTAATTGATGTAATAGCATTTTAGTTAGCTCGTAGTTAGTTAATTATATGTATTAGTTAGTTTAGTTTAAGTAACACCGTGGAAGAAGGACGGGTCTTTACCCACTATATGCCTGATCCACAGCCCGGGTGTGGGCGTTTGTAGAAAACTATATATACCCCTCACCACATGTGGAGAGGGTTGGAGCTTCCATTCTTTCAATCTAATATCTCATTTTTCTCTCATCTCTTTCTCTCTCTAGGAATCCCTCCCAACTCTCTTTCTCTCTCTAAATTCTAATACAATTCGAATCATAATCATATAAACCATTCTAGTTAATATTATGAGAATCCTACAATTGGTATCAAGAGCCATGGTTTCATCTTAGGACTTGGTGTTCTAGAATTTGTACTCGGTTTTGTGGTTCTATTTTTTATTCGAATTGTATATCTAGATTAGTTTGGTTGTATCTCGTGGTGTTTGTGAGTTTTGGTGATTCTCGTGGGCTCATTGTGCTTGGTTATTCTTTGCAAGTTTTTGATATTGGGCTTATTTTTAATTCGTTGCATATACTTGGTCATTGCTCACTTTTGTTTCCTGGTTGCATTTAAATATTCAGCTTAGAAACGTCTTTGAGTTTTTTTGTCCATAAGTGTAATAAGACAACAATTCAAGACTGTGACTATTTTGAATTTTTGTAACCTGCGGCCACCTAAAAAAAACCTGCGGTTACCTCTAATACTAGTGGTTGCCATCAATACTTGCGGCTATCTCCTGGTTGCGATTACCCCTATCTTGCGTTTACTTCATTACCATACTGCGGTTAAGTTATCAGACTTGCGCTTAATTCTTGTCCCTGCGTTTAACTTTCACATTGCGGTTAGCTCATCTTCAGTTTGCGTTTAAGTCTGTGTAGCGAGTTGTACAAGATATTCAAGGTCCATATCTACAGCTACCAATCCAAATCTACTCTCACATCCATCATCCTTTATTTCATTTGGTCTAAGATAAAAGTAAAACTAAACAAGAATCATCAAAGACCATTTGGCTTGGCTTGGTAATTTAATATCACATGTAACTAGATCACTAATCCAAACCCTACACAGATACATAAACAAGTTATTCAAGATCTCAGCTTCTTTTATTCGTGGCTTTAATTAAATCTCGAGACCTTAAAAAGATCCAATCCACGCATAAGAAAACCATCATCGATCCACTTTGAAGTCTAATCTTCTTTGAATATTCGAAAGCTATTAAGGAAAACCAAAAACATAAGTTTTTATCTTTCCTTTGATTCGGTTTACAATTACTATCATCTAACGGTTAATGTTAAAGGCACACGACATCAGTTTGTGTTTCAATGAGTTATTCAATCTTTTAAAGATATAAACATAAACACAACTCATCATTGATCGATATAGAAGATTAACTGATTTCATTTATCTGAATATCTTAAGTAAGAACAATAACAACTCGTGTTGTCATCCTCTTTTTCATTTGGGTTAAACTATACGAATCACTTTTGTACTTACCTGTGTTTGGATTATGCTGAGAATCAAAGAGGGATGTGTTATTTTCTTGATCTAATTCGTTGGGTGAGAGTATCAGGAAAGTGACTGGACATTATTTGAGTAAGTGGGATTCGGGATAATGAGATCAAGTGGTGATATGTGACTACTATATATCGTGTAATTTAGGGTTAGTAATGGATTAGTGTTTGGGCTTATTTGTTTAAGACGGGATTTGGTATTGCATTAATTTTGTGATTGGGCCTAAATCTCCACCAGGGACGAATTGTGTTGATCTTGGGCTGGACGAATTTGGTGATGGGCTTGAATGTATTTAATTGGACAGACTTATACCACAAGGGACGATTTTTTTTAGTTACAAATTTTGTTAGACGTTATTTGTCAACATTTTTTTGTTGTATACTAAAACCTTGGGTAAATTTTGTTCCATATTTTTGGACCACGGTTTTTATTGAGCTTCAAGACTCCGTAACTGTGAGTTGTAAGTTGGGATTGAGTTATCGGGGTCATTGGATATACCAACGGGATTTATTCGGATTTCAAAACACAAACATTGTTGGAAATTCACTGTGACTTGACTTACTCACCACTCAAACTCACTTCAACTAAACCAGATCAATACTTCAGTGTTTCACAGTTTTGTCTTGATTTTGTAAAATCCCGCGAAAGATTATATTTTTCGGTTTAAATCATAGACTTGTAAAATCCCGTGCACGGTTACATCATGTCTACTACTTCAGACTCTGTCAGATCTGAGAGTATACTTCACCAGCCACTTAAATTGCTCGATGATGCAAAAGATTGTTGCATAGAATGTTTTCAACAACTTCATTCACACCTCTCGGCACTTTTAGAGGGAACTGTATTCAAGATGGGATTTGAACGTGCATTTTTAACTCTCTTCGGTCAAGATGTTCAGACTTTCACAGACACAATGATTCTTAATTTAGATCAATTACGACAACAACTTGACCAAGCAGAACCTTCCAATATTGGATCCTTGGCTGCCCTCTGTGTGATCAACAAACAACTGCTTAAGTTCATCGATTCGAAATTCACTCTGGAATATGACCATTATAGTCAGATGACAAAAAAGTGCTTTGCTGATCACACGGGAATTGAGGTTGACATGTTCAGAGACACACTTGTCCAGCTTATGGATAAAGTGAAATGATTCATTAACGAAAAGGCACAGCATATACCTGCATATGAAGACAAGGTGAAGGTATGTAGGGTACAATCATGTGACGGTGTTGGTGACTCGGGTATAGCATCGGATGTTGGGTCAGGTGTCACGATATGCAAAGAATCATAGACTGATAAGCTTGACACATCCTGTAACTCAATGACTAGTGATACTCCAGACATGGGCACTGAATTAAGACAAGTAAAAGAACAAGTGTCATGTGCTGAGGTACCCCTAACTGAACATCATAATGTGCTTTCTGATGAACAACTGTATATTGATCAAGTTATGCCCACTTATGACACATATTTGTTGAAAAAGACTGATAGTAATACCATTTCTGATTTAACAAATATGAATCATAAAGGGGGAGAAAGTGATCAGGATGCTGAACGTGATGATGAGTCAAGTTCTTTGTTTACAGCTGAGTCTTTTAAATCAAATGATATGGTTGATAAAGAAACGTTTAATGAACTTTCAAAGAGATTCTTACAACTTGAAAAACATTGCATTTCACTTGAAATCGCAATGCAACAAAAAGAAGAAAGTTTTCAAACTAATCAACCGTGTAAAAATCCGGAACTTCCTGATTTCCGTGAATTCTTTATGATTAATGATTTAAAAGCTCAGCTAGAAATGAAGAACTTGGCAATCAACAACCTGAAAAAACGTATTACTGAGATGTGTGATATGTGTAATGAAGTTAAGGCTAAACATGTCAGTTATGAGATTGCAACTAGAAATTTTGAACTAAAAGTGCTGAATTACTTTTGGAAAATGAGTCTTCGAAAAAGCATTGTAAAAACCTGAATGAGTCAATCAAAGAAACGAGAACTAAGTCGATAGAACAAACAACCTCTTTGATTGCCAAAAATGATGAATTCAAAGCTCAACTTCTGGAAAAGGGTTTTACTATTACAGCATTAAAAACGAGCTTAGAAAAGCAACAGGAAATAGTGTGAACACTAAGTTTGCAAAACCATCAATCTTGGGGAAACCAGTTTCTCAATCGAATAGAAACCAATCCACTGTTAGGCAACTGACTGCGTTTAGATCCAAACGAACAAAATTATCAAAAACACGGTTTGCCTCCCAAGTTGATGCGGAACAAGTTTTGACAAAACCTGTCACTCCACATTATTTGCCTAAGTCTGATGATTCTAGCTCTGCGAAACCTCAACATGTAGTTGCTACTGCTCCCAGCTCCTATAGGTATAGTT
Source organism: Artemisia argyi (assembly GCA_030686995.1). Lineage (NCBI taxonomy): Eukaryota > Viridiplantae > Streptophyta > Magnoliopsida > Asterales > Asteraceae > Artemisia > Artemisia argyi. Next base: position 43,527,500 of record CM060676.1, on the reverse strand, counting down.
CCAAAACAATGACGAAACCAAGCATTAAGGTTCAAAAGGACTATGATCTAGAAAAGGCTAGGAAACGGGCCCTACTTCAAAAGGATGGTATATTAGGTTCACGACCTTATAGGATGCCTCCTAGTGTATTGTGGAACAATGCTAAGGTTCAACCTGCCAAGTCTAGGGTTTATTGTAAGTCATCTACAAAGCTTGTGAAGCAAAACAAACCTAAAACTTCTCCAAGGTGGATACAAACTGCTAATTCTTTGGAGACTAGGAATATCGATAAGCCTTCCACTATGCATAAGAAGCTTAGTAATCCTAGACCTTGCCATAAGTGGATACCGACTGGTAGAATTTTTAAGAATGTTGGACTTAAGTGGATACCTACAGGAAAGCTTCTTGCCGATGGCAATACCATGGTTGACCGTGAAACCCCTAAGGGTTTGGATACTGTTGTCACTAACCCATATATGTGCAATCAAGTTTGTAATGTTAGTGCATGTAGTCCTTACTCAGTTGTAGGTACATCAATCATTCACCACACGAGAAGACTCAAAGTCTGGAGGCCTAAAGCAAGCATATCTCCTACTTCAGGAGGTATAGAAGGTCAATGTTGATGTATGCTCACTATGACGTCTGAATAAATCAGTTCAGGCCTCGTTCTTCAAAGACTATGACGTCTGAATAAATCAGTTCAGGCCTCGTTCTTCAAAGACTATGACGTCTGTTCACATCAGTTCAGGCCTCGTTCTTCAAAGACTATGATGTTTGAACACCTCAGTTCAAGCCTCGGTCCTCAATGTCATCATTATGGCGTCTGCTGACAACACTTCAGGCCCCGTTTATCAAAGAAAAGAAAGGTGTATGATTCAGTGCGCCTTATCATCGGAAGAAGAGAAATCTTCTTAGTTTTGACCATTCTCAACAATACGGTTCATGCTTCCTCCATGTTCGTTCAGTCATCAAGTGGATCTACTCATCTTTGCTTGAATTCACATTCACTTGCTCATTCAAAAATGGCAAACTTCGTATGCAATTTTTGAGGGGGAGAAGAATGAATAAACTACATGATGGAGTGTATTCTTATTCACATGCTCATTCAAAAATGGCAACCTCGTATGCAATTTTTGAGGGGGAGAAGTGTAAATAAAATACATGACTGATTGTAGTTTTATTCACTTGCTCAATCAAAAATGGCAAACCTCGCTTGCAAGTTTTGAGGGGGAGAAGTGTGAATATACCACATGTTGATTGATGCTTGAAGAATGGTCATACGACTCTCCTCCAACACCTAATGTTCTACTTACTAAGGATGACTGGGATTTATGTTTGGTACATCATAACGAAAAAAAAAAAAAAAAAAAAAAAAAAAAAAAAAAAAAAAAACCTAATGTTTGAAAGATATTTCATCATAAAAAATCCAAAAATATTCTTCTTTCGACATGTCTCTTGTGTAATCAATATTATGTACGTTTCTAGAAATGTCATTCAATAATGACACGGAATCATACATATGCTTGAACAAGAGTTTTTCGGTTTTAAATAAATTTTTTTCTAAAACATGTTGATTCTCAAAACATTCTTAAATATTATGGCTTGTAGTCATTTCAGGCTACAACCCGGACATCACAAAAACGGCTTGCAATCATTTCAGGCTGTAACCCGGACTTAAAATCATGGCTTGTAGTCATTTCAGGCTATAACCCGGTCTTCAAAAATAAGGCTTGCTATTACTTCAGATAGCAACCCGTTTTTCAAAATGAGGAAAACACGTCGCCAAAAAGACGGTTGTTCCTAGCAAAGGGTGCCGCTCATCCGAGCGTGAATTAGTTTATATTCATGCACCCTCGATCTAATGTACGTTTCAGTGCATTATTTCTTGATAAAGAAGAGAAGTCTTCTTTTTATCGCCAAATACTTTCCCTTCTATGATTTTTCCGGAAAGTATTTGTGCAAAACTTGGTGGTACCATGAGATTTTGATTGAAAATCAAATTGAACTCAAAAGTTTGATAAAATTTTCACTCAATCAATGACTTTAATATTTTATGAAAATATTTATGTTTTAACATCCGTCATTGATTGAGGGGGAGAGTGATTTCTCAAAATTTCTTGTATCATCAAAACTCCCCACACTTTGTACAAAACAAAAGCAACAAAACGATATGTGATGGTTATGTGTCAGAATGCGTAAATTTTCAAAGAGTTTTCGTTAAAACTTCGAATCTTTTGCAAACTCTTCAACTCTGACACATAACAACCTCCCTCACAGTTTGAGGGGGAGCTAGAAAAAGTTCCTTTTATCAGAAAATATTAAAATTGACCGCATTTCTCTCCCAAAAACATTTTCTAAATTATTTAAATCAATTGAGATAAAAAATCTCGAAAGATTTGAAATTTTTGATCGGGGGAGAGAATGTTATATTAAATATGAAATCTGATAATCAAAAGTGATCTTTTGTACTCAATAATAGGCTCCCGCATATGTGCTAAACACTTTCGAATATCGATGCACATATTGAGGGGGAGCAAAAGGCGGTTGTGGAAGTAATACCTAAGACCGACCATTTATCTTTATGCATGGAGTTATAAGGATGGTTAAGGTAAGGTATAAGTTCCCATGATCCACCAGAACCGGAAGGATCTTCCCAGGGACAATCCATAGATAGATTAGAAGTCCTTAGGATTGATTGGAAAAAAGGAGAAAAGTGAGAAAGGGAAGAGTGCGGACTGAGATAGAGCTAGGACTGGAACAAACCCAACAAGGTTCTAGTGGTGAAGTCTCGGTAAGCACTGAAGGGGTTGAAGAATTAAAAATAATTGAAATGAGAAAGGGTGAAAAGAAATAGCCCTCCATATATTCAACCTTAGGGCAGAAACCGGGCTCAATTCATAATCTACTGGCGGTTACTAAGGTAACACCGGTATTCAAGACAAGACGTCATGGACCCAGTGACGCACTGCACTAAACTTCCCAACCACTCAAGTTCTCTTAAAAGAACTTGTTTCATTCTCGTGGGGAACCCTGTTCAATGTATCGACCGCTCATTGCGAGCTATGTTGATACCTAAAATAGGAGACACCTCCCTAGTCTCCAGAAGCGGATCAAAACGCACTATTGAGTCTAGATCCAAAGAGATCATCCATAAATCTCGATAGGACACACTTCCAAATATGCTTATTGTTTCACACAATGTGGAAAATAAGATAAAATATTTAGAGTCCTACGCATTATCCTTGTGGTATTGCCAGAACATCCAAGTGATATGAAAATATTCACAATGAAGATGGAAATCCTTCTAGAGCGAACATCATTCAAGCTCTTGGTAGGTGACATGTGAGATCCATCTTGGATCAATGATCAAGTGACAACTGGAAAGCAACAATGGTGCGATTCAATATTGAATCAAACTTGTTCCAGGATATGGATTGACGGATACTTTTGCTAAAACCTTTCAATGTGCTCACAAACTAATTTTTCGAGCACATTGATTGTGTTTAATCTTTCAAACAAAAGTATCTTTGATGGAAATGTGATTCTAAGTATAAAACTCTCGTCGTGTCTCAAAAATGTTTATCATATGACACGCGAGTGATTTCCATAAATCAATTTTTCATCAATCTGTGAATATCAATTCACCGATTCACTCTATCGTGCTGTCTGCTTTGAGACGTTCCGATATGAGAACATGCTAAGTATGAAGATTCCAAAGTGGATTCTTTGGAAAACTCATCACTACAAGCTGGAAATTCCTGTCAAGGAGAGCCTTCTTTAAAAGAGACTCTACCTGATCACAGGTCGGTTTTCACAAAACTGGAGGGTAGTCCGTCCTTGCAGAATGAATGACAAAGCCATGTTCGTTCTCTATCTTTATTGCTAAATGTTTTATTTTAGGGACAGATATAAAGATGGCGTTGATGGCTCCAGTTTCCAGCAGAATCGGGTCAATCCATACCTCATGCTCACACATCCTCCACACTATCATTGAAGATGAGAGACTTGCTACAACAAATGTTGAGATACTACCAACAACGTTTCCGCAACTCTGATGAAAAAAGTCTCCTGATCCACAACTCTAATGCAAAGTCTCCTGATCCAGAAGGGTGTGAGCATGATGGTCCTAAAGTCACTACATCACATGAAGGCGATACTGCTATGGATGAGCTTGGAGATTTACTGTGGCTGATGATCTCAAAGAAGCTCAACGATCACATATCACTAAGGAATTCAAATCACAAGTTCGCTTGCTTGAAGTACAAAGTGTGCAGAAAAGTGAAGAATCAGATCCTACGAGCTACAAAGACAAAAGAATGCTTGAAGATCAAAGAGCTTAATTTCCAAGGTGACCTCGCTTAGGGGGAGATTGTTAGGAATACAATTATTCCTATAGAAGACTCGGTCACCTAATTGATGTAATAGCATTTTAGTTAGCTCGTAGTTAGTTAATTATATGTATTAGTTAGTTTAGTTTAAGTAACACCGTGGAAGAAGGAGGGGACTTTACCCACTGTATGCCTGATCCACAGCCCGGGTGTGGGCGTTTGTAGAAAACTATATATACCCCTCACCACATGTGGAGAGGGTTGGAGCTTCCATTCTTTCAATCTAATATCTCATTTTTCTCTCATCTCTTTCTTTCTCTAGGAATCCCTCCCAACTCTCTTTCTCTCTCTAAATTCTAATACAATTCGAATCATAATCACATAAACCATTCTAGTTAATATTATGAGAATCCTATAGTAATAGTGAAGAGTTGGCTAGCCGACAAAAAAATGGCTTGTGGTAAAAGCTGTGGAAAAACAATTTATATGGTAATTAGTTCACCATGGTAGTGATTGTACTAAAAGAACTAGCTAGTCCAAAAGAAAACGACTCTTGGTAAAGACTTAACAAATCCGTTGATAGCTGATGATTTGCTAAAAATCATATGGTTATCAATGTACCATGGTTTTTAATCTAAACCTAAACATTAGCTACTCCAGAGTTAATGGCTTTGGTAAAGAGACATCTAATCCATTAATTTTCAATGATTCACCTCTCACAGGAGTTAACACACCTGGAAGTGATGAGAATAGTATGAAACTTTATGATCTGATGTACATTTTGCCATATGTTGCTGAGAAGCTGAAAGTTGCTATGAAGATATCATCTATTGCTGATAAAGATTATTTTGATGATAACAGTCCAAATACATTGAGCACAAGATAGATAGAAGATAAAGATACAATCTTTCCTTAAAGATAAAGATTTTGAAGTTAAAGAATCACAAAGAAACTTGAAATCAAGCAAGTAGAATTTAAGTTAGGGGAGGATTGTTGGGATATAAAGTCAAAGTACTTCTAAAGATCAAAGTACTGCTGAAAGTCAAAGTACTGCTCAAGTGTATGAAGGTCAAAGTACTACTCAAGAGAAGAAAAGTCAAAGTACTTTTATATTAAGGACTAATATGCAAAATCGTTTAAAGGACTGTTATGTAAAAGATATGATTAGAATATTCTAGAATTAGTTTACTTTTAATTCAAGTATTGTAAACCGACTTAAGGTTTTCCTTATGCCTATAAAAGGAGCCTTAGGATGGTATTACAGGATAGCTTGATACACGTACAATATTAGAGAGTTAATTAGCGATTAGGGTTGTTAGTGAATCTGTATAATAAGCAGGTTCAAAGTTTGGTTTTAATATAATCATTAAAGTTCTTCTTAGCTTTGTTGAAGTAGATTCCGCATACTTAACAGAGTTATATCAGTGTTTCATTATTAATTGTTTTGGAGTTATTCAAGATTGTTAAACCTTTACAAGCTACATAGTTAGTTTGGTTAGAGTATACATCGATCCAACAATACCCTTATATTTCAAAAATGACAGTTTTGACCCCTCAAGTTTACACAATTTGCATTTTTAGTCCAAAATACACATTTAGCTTATGTTATCATTTCTTTTAGCTTATTATACTTCCAGAAGCTTAGTCAAGCTTATGTGAGCTTATTCAGTAGCTTATTAGGGGTGATGAGCTTATTTTGACTTAAATGGGCTTTAAGTAAACTACACGGCCCAATGATACTTTAGAGGACCCAATGGACTTGGGGTTTTGTGGGCTGTTTTATGGGCTTAACATGGACCTTATTCAATTTACAAAATAGATCAATGTACTACTTATCACAAACTGCTTATTAGAAATCATTGGGCTTTAAGGCCCAATGAGTGTTTAAGTGACTATCGTGAGTGAGCTAAGCTTTGAGCTTGTGAAATATAGAAAATGAGCTTTTGTGAGTGTTTTATAAGCATGGTCTGTTTGTTTTGTGTATAGTGAATCAAGTTAAACTATTTGTTTAGATTTGTGAACCTTAATGATCAATTTTACAAGGCCAATCCATATGACAAAAATAGTTTCTGTTGAAGTGTATATACTTAGCAATTTTGATATAGACCAAGTGACTTAAGAATCGTGTGATATTAAGTGATCATAAGTTAGTGTGAGTGTGCAACAAGTGTTTAAACTCATTTTTAGCTATGTTGAGAATTAAGTGAGTGTATTTGTATGGCTTAAGCTCAACGAGACATTGGAAATAAAACAGGAAAGCTTGTGTGATTCTAACAGGTTATAACATATTCCATAGTACTTAGAAATTTACTAAATGTTTAGAAACAACTTACTACACATTAAAGGTGGGTTGATACAATACTGTTTGGGCAAGGTGAGGGTGTGAGGACTTTGTAACTCGATTGCTTGCACACCTAACACTTGAGTGGAGCTCTTGGATGACTTGGGCACACTAGGGATCGACTAGAGCTTGGCTTGTTTTCTTCTTGGTTGGAAACAAGAATAAGGGAGGACTTGGAGTCTTTTGTATGTGAGATTTAAGTGTGTACGTGAAGTAAGTCTTGCATGGGACTTATAATTCGAGAGAGAGAGTTAAGTTGAGGGACACAAGGAATATTAGAAGGAGATAACGATATGGGGAGGGTAGCTAGGTCCTAGGGGTACATGAAAGGCTTAGCAACTAGGATATACAAGTGTGTGTTGTGTGAAAACGTTTAGGGAGTCCTCGGGTCTTGAGAGGTGACCAAGCAAGGATCTAGTAACCGACTTTGATATCACATTCGTGTACTAGGATTCTAGGGAACATGGTAATGTATGATATGTTGTGTTTAAGGTTTAGGGAAGTTAGTACAAGGGTTCGTTTGGTTAAGAATTATCAATGGGTCCAAAATCAATATGTAACATGACCAAAACATAAAATGGTGATCGAGTTGGTAACCTAATGAGTTGTGTGTGTCATGAATATATATTACATGGTTCTTAATGTCCTTTAAGGTGTTTTGTTGAATTTGGAAACCTTCAAGGGTCCATACTATTGATATAAATAATGCCTAAAAATGTTATTAATATTTTTCGATATCTCTACGTTTTGATAATCACAAAATATAAACTCATTAAACTGAAGATTATGACGTAAACAAGTATTTAGTAATAAATATTCATTTTAACAACTTAATCACTTAAGGTATGAACAAACAAAATGCCTAATGCATTTTATGATCAAAGGAACATTTACTTAATCACTAGATTTTTTATAAAATGTCACAAACATTTCATATCTTTTAGAAAATCATTTTTGGTATTAAATAAATATATTAAATCCATTATAAATATATGAATTCAAAATTTCAAACAAAAATGGCAAAAATGTTCCAGAAAAACCTTCCCCAGTAAAAGATAAAAATTATAGCCGTTCAGGGGGGCGGTCCCCTTAATTTACTAGGCGGCCCCTTAATTATTAAGGGGACTGGCCACGCACCTCCAGCTATAATTTTTGCCTATAAATACTGGTTAATTCCTGGATTTTTTTCTCACCTTTTGCACTCCAAACTTTCTGTTCTAAATCTCCATTCATGTCTTTCTAAATTTCTAAATCCTTGATCATTTAATCATAAGCTTTTGTTTCCAAGTGATCCAAAATTCATCCATTCAAGTGCAAAAGAAGAATACTTATATCCTTCAAGACAAGAAGTATTACCACTTTGTATGATCCACTCACTCAAGTTGTAGTGTATCACTCTTTGTAAATCATTCGTTTATATGTGTATAAGGTGTGTATATTAATTAGATAGGTGTGAACATAAGTGCTTAGATTAGTGAGGTGTGTAAGTAGTGAAGATGTGTTGAAGTAGGTGTGTGAATAAGTTGTGAAGTAGTGAAGTAGTGAAGAAGTTATGAAGACGTAAAGAAGTTGTGAAGTCGTGAAGAAGTTGTGAAGACCTGAAGAAGTTGTGAAGTCATGAAGAAGTCGTGAGGTCGTGAAGAAGTTGTGTAGTAGTTGTGAGATTGGTTCTCGATAGGATTAGAACTCGACATTTAGCTTAGTGTCGTTAATTGGTGTAAGCGAAGGTGTGTAAGGTTTTCTCCACCATAAGGGAGCTTGTTGACATAGTGAAGAAAACTCTCGAATTAGGTGCTCGGGGAGTGGAGTAGGGCAAAGAGGTGCTTCGTAGCCGAACCACTATAAATCATTTGTATCGCGGTTTGATCTTTCCTTCCCTCATGTCTCATTTACTTATTATATTTACATTGTTATTATTAGTCATACTTAGATATAGTTGTTCATATTATTTAAGAGTTGTGTTCACATAAATTCGAATCAAAGCTTTTAAAAAGTAAACAAAGTTTTCATAATAAATTTCAAAAAGATGTAAAACTATTCAACTCCCCCCTTCTAGTTTTCCACAATTGGTATCAGAGCCACATCAAACAAGATTTTTTAAAATATATTGTATTTTATAACTTGAATCGATCTATGGAATCGGAAAAATATTTAGAAGGATAATCTATGCAAAGAACACCACTATTTGAAAGTGATGGTTTTCTTTATTGGAAAAATAGATTCGAAACTTATGTGAAATCAAAAGATCTTGATCTTTGGCATGTTATTACCTTTGGTGATTTTTTACCTATTCAAAATAATCCCGAAACTAAATATGATGAAATTGTACCTTTTGAAAACAAAAATGATAATTTAAAAAGAAAACTTGCTAAAAAAATGAAGAAAAAATGGTTATTTATAATGCGTTACCACGTAAAGAATACGAAAGGACTTTATGTGTGAAACCGCAAAAGAAATTTAGAATTCTTTACTAATAACTCACAAAGGTAATAGTCAAGTCAAAGATAATAAAATAGATCTTCTTGTTCAACAATATGAACAATTTATGATACCGGAAGAGGAATCAATAGATAATGCTTTTGATAGATTTAACACTATCATCACATGTTTAAAAGCACTTGATAAGAGTTTTTCTAGTAAGAATTTTGTTAGAAAATTTCTGAGGGCTCTTCATCTAAAATGGCGAGCTAAAGTTACGGCTATTGAGGAATCAAAGAATTTGTCAACTCTACAACTTGACGAATTGATCGGCAACTTGAAAGTCTATGAAGCAATAGTAAAGAAAGTCTCTGAGATGGTCAAAGGTAAAAGAGAGCAAAGCAAGTCAATTGCGCTGAAAGCTCGGAAGGAATCTAGTGACGAGGATAGCTCAACCTCCGAAAGTGATGACGAAGAATATGCTATGGTCGTAAGAGACTTCAAGAAATTTTTCAAAAGACGAGGAAGATTCGTTAGACAACCACATGATGAAAGAAAGGCACTCCAAAGATACAAAGATGACAAAAATAGCAAGAGCGAAAGGAAGTGTTATAAATGCAGCGACCCAAATCATCTCATCGGAAAATGTCCAATGATGTCAAGGGATCAAAATCAAAAGGCGTTCGTTGGAGGAGCATGGAGTGATAGAGACGAAGATGAGAAAGAAATTACAAAGGAAGAAAATGTCTTATAGCAAAGGCATCCAATGAGGTACTTTTCGAAACCGAATACTTTAGTGATAAAAATCAATCATTTGACGAAAAAGACCTAGATAATGAATACAATAGGTTATGCAAATTTGGTCAAAAGGTTATAGCTAAAAATAAGTCACTAAAATATATTAATAATCGATTAGAAAATGAAGTACTCGAATTAAAAATTAAACTACAACATTTGGAAAAAGGAAAAGAAGTTTTTATAGAATGTAAAACGTGCTTAGAGGTAAAAAATGAAAACGAAAAACTTAAAGATGAAATTTCCAAACTTGACAAATTTGAAAATAGTAGCATTTCACTTAAGAAAATAATAAGTGTTCAAAGGGCTTCAGGAAATAAAACCGATCTAGGATTTAACTCAACCAATGTCTCAACTAGTGAAAATAAAAATGTATAGTTTAAATGTGAATCTAGTAAACAAAAACCATTAGAATCAAAACCTAAGTATATACTTACAAAGGATAGGAAAATACCCATTGCAAGTGATGAGGAAGTAAAAAGTTTTTATAAACCATCATTAAAAACCGAAACCAGATTTTCTAAACCAAAATTAAGATCCAAATCTCCACCTCCAAATAGACCAAATAATCCTCATCCTCGGTCTAAAACCCCTCAACCTAGAAGAAATCAAGGTAGACAAAACTTCCTTAATAATAGTCACCTAATGTGGAATTATACACATCAACCAAGCTTTAACCCTTGGAGAATACTTCCACCATACATGCATCCTAGTCAAATGCAAACCATGTTCGGTTCAAACAATTTTGGACCAATGAGACAATGGGGACCAAGTGGCTAAGTTCTAACTCTTCGAAAAAAGTTGGAATCTCAACTATAAATGGCTTCTATAAGTCAACATGGTAACTTGAAGCGTTTGAAGAAAATCTATTGAAGACTAAAAGGTACGCGTTTCTTTTAAGTTCATCGCTATAATTTGCATGCTTAGATTTATGATCAATTAGATTAATTCTTAGTTATATAGGTACAAAATAGCTTATATGAATCTACTTATAACCTAGAAGCGTCATTAGTTAACTTTCTAGATAATAAAAGAAATTGTTCAATATCGAACCTTTTCTTCCCCCCCCCCCCCCCCCCCTCTTTTTGGCCTTCTTGAACTATAACGGAAATCTTCTATGTCCACTATTACAAAACTCATGTTGATGAAGTGAAATGAGTTAAGTGGATTAATCATTATCATAGAAGTAGGATTAGATCTCTCGCAAGAAAACTATGGATGATACAAGCTCTTATAGACTATGGCAATAAGTTAGAAAAGTGTATGACAACAAAGGAGCTATAGATATTAGGTTATACCCCATTCAACACTCTTGCATTAAACATCTAGAATTTCATCATCACTTCCTTATAATCATCGGATATGTAGAAAAGGGTAGCATGTGACAATAGCCTTAACCAATTCCCTTGAGCATGAGATCTTTAACAACCATCTTTTAAAATCTATGATTAATGGTATGTTTTGTCAAAAATCTAATATCTTTATAAATATGCAAAAACCTCACATTTTGGAAAAATGATTTTTCAGATGACTATCTCACTTTTCTATTAACATGTTTTACTATCTGTCTTCATAATTCTGGTTTGACCAAAGTCAAAGATTGGGAAAATTTTCTTTTACCCATCATTCATAAACACATTTTGATATAAAACCCAATCTATTTTATTCAAATAACTTTCACATCTACATAAAAACCTACTTTCAAACATTGTTGAATAATGCTAAAAACGTTTCTTTAAATCATGCATGGTGATCTCATATTTTTCATCTCTTTATTTATGTACATGACATTTATAGGTAAACTAAAGCAAATCAAGAGGACCATGGTTCGTCTATTTAGATTTTGTTTGTAACAAGTCTAGAAGTCCATGCTATCTTAAGTTCCCATTTATTGCACAAAGACACACATTAGGATCCATCAAATAGTTCATTAATCTTCCCACCTAAATATAATTAAGAATATACCTGGTGTAGTTTATTGTTTCCTAAGCTCTATATATTGCTTGCTTGATGAGTATGTTTGCATGCTAAATGAAATTACTTGTTTGCTTAATTTCTTTAATTGACATGTTGGGCGTAAATATCTATTACATGCATAATTGCCTCAAAGAGTTGGACTTGCTTGAAATTAAACCTGAAAACATAACCCTTTCTACAATTTTCTATCAAAAACCCATTTCTAGTAATTTGGGAACCAACAGATGGGCGGCCCCCTTAATATTTAAGGGGACCGACCATCTGATGGTCGGGATTTCAGAAACGTTTCAGTTTTTAGCCCATTTCATCCTACACTTCCCAAAATTCATAAACATATTTCACTCCAATCCATCCAACAAATTTTATCCATCCTTAATCCCACCAATCCTACACTATAAACACTACCATTCCTCACAATCTCCAATCATCTCATCATGCCCTCTCCCATCAAACCAAAACCAAAAACCTCAAGGTTAGCTAAGATGATCGAGAAACCCATTTGGAGAAGAAAGCCTAACATCCATAAAAAGCCAATCGAACCAAATGATGTTGTCAAACATCCAACACCAAATTCCTTCTATGTCTCCACAAATACACACAACTCTCAAGCTCACTCAAATGAACCCTTCCTCAATCCTCATAATGGTCAATCATCCACCTATGCTCCTAACTACGTACCTACATTTCATCCATTCCCTCCAAACAATCCTTTTGTTGAAAAATCTCAACCTCCAAACAACAATCAACATTACATCCCTAACACCTCACTCTCTTTCCCACCAACATTACATGTCAACAACAACAAAATTCCTCCATCATCATCTTCCTTGGAAACCTTGAAGTTTCGTAAAGTACTTGACCAACTCCATGATCTTCGTGATCTCAATACTATGCACCTTGCACAACGCAAATTGCATCACCCACCTTCCTCTCCATATTCAAATTGCTTACCTCACTCTTTCAACTTGGATCTAGTTACAAACCACACTCACTATTGTCGCTGCTGCATTTTCCTTCAAAAACAAATTCTCGACTTGAGTGATGATATTTCCTGGATTGAATATCTCCTCATTCGTCCTCACCCAAATCCTCCCAATCTTCAAGCTTACTCAAGTGAATCCTTTCATAAACCTCATTATAATAACCAACATCCATCTTTGCTTCCAAAAATACACCTTCATCTCACCCAAATAATTCTTTTAAAAAACGTGCTCAATCTAGAAATCACAATCCTAATCTCATCACCAACACCTCACATATTGTTTCACCTACCAATGCACCATCCAAAACACCCTCCACTCATGAAACACCCTTTTCTTCTATACCTTCATCTTCATCCATTAATTATTACCCAAAATCAAAAATTTCTCCACCACCAAAAGAATTACCACCACTTCCTACCAACTCACATGCTACTCCTATGTTCCATATCCAAACATCCATCCCAAATAATAACCACACTCCACCATCATCACCTTCCTCTAAACATTTGAAGTTTATTGAAGAACTCAAGGAAGCCCATGACCTTAGTGCTCTTCTTGCTCTACACCTTGCTCAATGCACCTTGGATCAACCTCCTTTTAAATCTCCTTCATCACCCCACAACTTGAACCAAGTTGAGAAACATTTCAACAATTGTCCTTGTTGCATCTTTCTCCGAAAATAAACCATTGCATTGAATGAACACCTCACTTGGATTGAGTATCTTCTCACTAGATCTCATCCAACACCCTCACTTGAACAACATCCAAACCCTCAATAAACATCTTCCGCTCCTAAACTCTCCACCACCAAACTCTCCAACATCCATGCACCCAAACATATCCCTCTATTAATCCAACAATCTTACCGTAACTGAATTACTTTCATTCCAAACACTCCATCATCAACCATCTAAGCATACTATATGCTTATGATTTTCACTTTCAAATAAGAATCAACCAACCTTTTGTTGCAAGCAAGTCCGATGGCTCTCTTTGGCAAGTTAGGATCTTTTACTTATTACATTGAATTAATGAATGTTTTGTTATGTGTCCATAATATTTTGTTTCTATGCTTATTGTTCTTATATTTCATATTATGCTATATATGCTTGTGCTTCTAATAGTTTTCTTGCAAGATTCCCATAGCTCGATTCCTTGGTGCCCTCGAACGAGGGGGAGTACACATCAAGGGGGAGCTTTCATACCGTCATAATTCATTCATGAAACTTGTCGGCAAAACCTTTTTGATTCTATAAAAAAGGGGGAGAAGTGAATATAAATTCACAAAATTCTTGTCTAAAAATGAATTTTTGATTTAATGAGTTTAGCTTTTTTAATCATCAAAAAGGGAGAGATTGTTGATATAAATAATGCCTAAAAATGTTATTAATATTTTTCGATATCTCTACATTTTGATAATCACAAAATGTAAACTCATTAAACTAAAGATTATGACGTAAAAAAGTATTTAGTAATAAATATTCATTTTAACAACTTAATCACTTAAGGTATGAATAAACAAAATGCCTAATGCATTTTATGATCAAAGGAACATTTACTTAATCACTAGATTTTTTATAAAATGTCACAAATATTTTATATCTTTTAGAAAATCATTTTTGGTATTAAATAAATATATTAAATCCATTATAAATATATGAATTGAAAATTTCAACCAAAAATGGCAAAAATTTTCCAGAAAAACCTTCCCCAGTAAAAGACAAAAAATATAGCCGTTTAAGGGGGCGGTCCCCTTAATTTACTAGGCGGCCCCCTTAATTATTAAGGGGACGGGCCCCTAATTAAAGGGACCGGCCACACTCCTCCAGCTATAGTTTTTGCATATAAATACTGGTTCATTTCTGGACTTTTTTCTCACCTTTTGCTCTCCAAACTTTCTATTCTAAATCTCCATTCATATCTTTCTAAATCCTTTAATCATTTAATAATAATCTTTTGTTGCCATGTCATCCAAGCTTCATCCATTCAAGTGCAAAAGAACAATACTTCTATCCTTCAAGACAAGAAGTATTACCACTTTCTGATCACTCTTTGTTAATCATTCATTTATATGTGTATAAGGTATGTATATTAGTTAGATAGGTGTAAACATAATTGCTTAGATTAGTGAGGTGTGTAAGTAGTGAAGGGGTGTTGAAGTAGGTGTGTTAATAAGTTGTGAAGTAGTGAAGAAGTAGTGAAGTAGTAAAGAAGTAGTGAAGACGTAAAGAAGTTGTGAAGTCGTGAAGAAGTTGTGAAGACGTAAAGAAGTTGTGAAGTCATGAAGAAGTTGTAAAGTCGTGAAGAAGTTGTGTAGTAGTTGTGAGATTGGTTCTAGCTAGGATTAGAACTTGATATTTAGCTTAGTGTGGTTAATTGGTGAGCGAAGGTGTGTAAGGTTTTCTCCACCATAAGGGAGCTTGTTGACATAGTGAAGAAAACTCTTGAGTTAGGTGCTCGGGGAGTGGAGTAGGGTGAAAAGGTGCTTCGTAACCGAACCACTAAAAATCCTTTGTGTCGCGGTTTGATCTTTCCATCCCTCATCTCTCATTTACTTATTATATTTACATTGTTATTATTAGTCATACTTAGATATAGTTGTTCATATTGTTCAAGAGTTAAGTTCACATAAATTCGAATCAAAGCTTTTAAAAAGTAAACAAAGTTTTCATAATAAATTTCAAAAAGTCGTAAAACTATTCAACCCCCCCCCCTTCTAGTTTTCTACACATACGACTTATAACGTGACCTAAACAATAAGTAGGTGCTCGAATTGTGTACTACAATGACTTAGGGAGTCAGAAATGAGTATGGCTTAGTTATTGTGTGTCATTAGGCATTAATATGGATCCCTACATTTTCCATGACATCTCATGTATACGTTTGAGGGTTTTGTGATTTGTTTGGTACGTTTAATGTGATATTGAGGTCATATAAATTCATAAAGGTATGTTTTAGGCTTAGGGTGGCATGGGAGACACGTTGACATGCTTAAAAACTTATTTGAAATCGTTTAGGGCACAAAAGAAGTCATATGAAATAGTTTTGATATAGTTTGATACGTTTGAGATATATGTGAACTCGTTAAGCTTTGACCTTGGATTACTGTTCATATATACGTATAACTTATGTATTTGAGTTGTTCTTGATTCTCTGTAAGGTGATGATATGATCCATGTAATTTGTTACATAGGGTATGTGTTGAAATCGCAATAAAACAAGGCAAAGTGTATGTATGTTAGTCATTTGTTGTATGTGTTAATGGATTTAGTCATGGGCTTGTTTGGTGGGCTTAGGAACAGTGAGGCCCATCAGATTTTAATTAAGGATTCGTTTGGTTACTAATTGGGTTTAGGTGATGGGCTAAGTGAAATCAAGCCCAATGTGAAGTTATAGTTGTCAAATTTTGATATTCAGGCTCATTTGGAAAAATGGGGAACCAGGGGGTTGTGAGTGTGTTGTGTTGTTCTGGTGATTAAAACAATATCAGGGTTTGATTTTTACACATTTTAGAATATCGTGGTAAGCTTGTGAGCTCGTTCCAGGGAAATGTAAATCATATAACATATATTGATTCATTGTTGCACAGTGTAAGCAAAAGTTTAAAATTTTGCCTAAAAATGGGTATATAAATAGTAACAAATAATTAATCCTTAATTAACGTTTATTAATAACTGGGGATTTTTAAAAGGTGTTACATGTGGCGTGAACACGAGACAAATATATTAAAAGAAAGCAAAACAAAGGGTTTATTTGTTTTTGGGAAATGGAGATAATTTGGGTAGATTCTTGAGAGATATATACAGCACTATTGTCCACTATTTCAGACTACCGCTAGCAACAATCATAACTTTCACTTAACTTATGCTCGGCATATACTTTTCTTGCCTTTATTCATCACTTTTTTTCGATGCTGATTTTCTTTATTTCATTGAACTTTCCTTTTAACATATCAATGACTAGCGAATAGTAAGGACTTTGCGTAATACTTCTTTGTTTTTCTCTTATTTTCAGGGTTGATATTCGTGTTATTGAGTATCAAGGATAAATGAGATAGGGATAAGGTGGATTTGGGTGTATATTTTGCCTCTTTATCACATATACTTGTCTATAAATTAACCTCACTGTGGTTTCATAAACGATATACATGCACAAATTCTAGAGTTAAAATGAATTACCGACACACTCATATAATATGAAACAAGAAGTGAAAAAGGTCATACACTTCATAAGAAGGCTAAGAATATTCTCACAATTTAGTGGGTTTTTGCATGTGCTAGATATGTATTGACTCGCCCTGCTTAGAGCAATATTTACTGAAATTTTTAATATTAATACCTAAAATTTTGAAAAATTTATGGAACAAGCAATAGTGCAGAATCACGCTCGATTTAACCTATTTATCCCCCTCCACATCCAAGTTGAACATTGTCCTCAATGTGAAAGACTGATAAAATACAAAATAGGAAAAATCGAGATAAGAGGAACGAAACTTTTCGGGGCTATCAACAAAAGTTGATATATGAAACTCCTCTCCTTGCGTCTATAAATCATAAAACCTGCAAAATAAATGCAAACACACAAGGAAATATTTTTGGATTTTTTTAATCAAAACCAAAAGGCGGAATGCCTCCACACATAATTTAAAGTGTGGTGAAAAACTTGAGACCACGGGTTGCCTCCCCAGAAGCGCTTGTTTTTTCTAAGAGTCTCTAGCTAGACTCTCATGTTTAGAACTATTAAGCGTTTGAGAAGAAGGGAGTTAGCTCTTCCCTTCGATCATTGAAACTTTCTTCCTCATGGTATAGCTTAAGTCTGTGACCATTGACAATAAAACTTTTATTGTCTATCCCGTATAGTTCCACATATCCGGATGGATATTGGTGTTTAACCATATAAGGTCCAAGCCAACTGGATTTTCGTTTTGGTTGTTTGAATTTATATTTTGAGTGGAACATGAGCACTTTATCTCCTTTCTTGAATTCTTTACGAATTCGTAACTTACGATCATGCCAGATTTGGGATCTTTCTTTGTATAACATAGAATTCTCGTAAGCATGTAAACGAAATTCGTCTAACTCATGGAGTTGAAACATTCGTTTTTCTCCAGTGGCTATTAAGTCTGTGTTACAATTTTTGAGTACCCAATGTGCACGATGTTTGATTTCAAGTGGTAAATGGTAAGATTTACCATAGATGAGTTTATAAGGTTTGGTTCCAGTGGGTGTTTTATATGCTGTGCGGAAAGCCCACAGAGCATCGTCCAACTTTTTTGACCATAAAGTTGGATTTTCTTTCACTGTCTTTTCAAGAATTCTTTTTAATGCTCTGTTTGTGTTTTCCACTTGACCACTAGTTTGAGGATGGTATGAGGTAGAGAAGCGATGGTTTACACCATATTTCTTCATCGCTTTCTCCATTAGATGATTACAAAAGTGTGTCCCTCTGTCACTAATTAATGCCTTCGGTATTCTAAAGCGACAGAATAGTTTCTTTAGGAATGTTAGAACAACTCTTGCATCATTTGTTTGAATAGCTTGGGCCTCTACCCATTTTGAGACATAATCGATAGCTACCTGTATGTATTTGTACTTATGGGATTTTGGGAATGGTCCTATGAAATCTATTCCCCATACATCAAATATCTCACATACTTGGATGTAGTTTAAAGGCATTTCATCTCTTTATGTTATATTTCCAGTTTTCTAGCATGCTTCACATAGGCGAACTAAAGTATGAGCTTCTTTGAATATTGTTGGCCAATAGAAACCAGATTCTAACACTTTTCTGGCCGTGATGGACGATCCATAGTGTCCTCCAGTAGGTCCATGATGACATTCGTCTAGAATGGTTCGAGTTTCGGGTCCTACCACACATCTCCTTATGATCCCATCAGGACATATCTTAAAAAGATGTGGCTCTTCCCAAAAGAAATTTTTTAGATCAAAAAAGATTTTTTTTTTCTTTTGCTGATATGTCATTCTTTTTCGTAAAACTTTTCCAACCAAGAAATTTGCAAAGTCTGCAAACCAGTGTTCATTTTCTGAATTTAATTCCATTATAATTTCCTTCGGGAAATTATCGTTTATTTTGAATTCCTGATCATCACCATCTAGTTTTTCAATTTTGGACAAATGATCTACTGCAACGTTTTCAGCGCCCTTTTTGTCTTTAATCTCTATATCAATCTTGCAAGAGTAAAACCCATTATATGAGACGAGGTTTGGCATCTAGCTTTTTAAAGAGATGTTTCAAGGCTGTATGATCCGTGTAAACTATTGTTTTGGATAGAACAAGGTATGATTGGAATTTATCAAATGCAAATACAACAGCTATAAGTTCTTTTTCTGTTATTGTGTAATTTTGTTGAGCTGCATTTAATGTTTTACTTGCAAAGTACATTTTATGAAAATTCTTCCCATTTAGTTAACCAAGTACGGCTCAAACGGCCCTGTCACTTGCATCACACATTAACTCAAATGAAATATTCCAATTTGGGCATGCTATAATAGGTGTGCATGTAAGCTTTTCTTTCAATATTTCAAATGTCGTAAGACATTCTTCATTGAATTCACATGAAGCATCTTTTTCAAGAAGTTTAGTCAGAGGTTTGGTTATTTTGGAGAAATCTTTTATGAATCGTCGGTAAAAACCGGCATGTCCTAAAAAACTTCCAATACCTTTGATATTAGTAGGGGTGGAAGTTTGGATATGACTTCAATTTTAGATTCTTCAACTTCTAATCCTGCTCCAAACACTTTGTGTCCGAGCACAATTCATTCTTTAACCATGAAGTGACATTTCTCCTAATTGAGAACTAAATTGGCTTCTACACATCGCTTAAGCATTTTGCTTAGGTTAACTAGACAACTTTTAAATGAATTTCCAAAAACAAAAAAATCGTCCATGAAAACTTCCATAGATTCTTCAATCATGTCATGGAATATAGCAATCATGCATCTCTGAAAGGTAGCAGGTGCATTACATAAGCCGAAAGGAATTCGTCTATAAGCATATGTTCCGAAAGGACATGTGAACGTTTTTTATTCTTGATTCATAAGATTGATTGGTATTTGAAAGTAGCCAGAAAAACCATCGAGAAAACAAAAGTATTCGTTTCTGATACGTGGGAATTGCGCCCTCGCAACAGGTTTTACCTCTCAAGGGATCTTGAGAAGCTTACAACCCCACCAGGCAGTGTACCTGATCGTTGTAGTATAATATAGTGACAAGTAACGGGGGATTGATCGTTCAACTCAGGAATAGTGTCGCTAGGATTAGAAAGCCTACTAAACTAGGTCTAGAGGTGTGGGATGATTCTTTTTGTATTTTTATATTTTATGGAAAGCAATTAAAATCTCGGGTTTTGAAGGAGTGGGCGGAATTAGTTGCTAGTCAACTAACCCAATTAACTACAGATTCAATCAAAATAAAATAAAAGAAATGAAAATAAAACTATTATACTGATGTGGTGGAAACAATAATGAGGAAAGTTGTGTTTATTAGATTTCATTACTCCCTAGATATCTTTTATAGATTGATTCGCTTGTTACAATTGCATGGATGACAGGTTATATTCCTTAATTCTAGTCGTAGGCCCATGTACAATATTCCCTAACTCTATAAGATCCTACTTCACTCCTATGTCGAGCCGTTAGAAGCTCCTAACATGGGATCATTAGAATTCTCTTACGCATTAAATACAACCAAAAATCGTAGTACACCTCCGATCATGTTTCTTAAGACGTTCAAGCAAGTTACCAATGGAAGTCTGCCAGTTTTCTTAAGCCTAACATTGAATACAATCATCCATAACAATTATAAACAAACAATCAACCCATAATCAACATCTAGGTTTCACTACATCTAAGCAAACACAATAAAGATCTAGCCTAGCATGTTAAAGAGAAGACAAGCGTAAGATATAATCACACAACACATAGACATATTGAATGATTTGAATAAGTACTTATCTTCAATTGAACATGGAAGAATCAAGGGGTTGAAACCCTTGGAAAAGCTGTAAATTCGTCTTAGGGTTTATGCCCTAATATCCAACACAAAGTTCCACACTAATGAATGAAAATTAGAAAACTATATATAGACTTTACAGCTTGACGGCGTCACGTTATAGCTTGTGACACCGTCAACTCGCCGCCATGATGAAAATCGTATTGCCAAGATCCATATCTGACGCCGTCATGTCGAGAAACACTCTGGGCCGTCACTAGTATTTGGACCCTGACGGCCTTGGTGACGCCGTGAGGCCAATAAGCTTGAAAACTTTCTGGGCCGTCACGTTATAAGTTCCATATCCACCTCTTTTGTCACTCTTGACGCCGTCACCTGTAGAAGCTTGATGTCGTCAGGTACCGTTCCAGCAAGGAATTTTGAGACTTCGCCATTTTCTTCACTTTTATGCTCCAAAAATGTCCAAATGCTTCCTTTTCCAGATTTCTCTCCAAAAGTACCTAAAATGACAAAAGGAACGATTTAGGGCAATAATTGATCAAATAATCTCGAATTCGGGCTTAAATGACCCCTTAAAAGCGGTACACTTTTCGCCTCATCAAATACCCTTACACTTGAGATTTGCTTGTCCTCAAGCAAATGCGCTTTTATTCTAATCAAAATACAAGTTAGGGGTCATTTAACACTAATATAAAAGTAATTACAACAAATAATCATTCCGCTAAAAACCAAAAGCAAGCACGGAGGTCATACACTAGCACCTCACAAATAGTGTTTAGATACTCACATCTCTCGGGTGTAATAAAGTATATATCACAATAAGGAAATGGAAAACATCTCTCACTACCTGTCATAGCAAATAGATTATCATAGGCTTGGGAAAGGATCAAACCTCCACCACTTGGCGTAAGCTCCTAGGATAAACTATCAAAGAGGTCTTTTAAAGTGTTATAACGTTAGGTGTAGGGATATGGAAAACACGGTTTTGTTGGATAAAGGCAATATTTACTGGTGGCGAGTTAATCATCTTGGTTAATTACATGTACAATATGGCGTTGCTAAGCCAAGACTCGACTCAACTTAAGTTAATAAATCAAAAATAACAAAAACATAAAACAAACATAGAATGAAACGGGGTGGTAGTCCGTATGTTTTCCTTTTTTTTTTTTTGCATACACTCTTACCCTACCATCCAAAATAATACATCATAGGGAATGTACATTCACCTTACACTTGAATTTTTACATATTTTATAATAAACTAATCTAATGACTCGAATCAAGATAATCAAAACACTTAAAGTACTTTTTAAGATTAACGCACATATGGGGGTAATATATGATGTTCTTCCCCATTACTCCGTAACATAAGTACTTTACCCATGAGTCCAAATCGTCCCAAAACAATATGTACAAGATATGACTCGACTTAGCAACCATGTAATCAATTAGATAATTAACTAAAGGTTTAAACATGTAACAATAATGCACTAAAGATGAGTGCATACACGGAAGGCTAAGGCAATTTGGTTGCACATTTGGGTGGGTTGTAACAAATTCCTCCTTTAAGTAAGATGCTTAAAGTTAGAAACGAAAATATAGGCTCGGAGGGGTGTACTAGGGGTATCGTGTACTAAAAATGAGTACAACGCTAAGGTGATCCTAATGCCTCTTATCATGTAGTAAATCTTACTACACGAATGTAGTCTCACTAGCGGTCTCGGGATGCATCACTAACGCAAGTTCTAGAATCTAAATGCTACCGGTACACTCATAAGAACTAATAATGAATGCTTTTCCTATCAAATCTAAAGGCGAACCTTACATATTTGGGTGGAAAAATTTTCTGAATTGTACGGTTTTGTGCTAGTCATACAACTCCTATCCATGAGACGCTTGTTAAGGCTAAAGTTTCACTCCTAAATGTTGTAAAAAAAATTAATTTGGCGCTAAAATTACACTAACAAGTATTTCTCTTAGTTTTATTACACACCTACCATCGAACAAACAAACTCAAGTGAAATAGTATCCTATAAGGTATCATCATTTACCCTCCCCTTACACTTAGGATGAACATTGTCCCCAATGTTCAATTAAAGGATGTAAAAGTAAAATAGGTAAAAGAATGAAAACAAATACTCCCCAGATTCGTTCAGTGTGGATAGTGTGTTAACAAGGTTAGATCTTCCTCTAAGAAAATGAACGTTCAAAGCTTCCCTTCCAGAAATATAAATCATCTTTTTGTCATATATAACCAGTTAAACCTGAGAAAACAATCAAGGCAACCTCGCGTAAAATCGGCGGCAATCTATATATACTAACAAATCCTAGAAAGCAATTTAAGATATAATGCTTGTGGAATGAATGTTTGCAGATTTCCTGGAGTTTATAAAACAAAATAATCCACAAAAACTTTTAAGACTCCGTTAGAAAAACAAAACTCGCAAAATTTTCAGAATTTTCCACGTGACGTCGTCAGGTGTTAAACCCTGACGCCGTCTGGAAAAACTTATGTCCTACTTCCTAGAAAATCCTGCAAAACATCATTAGGACTCGATACAAGCATTTGACTCTAACAATTACTAATATACATGTTCATTAATATTGTGGTGAATCAAGATCATTTTCGTTCTTATAAACAAATTTGGGGTTTCCCCTTACACTTAGCTTTTGCAAAATACCTTTACATGAAGTTAAGACGAAGTTAAACAACAAAATAAAGCATTTTCACAATTTAATTTGAAACATGATCTACCAACAATAAAAATAAGACACGCATATGGAAACAAATAACATCAAACAAATAAAAATCAAGCAAATAAAAACACACAAAACATGGGTTGCCTCCCAAGAAGCGCTTTTCTTTATTAAAGAGTCTTGTAGCTAGACTCAAGGTTATGGGCAATTACGTGATCTCGTCATTTGTCTTATTTTCTAGGTCATCTCCAATCTTAGTTTTGTATTCCGGACATGATTGTAAATGTTCTTTATAAAGACCAACCACCTTTTTCTCAATTGCTCCTATAATCCTATTGGCAAATTCCCTATCAACTTTATATTTTGGCCCTGGAGTTAAGCAATCCTTATAGAAAAGGCTCTTCTTCTCCCATACATAGTCCATGCCCTTTTTCTTATCCTCTTCATTGATGTCCTCAAAAGCACCGATGTTATCCATATCAAATCGAGGCACAAAATGAAATTCTTTCATTCTATTAGGCAACCTATATGTGATCCTATCAGTTTCACTAGCAAATCAGATCGTCCCTTCTATCTCATCATATTCTAATTTCGATTCTTCAACAAATGGCTTACCAAATACAAATGGGATAAGCGACAATCAATAACACTAGCTAGGTCTTCAACAACCATAAAGTCAATGATATAAGTAAAGTTCCCAATAAAGACATGTAGACCTTTAATTCTCCCGACAAAGTTACGAACTCCACCTGGGTATTTGGGATCTTTTCTAGGTCCAAGTCTTGTTTTCACTATATCATTGTAAAAACTTGAGGACATAATGTTGATTGGGGATTCAAAATCAACGTAAGCGTTGTCAATGTGCTTATACCCAATCATACATGATATCTTAACATTCTTAGGATCGCCTCTCTTTATCTTAGGGTCAATCTTAGTAAAAGGAGGTCGAGGATTATCAATAAGATTATTATAGTACGCAGTCTCCTCCTTAGTGGGATATAGATTGAAATAGTCTTCCGGTTTCGGATCTATCTCCCCTTCCTCAAGTTCCACAACAACATCCTCAAAATCATTAGATCCTAGGTCCTTATTTGAATACAAGGTGGTCACTAGGTTACTAAATGCATGATCGAGCTCAACATTAATTAACCTATTAAGCTCCCTAAGTTCCCTAATCTCATTCTCAATCTGTTCACGTAACAAAGCCACTTCACTAGGGGAAAGGGGTGGATTCGGGTTTTCCATAATGGCCAACGGAATAGTCAAATGAATTTAATTTACTAACAAAGGCACGAAGAAAAAGATAGACTAAAGAAAACCTAAAAATTAAAAATATAACTCTTACTAGAAAGGAATCTAGCAAGTAAACCTAATAAAAAGAAATCCTAACCTAGACGATAACTATTCCCCGGGCTGCGGCGCCAAAAACATGATACGTGAGAATTGCGCCCTCGCAATAGGTTTTACCTCTCAAGGGATCTTGAGAAGCTTACAACCCCCACCAGGCAGTGTACCTGATCGTTGTAGTATAGTATAGTGACAAGTACCGGGGGATTGATCGTTCAACTCAGGAATAGTGTCGCTAGGATTAGAAAGCCTACTAAACTAGGTCTATAGGTTAGGGATGATTCTTTTTGTATTTTTATATTTTATGGAAAGCAATTAAAATCTCGGGTTTTGAAGGAGTGGGCGGAATTAGTTGCTAGCCAACTAACCCAATTAATCTAAAGATGCAATCAAAATAAAATAATAAAAATAAAAATGAAACTATTATACTAATATGGTGGAAACAATAATGAGGAAAATTGTCCCTAGATATCTTTTACAGGTTGATTAGCTTGTTACAATTGCATGGATGTGGGTTATATTCCTTAATACTAGTCGTAGGGCCGTGTACAATATTCCCTAACTCTATAAGATCCTACTTCACTCCTATGTCGAGCCGTTAGAAGCTCCTAACATAGGATTAGTAGAATTCTCTTACACATTAAATACAACCAAAAATCATAGTACACCTCCGATCATGTTTCTTAAGACGTTCAAGCAAGTTACCAATGGAAGTCTGCCAGTTTTCTTAAGCCTAACATCGAATACAATCATCCGTAACAATTATAAACAAACAATCAACCCATAATCAACATCTAGGTTTCACTACATCTAAGCAAACACAATAAAGATCTAGCCTAGAATGTTAAAGAGAAGACAAGCGTAAGATATAATCACACAACACATAGACTTATTGAATGATTTGAATAAGTACTTATCTTCAATTGAACATGGAAGAATCAAGGGGTTGAAACCCTTGAAAAAGCTGTAAATTCGTCTTAGGGTTTATGCCCTAATATCCCACACAAAGTTCCACACGAATGAATGAAAATTAGAAAACTATATATAGACTTTACACCTTGATGGCGTTATGTTATAGCTTGTGACGCCGTCAACTAGCCACCATGATGAAAATTGTATTGCCTAGATCTATATCTGACGCCGTCATGTGGAGAAACACTCTGGGCCGTCACTAGTATTTGGACCCTGACGGCCTTGGTGACGCCGTCAGGCCAATAAGCTTGAAAACTTTCTGGGCCGTCACGTTATAAGTTCCATATCCACCTCTTTTTTCACTTTTGACGCCGTCACATGTAGAAGCTTGACGGGTCGTCAGGTACTGTTCCAGCAAGGAATTTTGAGTCTTTGTCGTTTTCTTCACTTTTATGCTCCAAAAATGTCCAAAATGCTTCCTTTTCCAGATTTCTCTCCAAAAGTACCTAAAATGACAAAAGGAACGATTTAGGGAAATAATTGATCAAATAATCTCGAATTCGGGCTTAAATGACCCCTTAAAAGTGGTACACTTTTCGCCTCATCAGTTTCCTGGTAGTCTTTCAAACATTTGATCCATGAAGGGTAGGGGAAAATTATCTTTGGTTTTAGCCTCATTGAGTTTTTGGTAGTCTATACAAACTCTCCAACCAGTGATAGTTCTGGTGGTAACTAACTCGTCCTTTTCATTTGTGACCACGGTGATACTACCGTTCTTTGGTATACAATGAATAGGACTAACCCATGGGCTATCAGCAATCGGGTATATTATTCCTGCATCAAGGAGTTTTGTAACTTCCTTTTTTACTACTTCTTGCATATTAGGATTTAGTCTTCTTTGTTTTTCAACCACAGGTTTCTTGTCCTCTAACATTTGAATTTTATGTTTGCAAAATGAGGGACAGATTCCATGAATATCTGAGGTTTTACAAGCAAAGGCTCATTTATGATTTTTAAGAACAGTGAGTAAGTCTATTTTATTATTGTCTGAAAGTTCAGAAGATACGATGACAAGAAGTAAGGATGTTCCTTCTAGGAAAGTATATTCGAGATGTTAAGGAAGTGGTTTGAATTCAAGATCAGTTGGTGGTTCTTCTAGAGATTTTTTTACTTTGTGTTCTGTATTAAAGGTAATTATTTCAAATATGATCTCTTCTTCATCGTCTGTTTCAATCTCTTCGACATTCATGGCTATGAATTCGTCGAACTCTGCATAAAGTTTTTCTTCGAAAATTGTTCCTTGGATAGTATGAAGAATTTCCATTCCTTCATTAAGCAAGATGTCAAAATCTTCTACAAGAATTTCGTCAATAACATCAATGCTAAAACATGTGTCATCGTTAGAGTAGGAATGTTACATGGCTGAATCGATTGAAAAAGATATTCTATCTTTGATTGCTCAAATTAGTATATAGTAAAGAGTATTTATATTTCTCCAAAGGATTTGAAGGAAATGTAAATCCTGAGATCGTAGTCCGTGTGAAGGTGTGAATGGAATTTCAAATTCCTGGTTCGTGAAACGTGTCGTGAAAGTGGGAAAAAGTGATATTAATGAGATTTAAACTAATGAATATAAAAATGAAGCACAAATATCCAATTAAGCAAGTAATTCAACTAAGGTAACCTAAAACGTAACGTAGAATCAAAAATGTAAGCTAAAACGTAAAATAAACGTAAACGCGCGAAATAAAAAATGAATTCTAAGCTATACTAATCCTACGGGTTTCAAAATAATTTTCCTAAGTTAAAAATGATAAAAGAAAATTTTGAGAAAAAAAGAAAAATATTTTTTTGACTTTTTATTTAATTTTTATTAATTAAAAACTAATTTAACTAATTAAAAATTAAAAGAAAATGGAAATTAAGTGAGAAAAATACAAAATTAATTTTGAGAATTCTAAAATAACTAAAAACTAATTTTAAAACTTAAAATATATTTTTTTTTTGGATTTTTGTGTAATTATTATGAATTAATAACTATTTTAACTAATAAAAAAGTAATTAAAATTCAAATGAAATGGGAAAAATGCAAAATTAATTTCTAAAAATCTAAAATAAATGAAAACTATTTTCTAAAATATTTTTAGATTTTTTATGCTTTTTCTGATTTTTTTGGAATTTTTGGTATATAAAAAGTAATAAAAATTAATTAAAAAACTAATATTTAATGAGAAAAATAGCAACTAATTTAGAAAAATATGAAAAATTCAGGAAAATTCTAAAATAATATTCTAAACCTAGGAAAAATTAAAAAAATAAGCTGAAGAGATGCTGAATGGGCTAAAAAGCAGTAGAAATAAGCACTTATTAATAAGCTATCTCAACCAAACCACACCAAAACTAACCAGAGGGTTCACACAACTCATATAAGCTCAATGAAACTGGAAAATCCCAAATAAGCTCATAGAAAAGGAACCAAGAAGGCAAATAGCAGTACTAATAAGCAATTGACAATAAGCAGACTTCACTAATAAGTACACAAAGTTCTCAATTGGTCCAAACTACATATTTGAGTACAAATTAACTTGAAACAACAAGCAAAGTTCACAGAATGAGCCAATAAGTACCTAATCAATTTACTCCTTTTGACAGAAAAAATTGTACTCAAGGGCCTACTTTCTAGCTTATTCTAAGCCACCTAATAAGCTAATGAGTGCAATCTAAAGGTAGAAACTGAAATCCTATACTACAAGCTATATAAAAAACTTAAAAGCCCTAATTCTAAAGCCCAATTGCTAGCCTAAAAGATCCCTAGATCAGATGCTTATGGACCAATCAAGCTGCAGGTTTGACTTTTTTGTTTGCAATGCAAGTTTGACCAGGATGAATTTCCGCTGATCCAATATGTCCCTAAATGTGAGCTTAAGCTATTTTATGACTTGATTAAACTTAATGCACAATATTCCTAGCAAATTGCAAAATCACAGCTTCTATACTACACTATGCTAACAGACATGAGGTCTTCAAATGGGATTTTGACTTATATTGATATGAAAACTAATTGATGCGTAGGGATTGCACCAGGCTTTACCTCTCAAGGGTACTTGGGAAGCTTACAACCCCCACCAGGCAGTGTACCTAATCGATGTTGTATAGTATAATGACAAGTACCGGGGAATTGATCGTTCAGCTAGGAATAGTGTTGCTAGGATTGGAAAACCTAAATACTAGATCTAGAGATGAGGGATGATTCTTTTAGTATTTTTATATTTTTTTAGAAAGCAAGTAAAAATCTCGGGTTTGAAGGATTTGGGCGGAATTAGTTGCTAGTCAACTAACCCAATACTAAAGATGCAATCAAAATAAAATACTAAAAATGAAAATAAACTATATTAAACTAAAGTTGTGAGCAATATGTGGGAGAAATGTGTTTACTTAGATTTCACTACACCCTAGATATCTTTCACACGTTAATTACTTGTTATAGTTGCATGGATGACGGATTGTATTCCTTAATACCATTCATGGGGTGGCGTACTTACTTCCCCAATCCTATGAGTGCCTACTTCACTCCTATGTCGAGCCTGCAAGAAGCTCCTAACATAGGATCATTAGAATTTACTCATGCATTAAATACAACCAATAAAACCTAGTACACATCGGTTCATGTTTCCTAAGATGTTCAAGCATGTTACACAATGGAGATTTTCCAGTTTTCTTAAGCCTAACACTGAAATCATTCATCCAATACAACCATAAACAAGTAATCAACACATAATCAACATCTAGGTTTCA
Organism: Artemisia argyi; assembly: GCA_030686995.1. NCBI lineage: Eukaryota > Viridiplantae > Streptophyta > Magnoliopsida > Asterales > Asteraceae > Artemisia > Artemisia argyi. The sequence continues at coordinate 43,497,958 of CM060676.1, read as the reverse complement.
TTAGATCCAAGCAAACACAAGATAAATCTAGCCTAGCATGTTGAAATCAAGACAAGCATAAGATATAGACAACCAACACATAGACATATTGATTGAATTAAGAGAAGACTTATCCCAATAGCACATGTAAGGATTCAAGGGTTGAAAACCCTTGAAAAGCTGTAAAATTCGTACAAGGTTCGGCCCTAGGGTTTCTCCACACAAGTTCCTTTTAATGAATGAAAATTAGAAAACTATATATAGATATTAGGAGGTGACGGCGTCAAGAACAAACTTGTGACGCCGTCATCTCGCCGCCAAATAAATCTTCAGACTGCCTAGATCTACATCTGACGCCGTCATGTAGTCCACTTTTGCAGGCCGTCACACATTTAACTCTTGATGCTCTACTTGTGACGCCTTCATGTTTGTACTGGGTCGTCATGGTCTTTACTCTTGATGCCGTCAAAAATGTCTTCTTGACGCCGTCATACACTGTTCCCAGCATGGAAAATTAAGTCTTTGGCGTTTTCTTCACTTTTATGCTCCAAAAACGTCCGAATTGCTTCCTTTTCCAGATTTCACTCCCAAAGTACCTAAAATCACAAAAGGAACGCTTTAGGGCAATATTTGATCAAATAAATTCAATTCCGGGCTTAAATAACCCCCTAAAAGTGGTTCATTTTTCGCCTCATCAATCCCTGTCCGGGTCAGTACAATAAACAGAAATTTAAACCTAAATTTAACTCTCTTAATTCCTACACACTAAACATAAGGCAGGGAGCACTATTTATAGCCTAAGAGAGGCGGTTTGGAAGCTTGATGAAGGTTCCAAAAACAATGATATCATCTACACGATTTACTCTCACTAGAAGCTTCATGAAATCCTTGATCCTCAGCCCTTGGATCTTCTAACCTTCAATTATTGGTCCATACTTGCTCCCAAGGATTGCCAGCGTAGCATTCTATCTGTCAGCACATGTCAGGATGGTTCTGGAATATCCCAATCATTGGGTAATTGTTGGTACGAGGTTAATTAGAGAGTGGGGGTAATTCTAGGGTTCTAGTGAATAGTAAATTCTAGTTTTGGGATAAAATTTGGGGCGGGAAGATGAATTGGTGTTTCTATTGTTATTTGACCGGGTATGGTTTGATTTGACCGGGTTAAGAGGTTTTGGATATAAGGAGTAGGTTGGGTCGGGTAATATGGGAGGTGGACTATTAACTTTGGGCCAACAGGTGTGGAATAAGTGTTAGGATCCATTTGGTTTATTTAGTTTTACGATTAATATTAATCATAAGGACCAAATGTGACAATTTGAATTTCCAGGGACCAATACTGCTAATCTTCCAAACTTTTATCCCTTGGCCAATGTTGACATTCTTTGATTCATGAAGGACCATGTTTGACTTTTCTTCAAATATTTCATCAAAGGACCAATTTTGTCTAAATGTGAAACTTGGAGGACTGAAATTGCCAAGCTCTTTAAACTTTGACCATGGACTAATTTTGGCACTTCATGAATCTTTAAGGATTTTTCTTGACGTTTTGAGCTTTCTTAGATCATTAAGCTTCCCCAGCTCCGGCTTTTGACCTTTTTCCATTCTCGTGCTCGTTTTCGTCGATTTTGGCTTTGTTTTTTTTACCATTTTTCACATATCCGTACCTGCACATACACAAATACAAAAACACACATTTTCTTGGCATATTATATTTGGTTAGTATTTGGTATTTTTGGTCTGATTTAAGGTTTAAAAAGGATGTGTGAATAAGCACCAATCAAAACTCCCCCAGACGAAGGTATTGTCGTGCCCTCACGCAATGTCATCACCTCACGCTTAAGAGATAAATAATTTTAAAGCCTCTTTTTACTAACTTTGTAAAGTAGCAATGATGTTCAAAAGAGATCTCAAAATCATTTATTCTCAAAAATGCTCCATTTTCCGATTTTCATGAATAACAACTACCACTACTATTTTTGTACTTTTTCATTTTTATATATATGACGGTTTACTTGACTTTCATTATCTTTTGATAATTTTCAGGGTCTACGAGTTGAAACACTTCTCATGGAGAAGAGACCATACGGATAAAAATCGTCATCCTTGATTTTTCACAAGCCCCCAAACTAAGTGTAAAATTGAAATCATTGTTTATCCATAAGCTAGATGCTAACACTACCCACAGAAGTTACTTGTGTAATTACCGCTTGTTCCCAATTCCTAAGTTTTGTATCTTAAGATTTTATTTTTGTGAGAAATGAATTTCTTTATATTTTCTCGTTTTGATATTTATTAGTCCGATAAGAGCACAAAATTTGAACGCTAAATAGTTTCCAAACTTTCCCTCGAAAACCCCTGCATACAAAAAATCGGGTCCACATGGAGGTCTTTGATTTAATACGATTTTGAGGGCCCCCTTTTTATTTACGACCGAAACATCCCATGTCTGAGACCCGAGACGGAAGCTTTTTATTAGGAAACCCCTGGAGTCGAAGCTTGGCATTTTTAATAATTATAAGCACTTTAATAATATTTGGTCCTCAGTCTTTTATTTCAATTACAACAACGGTTGTGAGCCGTCAAAATGCAAGAGCTTTATTATGACCTTGGATTTTTTCCACTGCTTTTTATAGCTTTGGATTCCTCTGCCTTATTTTTGGCTTTAGATTATTATTATTGATATTCATAATCATTTGCCAAACCCCGAGTCCCACGGCCTTTACTAAGATCACAACATCGGCTGCGAACCGGCAAGATGCAATAGTCTATTTCACCATAACACTGGTAGTACCCCTATGTGTACCAAACCCCCATATGCAGAGATTTTCTTAAGAACGAGAAAAAACTAAGTATTGCCCAAACCGTATACCCTTAATTAAACCTAGAGATCTATTTTTATTGGTGTGCAATCTTGTGGGAACAAAGAGGCCACAAGTACCTTTCATGGGCTCTAAATTGATCCAACTACTTCACGTTTAGCACCAAACTTCTAAATAAAATCTATCATTCCTCAATCTCCGCAAATTTAAAATCCCAAGTAATGAGATCCGTGGATGCTTAGCCGATAATCTTTTGATTATATTGGTAAAGGGAGACGAGCTAGGGCTCAACACGCCCGGTCAAGTCGGAACATTTATTTTTACTCTCGCTGGTAGGAAAGTCAAAACAAGGTGTCAAATCTTATTATTATATATATCATTCATTTATTTAATAAAAAGGTGACAAAAAATTTAAATTTTGGTGGAAAACGGAGTTGCGCAAGTTAACAGCTCAGACGAAGGTGCCAGGTCAAATCGAATCGAAGATTCACAACCCCCCCCCCCCCCCGACTAAAGTGAAACATTGTCCTCAATGTTTTAAGGGTACAGGTAGTCTTACGTAATATCTAAGGCCGTATATTAAGTATGCCAAGAGATAAACGTTAGTCGATAAGATTTTGGATATGGTGAATTTCCGAAAGAGCAGTGAAGAATGAGACTCGAGTGGAGAGAACGACAAAACACGAGCACGAGAGTCCTCAATCTTCGGGGAAATTCCTGGACATTCACAAAAAACCACGAAAACACAAGTTTGGAAAGGGTCGCCCCCCTCACGTCACGTTACTAAAGAAAATAGAAAATAAAGAAGATGAAATGGATAAGCATGGGGTGCCTCCCACGAAGCGCTTGTTTTTGTTAACTGAGTCACATGAGCTTGACTCGATCCCTGAATTTAGTTGTCCTTGGGGAAAGTTTGGAGATCCGGGACAACCATAGGTGGTATGTCCCCTCCGAAATAATGTTTGAGACGATGACCATTCACCTTAAAGTTGGGACCATCGGGTTGAGATAACTCGACGGTGCCATAAGGAAAAACTTGGATAATGGTGAATGGTCCAGAACAACGGGTTTTAAGCTTGCCCGAGAATATCTTCAATCGAGAATTGAAAAGAAGGACTCGATCACCAACGTTGAAAATGCGATCTTTAATCTTAGCATCATGAATCCTCTTTGTTTTCTCTTTGTAGATCAAAGAATTCTCATAGGCCTGATCACGAAGCTCAGCCAATTCATTCAATTGAACTTTACGATGATCACCCGCGGTTTTGAGATCAAAATTAGCGTGTTTCAAGGCCCAGTAGGCCTTGTGCTCAAGTTCAAAGGGTAAATGGTAGGCCTTCCCGTAAACCAGCTTGTAAGGAGTACACCCAATGGGTGTTTTGTAAGCGGTACCGAAAGCCCATAATGCGTCATCTAACTTATCATCCCATGAAGCACGATGTTCTCCTACGGTCTATTCTAAGATACGTTTCAAGCCACGATTCGACACCTCAACTTGACCACTAGTTTGTGGATGATATGCGGTAGAAAGACAATGTGTGACACCATATTTGAGCATCACTTTAGCGAATTGGTCATTACAAAAACGGGTCCCACGATCGCTTATAATAGCACGAGGTGCACCAAATCGGGCGAAGAGACTTTTAAGAAATTTCACAACAACTCAGGCGTCATTGGTGAGGAGCGCCTTCGCTTCAACCCATTTTGACAAGTAATCGACGGCCACGAGTATATATTTGTTCCCTCTGGAAGACGGTGTAACAATTCGCAATTTCAGGTTAATTACTATTCCCGGAAAATTTCACTATTCACTTTTACTATTCATTTTTCCCGAAATTTGATTTTTGTTTCTTGGCCTCGAGTGATAAATCATTTCCATGGCAAATTAAAAGTTTGACACTCATCAGATCATTTTCGTGAAAGTCAATAAGGAATTACACGTTTTAGGGTAAAACGTCATTCAAAAATTCTACGCACAACGAAACTCGACCGCGTTAAGTGACCCCGCATCAGAAAAATGTTTAACACACTCATGATTTATTTTAGAATTAATCATGACTGAGAAAAACATGACCAAAATAAGCCTCGGCCGTGAAAAACTGGAATTTTCAGTTTTAAGCGTTTTTACTCAGCCATAACCTTAGCCTATACCTACACCGCGTTTCTAAGATGATTTGAGTTTTCAACTTATTAGAAAATGTCAACATATTTTTCCCTCCTCCTTTGACCAAAAATCATTCCTTGATTTTATAAGTCATTCCTTGATTTTTAGGCTTACGGTTCTATGTCTAAAAGACATTTAATACCAACCGACACTAGACTGAGCCCAATCTAGACATTATAAGTCATTTTAAATCATTATTATCACATTAGAAAAGTAACATTTTACTTTTCTCAAATTTACGCAATATTCGTACGTTTTACGTATTACGCGTTTTATACCCATGTTTCCAGTTTTAGCAGGGTTTCAGCACCCCAATGGAACCTACCACTCATTTTATATTTTATTATGGAGTATTTTGACAAGTTTAACCATTCTTCCTAGTTTCGTATTTTTACGATACCCGGTTTTACGTTTCGTGGCTTAACCATTTACGGTTAGCATTTTACGGAGCCAAAACTAGCTCCATAAGTAGGATAATATCAACCAAAGCCAACTCATTCCCTCCTTATCCATGTGAACCGACTTAGGGGGGGGATTCAGCCCCTTGGGTGGCTTAATCTCATGCTTTGTGATCTAGGATCATTACAAGTGTTGAACTTGTTCACCAAGGTTTGACTAGTCCATGTTCTAACCTCGTCAAAGCCATATATAATCCCTCCTTCCCCTTCATTTGTACGTACCACATAACACACACCATCCTCTCATCCTTAGCTCATTTACTCCAAGTTTCATCCAAGGATCAAGTGCTACAACAACATCTAAACCCTAGTTTGGTTTTGATTCATCAAACTACTTCCAAACCCTAGAAACTTTGGTGATTTCTCTTGAGTTTGAATCTACTCAAGTCACCTCAACTTTCATCATCTCTCTTTCAAGAATAAAAGTGTAGAAAGATTGCTTGAAGTGAAGTAGGTTGAAGCTAAAGTCAATCAAAGTCCTTACCTTACATGTTAACTTCCTTTCTTAATTGAAAGCCAAAAGTTGTTACTCGTAGAAGTTCTTACGGCATATCCATCATTCTCATTATACATCATCCAACTCAAGGTGAGTTCATAGCCCCACTTTCCATTACTTAATTGTTTTACAAACCCTTGGGGGGGGGGGGGGAATACATGCTATTTTAACCGAGCACAATGTTTTTAAATTGTATGCTTGCCTGATTGTTTTATTATCACTAAGTACCAGCCTTGCTAAACCGAGATCCCTTATTATGAACCATTTAATCACTAGCAATAGTGAGCGCGAATATTGTAAATAGGCCTATTGGGATTGACGAATCCCGTTTATATTGACTAAGTTCATACAAATGCATTAATATTTGAGACATGGGTATGACAGCAAAGTACCTACCGGGATAAATCTGCCGATCGATATTGGTACACGTTAACGTTTTGGTGTCATAAGCTTAGTAATTATAATACCTGTTTTGTTTTCCAAACATTGGTGTGAGTCTATAGCTCACACTACCAACATATTGTGTTCAAACATTAAACAAACTCTATGAATATCACTCAACCTTTGTGTTGACCTCTCAAGCATTTATTTCAGGTTCATGACGATCAAGGATGGCACGGAAGGGCACGGATACTCAAGAGGGCTATAAATTTTATTATCATTCAAAAACTCATTTAATGTAAATTGTAAACATGGAACCATTTGGGACCTCATTTTGTAATCTCTGATATTTATATAATTTGAATGCTAAATCTTTTAAAACGACTCAATTAGAGTTCGTTTTCTATTATTGTGACTATTGTGCCGTCGAGTAACACCCAGTTTGAATTTCGCTGCATCCATGAATTGGGGGTGTTACAGATTGGTATCAGAGCCATGGTTATAGAGAAACGGGTCTAATTGAGACCTAAACTATAACCACACATACAAGCAAAAACATTTTTATAGCCTTCCGCTCTCCGTGTCTTCCATCCTCCAGACGATTATGGACTTATTAAGCATTTTATACTACACAAACATGTTAGCACATGGATATATGTACCCTTAACATAATTGAGCAATTCCTCGTAAGCATTTTATACTACATGAACATATAAGTATATTCATATATACACACTAGGCATTTTACACTACACGAACAAATACTAGTATATTTATATATACATTCGAGTTATTTTCAATCATTTTATCTAAACATATCTGCGTATGCCTATTCTAGGGCATTTTGGCACAACCACATTCTCCCAATCATGTTCCTACTCCAACATTTTATGTCCAAGACGTTGTAACTAGTTACAATGGTCTTTTCTATTTCCCGGACATTGTATGATACAATGGTCTTAATCATTTCTCAAATGTTTTAAGTCACACAATGGTCTAACCTACTTCCCAGACATTGTGAATTGCACAATGGTCTAATCTACTTCCTAGACATTGTGATTTGTCCAATGGTCTCTGGAATTATTCCACCACCTCATCAATATCATTTCATATGATATCAAAAACCCATCACAATCTATCGATTCCAAAACAAGAAATATGAGATTTCTAAAGGACAAACTAATCCATCATCGACAAAAGCTGAACTTTCTCTACATTCATCAAAGTTTTCTTCTGAAACCTTCATTGTTAAAAGCTCGTGATCCTAGCCAAGTATGGACTGTTACTTAAAACTTCCTTTCCACACACATACCTACCCGTACTATCTTCTATGTGATGGAATGTGAAAACATGGGTTACAAGTCTTGTATGGGCGGGACTTGCAACTGAAGGGTTTGACATCGCCTTTGTTTAGTGGACAGTTTCCCGAAAGCAACGGACATATCACAAGTATACCTAATTTAGGTATTTGAAAATTTTATCGAACCTTGGCTAAATATAGACTAGTCACCTATATTTAACCTAGGGACAGTGGAATATAGTCTGTCTAACTATATTCGACTTAAAATTTTCAAATACTGAGAATAGTTGTGCTAGGGTTATGTTCAGATTGATTTCCTACATGAACTCAATAAACCACCAGAATACTTTAAAACGATCTAGAGACACGATAGTGCCTTACCACTCAGCGAAATCTTAAACACCTTATTTGTACTACCTAATTTCATTCTTGAAAGTTTTCATTTATGAGATAATCCGAACTACTCTCTTGGGATAGTTATCAATTATTCTCTTCTTTCTGTAGAAGTACTATCCGGTTTAGGTCCTAAGGATACCATTCCATCATAAACCTTTAAAATCTCTTAAGATTTTCAAAGCAAACTCAACATCTATACCTAAGAATATTAATGTTAAGCATACACTACATAATTTTGTTCATCAAACATATCACATCAATATCTTCACAACCGTTACAACCACAAGCTCATTAACAGATCTTGATGCACTTTTAAAGCTCAAATCATCCTTAGTTACACCACAAGTACCCTCATCAGCTTTACAAGATTCAATATTCATCTTATACTGTTGGAACACCAGTATCATCTCATAATACACTACCTTGTAACTCACCGGCTAAGTATGAATGTTGTGTTGGGAATTCTTAAGTAGGATGATTTGTAATTATTTGAATGGATTGGGATGCCTTTTCATTTAAATAAAGAAATTGTAAATCACCGAACCATAAGTTTATATTTCCCTATTTACATTGTTTGGGATGCCTCTCTATGTAAATAAAGAATTATAAACAAGTGGGCTTATTTGTATCCGAAATAACACAAGTATGAAGTCAATAAACACTAGGTACAACAACAGATTACCTACTAGACTATGATTGCAACTACTCTCCCAATTTCCATTGATATTCAACTACTATATCGATTACTAATGATATTCGACTACTATATCAATTTCTATTTGATATTCAACTATATCAATTTCTGTACAACTACTATATCAATTCCTATTAATATTCGACTGCTATATCAATTTCCTTTGATATGCGACTATTATATGAATCTCTATTAATCACTCTTACCCTACCTACATAAAAGTAAGCCTCATCCTACACCATACACTGAAACGACAAATCAAACTACATCACCGGTAATCCCAGACTTTAGTCCTTATAAGTAACCTGATGAGGCGAAAAATGAACCACTTTTAGGGGGTCATTTAAGCCCGGAATTGAATTTATTTGATCAATTATTGCCCTAAATCGTTCCTTTTGTGATTTTAGGTACTTTGGGAGTGAAATCTGGAAAAGGAAGCAATTCGGACGTTTTTGGAGCATAAAAGTGAAGAAAACGCCAAAGTCTTAATTTTCCTTACTGGGAACAGTAGGTGACGGCGTCAAGAAGGAATTCCTGATGGCGTCAAGAGTAAATTCCATGACGACCCAGTACAGAATGGACGGCGTCACGAAGTAGGGCGTCAAGAGTAAAATGCCTGACGGCCTGGAAAATGCTAACACATGACGGCGTCAAAAGTAGATCAAGGCAGTCCGAGAAGTATTTTGGCGGCGAGGTGACGGCGTCACAAGATTTGTCTTGACGCCGTCAGACCCTATTTCCTATATATAGTTTTCTAATTTTCACATTAAGAGAGAGAAGTTTTGGAGAAACCCTAAGTACGAACTTGGTGCGAATTTTACAGGTTTTTCAAGGGTTCTAAGCCCTTGATACCTTTCACGTGTAATTGAGATAAGTATTCTTTTAATTCAATCAATATGTCTATGTGTTGGTTGTCTATATCTTGTTCTTGTCTTAATTCCATCATGCTAGGCTAGATCTATCTTGTGTTTGCTTGGATCTAATGAAACCTAGATGTTAATTATGTGTTGATTACTTGTTTATAATTGTATTGGATGAATGAATTCGATGTTAGGCTTAAGAAAACTGGCGGATCTCCAATTGGTAACATGCTTGAACGTCTTAGGAAACATGAACTGATGTGCACTAGGTTTTATTGGTTGTATTTAATGCATGAGCCACTGTTTACAATCCCTATGGTTGTGCTGGGCATGGCATAGGAGGAGATAAGAGCTCATAGGATTGGGGAGTTAAGTGCGCCACCCCATGAATGGTATTAAGGAATACAATCCGTCATCCACGCAACTATAACAAGTAATTAACGTGTAAAAGATGTCTAGGGAGTAGTGAAATCTAAGTAAACACATTCTCTCCAACTATAACAACCTTAGTATAATTTAGTTTATTTTCATTTTTAGTATTTTATTTTGATTGCATCTTTAGTATTGGGTTAGTTGACTAGCAACTAATTCCGCCCAAATCCTTCAAACCCGAGATTTTTACTTGCTTTCTAAAAAATATAAAAATACAAAAAGAATCATCCCTCACCTTTAGAACTAGTATTTAGGTTTTCTAATCCTAGCGACACTATTCCTAGCTGAACGATCAATCCCCCGGTACTTGTCACTATACTATACTACAACGATCAGGTACACTGCCTGGTGGGGGTTGTAAGCTTCTCAAGATCCCTTGAGAGGTAAACCCTGATGCGATTCCCACGTATCAAGTTTTTGGCGCCGCTGCCGGGGAATAGTTATTGTCTAGGTTAGAATTTCTTTTTATTAGGTCTACTTGCTAGATTCCTTTCTAGTAAGATTTTATTTTTATTTTTAGGTTTTCTTTAGTCTATCTAATTTCTTTGTGTCTTTGTTCGTAACTCTTCACCACCCGACACCATGGACAATGGGAACATCTTTGAACCCGTCATCCCACCACAACAAAACCCACCACTAGAACCTCTTAGGTCCCGAACCTTAGGAGAGTATTCCCGACCTAGCCACCAAGGTTACCGAAACACCATTGAGCTCACTGGAGCCAATGTGACCCCCTTGCGATCCGACACCATCCGGTTGGTGCAAAGCGGATGTGCATTCCATGGACTTCGTTCCGAAGATCCAAACCAACATCTTAAGGACTTCCTCAAAATCGTAGATTCCATAGACCTAGGTGTTGAAACTAGAGAGACAACCCGATTACGCCTATTCCAATTCTCTCTACGGGATCAAGCTAGTCAATGGCTTGAGCGTTTACCCGCGGGATCCATCACCACATGGGATGATCTCACCACTCGTTTCCTTGCTCAATTTTTCCCACCGGGGAGAACTACTAAGCTTAGAAATGACATCTTGATGTTCCAACAACGTCAAAATGAATCTCTTTATGAAGCATGGACTCGTTTCAAGGACTTACTCCAAAAAGTCCCTCATCATGGCATAGATCTTTGGCTCCAAGTCCAAATCTTTTATGACCATATCGATATCTCCACAAGGCGAGCCATTGACCAATCGGCCGGTGGTAAGCTACGTGATCTAAGTGCAGAACAATCATGGGAACTCATAGAAGATCTTGCTCTCTATGACAACGAAAGTTGGAATGATCCCCGTGATTTGAACAAAACGTTCAAGGCAATATCTTTGCCTTCGAACAATTCTAGCACACCCGACCGTAGGATCATGGAACTTGAGGACCAAGTCAAGTTTCTCATGAAATCTTACAAAGCTCCTAAACCTTCAAGCCAAGTGAACAAAATCACTTCTTCATGCGAATTATGTAGTGGTCCCCATGACACTCGTGATTGTGTGGAACTCCCCGGAACAGCTTTTGCGGACTACGCATCCATGCGTACCGACGAAGCGGGAGATAAGTGGTACACTTTCAAGCCCGAGCCAAACACTTACGGTGATTCATACAACCCCTCTTGGAAAAATCGCCCAAACCTTAGGTGGAAACAAAATCAACCCAATTCTTCCAATCCGCCTAATCGTTACCAACCACACGGTCCACCCTCCAACCGTACTTTCAACAACAATCCTTCTAACAACTATGGTAGTACCAACAATCTTAAAGGATTGATGTCAAAATTCATGGCATCTCAAGAAGCTCGCATATCTAAGTTTGAAGCCGATTTCAAACAAAAGCAAAGTGAGATGACCACTAGAATTGATGCATTGTTGAAAGTTCTCAATGACCGAGAAATGGGAGTACTCCCAAGCGACACGGTCAAGAATCCGAAACTAAACGTTAATTCCATATCCTCAGTTTCGTCACCCACTTCGTGTCCACAATACTACTCGGTTAAATCAACGAGCACGTGTTTCAAACAAAACCAAATTCTTCAAAAGGACCAATCAAATAAAACACCCGATGTAGAACCGATCAAAAGTATAGTTGAAACACCTCCTACGCAAGACCTTGATGATGAATTCAAAGAACTTCACCTTGAACGCCCCGTCATTGATGTCTTAGCGCGTGCTCCTTACTATAGTGCCCTCCTAGAAAAATATGAGAAGTTTAAACTAGGTAAAAATGGGACCGCCTTCGTTCAAAACAAGTTGCCTAAAAAGCTTGATGATCCTGGTATATTTGTTTTGCCTTGTAAGATAGGAAGATCCGAAGCTTTCGACACACTAGCCGATTTAGGGTCAAGCCTCAACTTGATTCCCTTATCCTTATTCACCGCTCTTAAGCTAGGAAAGTTAGAGGAAACGGAGGTATTGATAGGACTAGCGGATGGGAGTATTGCCCACCCGGTTGGAATGATTAAGGATGTAGTTGTTCACGTAGGAAAGTTAACTATATTAGCGGATTTTCACGTCCTAGACATGGTTAGTGACACTACATGCCCATTATTGGTAGGAAGAGGATTTTTAGCAACCGCTAGCGCCATGATAGATTGTAAGGAGTCTAAGATAGCGGTAGGTGAAGACGATACTTGGTCGGTGTACGATGTAAAGAAGCATAGTTATGATTGTGATGATGAACCGACACCGCATTGGGTAGAGATGAATAGGAGACCATCTAGATATGGACCTTGGATAGAAAGGAACTTCATAGGACCTCAATGCCCATTTTATCTAGAGAAAGATTTTGTTGAAAAGACACATTCGGTAGAACAACTCATAGATAGAGATGAAGAGCTAGATCCCTTTGAGGACCCCTTAGTCTTTAGGAAGATGATTGAGTTCTTGAGCGTAATGCCTATTAATATAGAGATGAATAAGTGGAAAAGAGAGGGAGACAAATGTAAATGGAGGTGGGACAAGCCACCTAAAGAAGGTGACGGATCATGGCATATGAGGATGACTTTGTATGATCCGGATGGAGAAAAATTTGAAAGGTCATACCATACTAAGGAAACCGATAGGAAGTTGAAACCTGAGTTTGATCCCAAGGATGTCCTCAATGAGGAACTCACCCGTGTCACGTAGTAACCCATGACCTTGAGTCTAGCTACAAGACTCGTAAATAAAGAAAAGCGCTTCTTGGGAGGCAACCCATGCTTTGTGTGATTTTATTTTTGTTTGTTTGTTATTTGCTTCCGTATGCATGCTTTATTTTTATTGTTGGTAGATCATGTTTCTAAACTAAATAGTGGAAACACTTTAATTTGTTGTTTTGGCCTAGTCTTAACTCCACCTAAAAGTATTTTTGCAAAAGATAAGTGTAAGGGTAAACCCCAAATATGTTTTCAAAAAACAAACCGATCATGATTCTCCACAATATTAAATGAACATGTGTATTCGTATTTGTTAGATTCAAATGCTTGTATTGATTCATAATGAAGTTTTGCAGGATTTTCCAGGAAGTAGGACCAAGTTTTTCTAGAAATTTTCCGGAAACTTAACATAAGAATTTCTGCAGGTCACTTCTGACGGCGTCACGTGTAAAAATCTGGAAATTTTACCAGTTTTGTTTTTCTAACGGAGTCTCATGGTTTTTGTGAATTATTAAGTTTTATAATCTCCAGGAGATCTGCAAACTTCATTCCACAAGCATTATATCTTATCTTGTTTTCTAGGATTTAGTAACTTATATAGGATGCCGCCGATTTTACGAGAGGTTGTTTTTTCTGTTTTCTCAGGATTTACAGGTTATGTATGACAAGAAGATGATTTATATTCTGGAAAGGAAGCTTTGATTGTTCATTTTCTTGGAGGAAGATTTAACCTGACCACCTTATTATCCATACCGAGCGAATCAGGGGAGTATTTGATTTCATTTGTTTTACTTATTTCACTTTTACATTCTTTACTTGAACATTGGGGACAATGTTCATCCTAAGTGTAAGGGGAGGGTAAAATGATGATACCTTACAAATACACTTTCGCTTGACTTTGTTTGTTTGATAGTAGATGTGTAATAAAACTATGAGAAATACTTGTTAGTGCAATTTTAGCGCCAAATTTAAATTTTTTTACAACATTTAGGAGTGAAACTTTAGCCATTGCAAGCGTCTCATGGATAGGAGATTGTATGACTAGCACAAAACCGTATATTCAGAAAAATTTTCCACCCAAATATGTGAGGTTCGCCTTTAGATTTAATAGGAAAAGCATTTACTATTAGTGCTTATGAGTGTACCGGTAGCATTTGGATTCTAGAACTTGCGTTAGTGATGCATCCCGAGACCGCTAGTGAGACTACATTCGTGTAGTAGGATTTACTACATGATAAGAGGCATTAGGATCACCCTTGTGTTAAACCTGTATTACAATTACTTGACCATTTAAGTCATATTACTTGGCTAGTTAAGTCAACTAATTTTTCCCACACCTTAGTGTTGTACTCATTTTTAGTACACGAAACCCCTAGTACACCCCTCCGAGCCTATCTTTTCGTTTCTAACTTTAAGCGTCTTACTTAAAGGAAGAATTTGTTACACCCCACTTAAATGTACAACCAAATCGCATTAGCCTTCCGTGTATGCACTCATCTTTAGTGCATTATTGTTATTTGTTAAACCCTAAGTTAACTATCTAATTGATTACATGGTTGCTAAGTCGAGTCATATCCTTGTACATATTGTTTTGGGACGATTGGGACTCTTGGGTAAAGTACTTATTTATGGAGTAATGGGAAGAACATCATTTATTACCCCCATATGTACGTTAATCTTAAAAGTGCTCCAAGTGTTTTGATTTTCTTAATTCGAGTCATTAGATTAGTTTATTGTAAAGTATGTAAAAATTCAAGTGTAAGGGGAATGTTCATTCCCTACGATGTATTATTTCGGATGGTAGGGTAAGAATGTATGCACAAAAAAAAAAAAAAAAAAAAAAAAAAAAAAAAAAAAAAAAAAAAAACCATAAAGAAGAATAGAAAAAAAAAAAAGAAAAGAGAAAAAAAAAACATACGGACTACCATCCCTTTTCATTCTATGTTCATTTTATGTTTTTGTTATTTTTCATTTATTAGCTTAAGTCGAGTCTAGTCTTGGCTTAGCAACGCCATATTGTACATGTAATTAACCAAGATTGTTAACTCGCCACCAGTAAAACTTCCTTTATCCAACAAAACCGTGTATTTCATATCCCTACACCTAACGTTACAACCCTTTAAAAGACCTCTTTGATAGTTTATACTAGGTGCTTACGCCATGTGGTGGAGGTTTGTAATGAGACGAAAAATGATCCGTTTTTAGGGGGTCATTTAAGCCCGAATCCGAATTTATTTGATCAAATATTGCCCTAAATCGTTCCTTTTGTGATTTTAGGTACTTTGGGAGAGAAATCTGGAAAAGGAAGCAATTCGGACGTTTTTGGAGCATAAAAGTGAAGAAAACGCCAAAGTCTTAATTTTCCATGCTGGGAACAGTAGGTGACGGCGTCAAGAGCAAAACCTTGACGGCATCAAGAGCAAATTTCATGAATTTCCATGACGACCCAGAACAGATTTGACGGCGTCACGTAGGAAGGGCGTCAAGACTAAAAGAGTCATGACGGCCTGGAAGTGTATAAGTCTTGACGGCGTCAGAAGTGGATCTAGGCAGTCCGAGAAGAGTTTTGGCGGAGAGGTGACGGTGTCACATTGTTTGTCTTGACGCCGTCAGACCTATTTTTCTATATATAGTTTTCTATTTTTCACACATTAAGAGAAGTTTAAAGAGAAGTTTTGGAGAAACCCTAAGTACGATTTTGGTGCAACTTTTACAGGTTTTTCAAGGGTTCCAAACCCTTGATACCTTGCATTGTAATTGAGATAAGTGTTCTTCTAATTCAATCAATATGTCTATGTGTTGGTTGTCTATATCTTGTTCTTGTCTCAATTCCATTATGCTAGGCTAGATCTATCTTGTGTTTGCTTAGATCTAATGAAACTAGATGTTAATTATGTGTTGATTACTTGTTTATCTTTGTCTTGGATGAGTGATTTAATGTTAGGCTTAAGAAAACTGGCAGATCTCCACTTGGTAACATGCTTGAACGTCTTAAGAAACATGAACCGAGGAGCACTAGGTCTTTATTGGTTGTATTTAATGCATGAGCCACTGTTTACAATCCATATAGTTGTGCTGGGCATGGTGTAGGAGGAGATAAGAGCTCATAGAATTGGGGAGTTATGTGTGCCACCACATGAATGGTATTAAGGAATACGATCCGTCATCCATGCAATTATAACAAGTAATTAACGTGTAAAAGATGTCTAGGGAGTAGTGAAATCTAAGTAAACACATTTTCTCCAATTACTGCTCACAACTTTAGTTTAATTAGCTTAATTTCATTTTTAGTATTTTATTTTGATTGCATCTTAGTATTGGGTTAGTTGAATAGCAACTAATTCCGCCCAAATCCTTCAAACCCGAGATTTTAATTGCTTTCCATAAAATATAAAAATACAAAAATAATCATCCCTCACCTTTAGAACTAGTATTTAGGCTTTCTAATCCTAGCGACACTATTCCTAAGCTGAACGATCAATCCCCCGGTACTTGTCACTATACTATACTACAACGATCAGGTACACTGCCTGGTGGGGGTTGTAAGCTTCTCGAGATCCCTCGAGAGGTAAAGCCTGTTGCGATTCCCACACATCAAGTTTTTGGCGCCGTAGCCCGGGGAATAGTTATTGTCTAGGTTAGAATTTCTTTTTATTAGGTCTACTTGCTAGATTCCTTTCTAGTAAGATTTTATTTTTATTTTTAGGTTTTCTTTAGTCTATCTATTTCTTTGTGTCCTTTGTTCGTAAACTTTTTTCGATGGAGCACAATAACATTGATCGTTTGATTCCTGTTATTCGTGTTTTTCGTCGTAGGATCTTCCAAATGCCCGCCCCACTTCCTTTAGCAGAAAATGAGAACCCTCCTAACCTTTCACCCAACCACCACTTTGACAATAATTCTGAGTTAGAAGAGTCTGATCATGATGATGACCGTAGGGCTAGTCCTTTCTACTATTCAGACTCCGATGAGGATCTTGATGATGGTGATGTGATTAATGAGAATAGGATGGAAGAAGAAATAGACCCTCTTAGGTATGTTGACCCTAGAACTAGGATTGAGTGTGATAGTTCATTTAACATGCAATTCCCTTGTAAGATCGGATTTAAGAGCTTTAATGCCTATCTCAACTCATCTCTTCCAATGAACATAATCTCACGTAATGAATACAATCAAATCATGGTAGATGAGTTAGAGTACAAAGGAGAAAACATTATTGCTAAGGCAATACCATTGCTTGTGTTTGTAGGAAGCTTGGTTTATCTTGTTGAGTTCATGGTTATGGAGAATCTAGGAGAGTTTATTGATAATAAGTTGACCCAAATTGTGTTTGGAAAACCCTTCAAACAGCTTACCAACCTCGATGAAAAACTCATAGAAGGGTTAATTACATTCTCGGATGGGGAAGAAGATTTTGTCTATCAAATGCCCCGCACACACCCTAGGTTCAAGGATTTTTCCATGGAAAAGTGTAGTAGGTATCCGCCCATAGAGATGCTAAGTGAGAACGATAAGAGAAAAGGACTTAAGTATACTCATGAAAAGAATAAAAGATACTATCGCGGATGCTTAGAATTAGGAGATGATTATAAGAAAGATGAGGCGACTATTAGATGGCTCATACTAGGTTATGTGAGCATAAGCGATACACGTTAACCCATGACCTTGAGTCTAGCTACAAGACTCGTAAATAAAGAAAAGCGATTCTTGGGAGGCAACCCATGTTTTGTGTGATTTTATTTGTTTGATTGTTATTTGCTTCCGTATGCATGCTTAATTTTTATTGTTCGTTGATCATGTTTCTAAACTAAATAGTAGAAATACTTTACTTTGTTGTTTTGGCCTGGTCTTAACTCCACCTAAAGGTATTTTTGCAAAAGATAAGTGTAAGGGGAAACCCCAAATATGTTTTTAAGAAACAAACCGATCATGATTCTCCACAATATTAAATGAACATGTGTATTCATATTTGTTAGAGTCAAATGCTTGTATTGAGTCATAATGAAGTTTTGCAGGATTTTCCAGGAAGTAGGACCAAGTTTTTCCAGAAACTTAACATAAGGATTTCTGCAGGTCAATTCTAACGGCGTCAGGAGTTAAAATATGGAAATTTTACCGGTTTTGTTTTTCTAACGGAGTCTTATGGTTTTTGTGAATTATTAAGTTTTATAATCTCTAGGAGATCTGCAAACTTCATTCCACAAGCATTATATCTTATCTTGTTTTCTAGGATTTAGTAACTTATATAGAATGCCGCCGATTTTACGCGAGGTTGTCTTGTCTATTTTGTCAGGTTTTACAGGTTATGTATGACAAGAAGATGATTTATATTCTGGAAGGGAAGCTTTGATTGTTCATTTTCTTGGAGGAAGATTTAACCTAGCCATCCTATTATCCATACCGAGCGAATCAGGGGAGTATTTGATTTCATTCTCTTTACTTATTTCACTTTTACATTCTTTACTTGAACATTGGGGACAATGTTCATCTTAAGTGTAAGGGGAGGGTAAAAAGATGATACCTTACATATGCACTTTCGCTTGAGTTTGTTTTGTTTGATGTTAGATGTGTAATAAAACTATGAGAAATACTTGTTAGTGCAATTTTAGCGCCAAATTTAAAATTTTTTACAACATTTAGGAGTGAAACTTTAGCCATAGCAAGCGTCTCATGGATAGGAGATTGTATGGCTAGCACATAACCGTATATTCAGAAAAATTTTCCACCCAAATATGTGAGGTTCGCCTTTAGATTTGATAGGAAAAGCATTTACTATTAGTGCTTATGAGTGTACCGGTAGCATTTAGATTCTAGAACTTGCGTTAGTGATGCATCCCGAGACCGCTAGTGAGACTACATTCGTGTGGTAGGATTTACTACATGATAAAAGGCGTTAGGAGTACCCTTGTGTTAAACCCGTATCATAATTACTTGACCATTTAAGTCATATTACTTGGCTAGTTAAGTCAACTAATTTTTCCCACACCCTTAGCGTTGTACTCATTTTTAGTACACGAAACCCCTAGTACACCCCTCCGAGCCTATCTTTTTGTTTCTAAGTTTAAGCATCTTACTTAAAGGAAGAATTTGTTACACCCCACTTAAATGTACAACCAAATCGCCTTAGCATTCCGTGTATGCGCTAATTTTTAGTGCATTATTGTTATTTGTTAAACCCTAAGTTAACTTTCTAATTGATTACATGGTTGCTAAGTCGAGTTATATCCTTGTACATATTGTTTTGGGACGATTGGGACTCATGGGTAAAGTACTTATTTTATGGAGTAATGGGGAAGAACATCACTTATTACCCCCATATGTACGTTAATCTTAAAAGTGCTCCAAGTATTTTGATTTTCTTAAATCGAGTCGTTAGATTAGTTAAATTTAAAGTATGTAAAAATTCAAGTGTAAGGGAAATGTTCATTCCCTATGATGTATTATTTTGGATGGTAGGGTAAGAGTGTATGCAAAAAAAATAAAAAAAAATAAAAAAAAATCGAAAAATCAAGAAAAAGAAAAAAAAATAGAAAAAAGGAAAAGAGATAAAAATATACGGACTACCAGCCCTTTTTATTCTATGTTCAATTTATGTTTTTGTTATTTTTCATTTATTAGCTTAAGTCGAGTCTAGTCTTGGCTTAGCAACGCCATATTGTACATGTAATTAACTAAGATTGTTAACTCGCCACCAGTAAACTTTCCTTTATCCAACAAAACCGTGTATTTCATATCCCTGTACCTAACATTACAACCCTTTAAAAGACCTCTTTGATAGTTTATCCTAGGTGCTTACGCCATGTGGTGGAGGTTTGATCCTTTCCCAAGCCTATGGTAATCTATTTTGCTATGACAGGTAGTGAGAGATATCTTCCGTTTCCATATTGTAATTTACACTTTATTACACCCGAGAGATGTGAGTATCTAAACACAATTTGTGAGGTGCTAGTGTATCACTTCCGTGCTTGTCTATTGGTCTTTAGTGGAACGATTATTTGTTGTAATTACTTTTATGTTAGTGTTAAATGACCCCTAACTTGTCTTTTGAGTAGAATAAAAGCGCATTTGCTTGAGGACAAGCAAATCTCAAGTGTAAGGGTATACGATGAGACGAAAAATGATCCGTTTTTAGGGGGTCATTTAAGCCCGAATCCGAATTTATTTGATCAAATATTGCCCTAAATCGTTCCTTTTATGATTTTAGGTACTTTGGGAGAGAAATCTGGAAAAAGAAGCAATTCGGGCGTTTTTGGAGCATAAAAGTGAAGAAAACACCAAAGTCTTAATTTTCCATGCTGGGAACAGTAGGTGACGGCGTCAAGAGCAAAACCTTGACGGCGTCAAGAGCAAATTTCATGAATTTCCATGACGACCCAGAACAGATTTGACGGCGTCACGTAGGAAGGGCGTCAAGACTAAAAGAGTCATGACGGCCTGGAAGTGTATAAGTCTTGACGGCGTCAGAAGTGGATCTAGGCAGTCCGAGAAGAGTTTTGGCGGCGAGGTGACGGCGTCACATTGTTTGTCTTGACGCCGTCAGGCCTATTTTTCTATATATAGTTTTCTAATTTTCACACATTAAGAGAAGTTTAAAGAGAAGTTTTGGAGAAACCCTAAGTACGATTTTGGTGCAACTTTTACAGGTTTTTCAAGGGTTCCAAACCCTTGATACCTTGCATTGTAATTGAGATAAGTATTCTTCTAATTCAATCAATAAGTCTATGTGTTGGTTGTCTATATCTTGTTCTTGTCTCAATTCCATTATGCTAGGCTAGATCTATCTTGTGTTTGCTTAGATCTAATGAAACCTAGATGTTAATTATGTGTTGATTACTTGTTTATCTTTGTCTTCGATGAGTGATTTAATGTTAGGCTTAAGAAAACTGGCAAATCTCCACTTGGTAACATGCTTGAACGTCTTAAGAAACATGAACCGAGGCGCACTAGGTCTTTATTGGTTGTATTTAATGCATGAGCCACTGTTTACAATCCCTATAGTTGTGCTGGGCATGGTGTAGGAGGAGATAAGAGCTCATAGAATTTGGGAGTTATGTGTGCCACCCCATGAATGGTATTAAGGAATACGATCCGTCATCCATGCAATTATAACAAGTAATTAACGTGTAAAAGATGTCTAGGGAGTAGTGAAATCTAAGTAAACACATTTTCTCCAATTACTGCTCACAACTTTAGTTTAATTAGCTTAATTTCATTTTTAGTATTTTATTTTGATTGCATCTTAGTATTGGGTTAGTTGAATAGCAACTAATTCCGCCCAAATCCTTCAAACCTGAGATTTTAATTGCTTTCCATAAAATATAAAAATACAAAAATAATCATCCCTCACCTTTAGAAATAGTATTTAGGCTTTCTAATCCTAGCGACACTATTCCTAAGCTGAACGATCAATCCCCCGGTACTTGTCACTATACTATACTACAACGATCAGGTACACTGCCTGGTGGGGGTTGTAAGCTTCTCGAGATCCCTCGAGAGGTAAAGCCTGTTGCGATTCCCACGCATCAAGTTTTTGGCGCCGCAGCCCGGGGAATAGTTATTGTCTAGGTTAGAATTTCTTTTTATTAGGTCTACTTGCTAGATTCCTTTCTAGTAAGATTTTATTTTTATTTTTAGGTTTTTTTTAGTCTATCTATTTCTTTGTGTCCTTTGTTCGTAAACTTTTTTCGATGGAGCACAATAACATTGATCGTTTGATTCCTGTTATTCGTGTTTTTCTTCGTAGCATCTTCCAAATGCCCGCCCCACTTCCTTTAGCAGAAAATGAGAACCCTCCTAACCTTTCACCCAACCACCACTTTGACAATAATTCTGAGTTAGAAGAGTCTGATCATGATGATGACCGTAGGGCTAGTCCTTTCTACTATTCAGACTCCGATGAGGATCTTGATGATGGTGATGTGATTAATGAGAATAGGATGGAAGAAGAAATAGACCCTCTTAGGTATGTTGACCCTAGAACTAGGATTGAGTGTGATAGTTCATTTAACATGCAATTCCCTTGTAAGATCGGATTTAAGAGCTTTAATGCCTATTTCAACTCATCTCTTCCAATGAACATAATCTCACGTAATGAATACAATCAAATCATGGTAGATGAGTTAGAGTACAAAGGAGAAAACATTATTGCTAAGGAAATACCATTGCATGTGTTTGTAGGAAGCTTGGTTTATCTTGTTGAGTTCATGGTTATGGAGAATCTAGGAGAGTTTATTGATAATAAGTTGACCCAAATTGTGTTTGGAAAACCCTTCAAATGGCTTACCAACCTCGATGAAAAACTCATAGAAGAGTTAATTACATTCTCGGATGGGGAAGAAGATTTTGTCTATCAAATGCCCCGCACACACCCTAGGTTCAAGGATTTTTCCATGGAAAAGTGTAGTAGGTATCCGCCCATAGAGATGCTAAGTGAGAACGATAAGAGAAAAGGACTTAAGTATACTCATGAAAAGAATAAAAGATACTATCGCGGATGCTTAGAATTAGGAGATGATTATAAGAAAGATGAGGCGACTATTAGATGGCTCATACTAGGTTATGTGAGCATAAGCGATACACGTTAACCCATGACCTTGAGTCTAGCTACAAGACTCGTAAATAAAGAAAAGCGATTCTTGGGAGGCAACCCATGTTTTGTGTGATTTTATTTGTTTGATTGTTATTTGCTTCCGTATGCATGCTTAATTTTTATTGTTCGTTGATCATGTTTCTAAACTAAATAGTAGAAATACTTTACTTTGTTGTTTTGGCCTGGTCTTAACTCCACCTAAAGGTATTTTTGCAAAAGATAAGTGTAAGGGGAAACCCCAAATATGTTTTTAAGAAACAAACCGATCATGATTCTCCACAATATTAAATGAACATGTGTATTCATATTTGTTAGAGTCAAATGCTTGTATTGAGTCATAATGAAGTTTTGCAGGATTTTCCAGGAAGTAGGACCAAGTTTTTCCAGAAACTTAACATAAGGATTTCTGCAGGTCAATTCTAACGGCGTCAGGAGTTAAAATATGGAAATTTTACCGGTTTTGTTTTTCTAACGGAGTCTTATGGTTTTTGTGAATTATTAAGTTTTATAATCTCTAGGAGATCTGCAAACTTCATTCCACAAGCATTATATCTTATCTTGTTTTCTAGGATTTAGTAACTTATATAGAATGCCGCCGATTTTACGCGAGGTTGTCTTGTCTATTTTGTCAGGTTTTACAGGTTATGTATGACAAGAAGATGATTTATATTCTGGAAGGGAAGCTTTGATTGTTCATTTTCTTGGAGGAAGATTTAACCTAGCCATCCTATTATCCATACCGAGCGAATCAGGGGAGTATTTGATTTCATTCTCTTTACTTATTTCACTTTTACATTCTTTACTTGAACATTGGGGACAATGTTCATCTTAAGTGTAAGGGGAGGGTAAAAAGATGATACCTTACATATGCACTTTCGCTTGAGTTTGTTTTGTTTGATGTTAGATGTGTAATAAAACTATGAGAAATACTTGTTAGTGCAATTTTAGCGCCAAATTTAAAATTTTTTACAACATTTAGGAGTGAAACTTTAGCCATAGCAAGCGTCTCATGGATAGGAGATTGTATGGCTAGCACATAACCGTATATTCAGAAAAATTTTCCACCCAAATATGTGAGGTTCGCCTTTAGATTTGATAGGAAAAGCATTTACTATTAGTGCTTATGAGTGTACCGGTAGCATTTAGATTCTAGAACTTGCGTTAGTGATGCATCCCGAGACCGCTAGTGAGACTACATTCGTGTGGTAGGATTTACTACATGATAAAAGGCGTTAGGAGTACCCTTGTGTTAAACCCGTATCATAATTACTTGACCATTTAAGTCATATTACTTGGCTAGTTAAGTCAACTAATTTTTCCCACACCCTTAGCGTTGTACTCATTTTTAGTACACGAAACCCCTAGTACACCCCTCCGAGCCTATCTTTTTGTTTCTAAGTTTAAGCATCTTACTTAAAGGAAGAATTTGTTACACCCCACTTAAATGTACAACCAAATCGCCTTAGCATTCCGTGTATGCGCTAATTTTTAGTGCATTATTGTTATTTGTTAAACCCTAAGTTAACTTTCTAATTGATTACATGGTTGCTAAGTCGAGTTATATCCTTGTACATATTGTTTTGGGACGATTGGGACTCATGGGTAAAGTACTTATTTTATGGAGTAATGGGGAAGAACATCACTTATTACCCCCATATGTACGTTAATCTTAAAAGTGCTCCAAGTATTTTGATTTTCTTAAATCGAGTCGTTAGATTAGTTAAATTTAAAGTATGTAAAAATTCAAGTGTAAGGGAAATGTTCATTCCCTATGATGTATTATTTTGGATGGTAGGGTAAGAGTGTATGCAAAAAAAATAAAAAAAAAAATAAAAAAAAATCGAAAAATCAAGAAAAAGAAAAAAAAATAGAAAAAAGGAAAAGAGATAAAAACATACGGACTACCAGCCCTTTTTATTCTATGTTCAATTTATGTTTTTGTTATTTTTCATTTATTAGCTTAAGTCGAGTCTAGTCTTGGCTTAGCAACGCCATATTGTACATGTAATTAACTAAGATTGTTAACTCGCCACCAGTAAACTTTCCTTTATCCAACAAAACCGTGTATTTCATATCCCTGTACCTAACATTACAACCCTTTAAAAGACCTCTTTGATAGTTTATCCTAGGTGCTTACGCCATGTGGTGGAGGTTTGATCCTTTCCCAAGCCTATGGTAATCTATTTTGCTATGACAGGTAGTGAGAGATATCTTCCGTTTCCATATTGTAATTTACACTTTATTACACCCGAGAGATGTGAGTATCTAAACACAATTTGTGAGGTGCTAGTGTATCACTTCCGTGCTTGTCTATTGGTCTTTAGTGGAACGATTATTTGTTGTAATTACTTTTATGTTAGTGTTAAATGACCCCTAACTTGTCTTTTGAGTAGAATAAAAGCGCATTTGCTTGAGGACAAGCAAATCTCAAGTGTAAGGGTATACGATGAGACGAAAAATGATCCGTTTTTAGGGGGTCATTTAAGCCCGAATCCGAATTTATTTGATCAAATATTGCCCTAAATCGTTCCTTTTATGATTTTAGGTACTTTGGGAGAGAAATCTGGAAAAAGAAGCAATTCGGGCGTTTTTGGAGCATAAAAGTGAAGAAAACACCAAAGTCTTAATTTTCCATGCTGGGAACAGTAGGTGACGGCGTCAAGAGCAAAACCTTGACGGCGTCAAGAGCAAATTTCATGAATTTCCATGACGACCCAGAACAGATTTGACGGCGTCACGTAGGAAGGGCGTCAAGACTAAAAGAGTCATGACGGCCTGGAAGTGTATAAGTCTTGACGGCGTCAGAAGTGGATCTAGGCAGTCCGAGAAGAGTTTTGGCGGCGAGGTGACGGCGTCACATTGTTTGTCTTGACGCCGTCAGGCCTATTTTTCTATATATAGTTTTCTAATTTTCACACATTAAGAGAAGTTTAAAGAGAAGTTTTGGAGAAACCCTAAGTACGATTTTGGTGCAACTTTTACAGGTTTTTCAAGGGTTCCAAACCCTTGATACCTTGCATTGTAATTGAGATAAGTATTCTTCTAATTCAATCAATAAGTCTATGTGTTGGTTGTCTATATCTTGTTCTTGTCTCAATTCCATTATGCTAGGCTAGATCTATCTTGTGTTTGCTTAGATCTAATGAAACCTAGATGTTAATTATGTGTTGATTACTTGTTTATCTTTGTCTTCGATGAGTGATTTAATGTTAGGCTTAAGAAAACTGGCAAATCTCCACTTGGTAACATGCTTGAACGTCTTAAGAAACATGAACCGAGGCGCACTAGGTCTTTATTGGTTGTATTTAATGCATGAGCCACTGTTTACAATCCCTATAGTTGTGCTGGGCATGGTGTAGGAGGAGATAAGAGCTCATAGAATTTGGGAGTTATGTGTGCCACCCCATGAATGGTATTAAGGAATACGATCCGTCATCCATGCAATTATAACAAGTAATTAACGTGTAAAAGATGTCTAGGGAGTAGTGAAATCTAAGTAAACACATTTTCTCCAATTACTGCTCACAACTTTAGTTTAATTAGCTTAATTTCATTTTTAGTATTTTATTTTGATTGCATCTTAGTATTGGGTTAGTTGAATAGCAACTAATTCCGCCCAAATCCTTCAAACCCGAGATTTTAATTGCTTTCCATAAAATATAAAAATACAAAAATAATCATCCCTCACCTTTAGAAATAGTATTTAGGCTTTCTAATCCTAGCGACACTATTCCTAAGCTGAACGATCAATCCCCCGGTACTTGTCACTATACTATACTACAACGATCAGGTACACTGCCTGGTGGGGGTTGTAAGCTTCTCGAGATCCCTCGAGAGGTAAAGCCTGTTGCGATTCCCACGCATCAAGTTTTTGGCGCCGCAGCCCGGGGAATAGTTATTGTCTAGGTTAGAATTTCTTTTTATTAGGTCTACTTGCTAGATTCCTTTCTAGTAAGATTTTATTTTTATTTTTAGGTTTTTTTTAGTCTATCTATTTCTTTGTGTCCTTTGTTCGTAAACTTTTTTCGATGGAGCACAATAACATTGATCGTTTGATTCCTGTTATTCGTGTTTTTCTTCGTAGCATCTTCCAAATGCCCGCCCCACTTCCTTTAGCAGAAAATGAGAACCCTCCTAACCTTTCACCCAACCACCACTTTGACAATAATTCTGAGTTAGAAGAGTCTGATCATGATGATGACCGTAGGGCTAGTCCTTTCTACTATTCAGACTCCGATGAGGATCTTGATGATGGTGATGTGATTAATGAGAATAGGATGGAAGAAGAAATAGACCCTCTTAGGTATGTTGACCCTAGAACTAGGATTGAGTGTGATAGTTCATTTAACATGCAATTCCCTTGTAAGATCGGATTTAAGAGCTTTAATGCCTATTTCAACTCATCTCTTCCAATGAACATAATCTCACGTAATGAATACAATCAAATCATGGTAGATGAGTTAGAGTACAAAGGAGAAAACATTATTGCTAAGGAAATACCATTGCATGTGTTTGTAGGAAGCTTGGTTTATCTTGTTGAGTTCATGGTTATGGAGAATCTAGGAGAGTTTATTGATAATAAGTTGACCCAAATTGTGTTTGGAAAACCCTTCAAATGGCTTACCAACCTCGATGAAAAACTCATAGAAGAGTTAATTACATTCTCGGATGGGGAAGAAGATTTTGTCTATCAAATGCCCCGCACACACCCTAGGTTCAAGGATTTTTCCATGGAAAAGTGTAGTAGGTATCCGCCCATAGAGATGCTAAGTGAGAACGATAAGAGAAAAGGACTTAAGTATACTCATGAAAAGAATAAAAGATACTATCGCGGATGCTTAGAATTAGGAGATGATTATAAGAAAGATGAGGCGACTATTAGATGGCTCATACTAGGTTATGTGAGCATAAGCGATACACGTTAACCCATGACCTTGAGTCTAGCTACAAGACTCGTAAATAAAGAAAAGCGCTTCTTGGGAGGCAACCCATGTTTTGTGTGATTTTATTTGTTTGATTGTTATTTGCTTCCGTATGCATGCTTAATTTTTATTGTTGGTTGATCATGTTTCTAAACTAAATAGTAGAAATACTTTACTTTGTTGTTTTGGCCTGGTCTTAACTCCACCTAAAGGTATTTTTGCAAAAGATAAGTGTAAGGGGAAACCCCAAATATGTTTTAAGAAACAAACCGATCATGATTCTCCACAATATTAAATGAACATATGTATTCGTATTTGTTAGAGTCAAATGCTTATATTGAGTCATAATGAAGTTTTGCAGGATTTTCCAGGAAGTAGGACCAAGTTTTTCCAGAAATTTTCCAGAAACTTAACATAAGGATTTCTGCAGGTCAATTCTGACGGCGTCAGGGGTTTACTCTTGACGGCGTCAGGAGTTAAAATCTGGAAATTTTACCGGTTTTGTTTTTCTAACGGAATCTTATGGTTTTTTGTGAATTATTAAGTTTTATAATCTCTAGGAGATCTGCAAACTTCATTCCACAAGCATTATATCTTATCTTGTTTTCTAGGATTTAGTAACTTATATAGAATGCCGCCGATTTTACGCGAGGTTGTCTTGTCTATTTTGTCAGGTTTTACAGGTTATGTATGACAAGAAGATGATTTATATTCTGGAAGGGAAGCTTTGATTATTCATTTTCTTGGAGGAAGATTTAACCTAGCCATCCTATTATCCATACCGAGCGAATCAGGGGAGTATTTGATTTCATTCTCTTTACTTATTTCACTTTTACATTCTTTACTTGAACATTGGGGACAATGTTCATCTTAAGTGTAAGGGGAGGGTAAAAAGATGATACCTTACATATGCACTTTCGCTTGAGTTTGTTTTGTTTGATGGTAGATGTGTAATAAAACTATGAGAAATACTTGTTAGTGCAATTTTAGCGCCAAATTTAAAATTTTTTACAACATTTAGGAGTGAAACTTTAGCCATAGCAAGCGTCTCATGGATAGGAGATTGTATGGCTAGCACATAACCGTATATTCAGAAAAATTTTCCACCCAAATATGTGAGGTTCGCCTTTAGATTTGATAGGAAAAGCATTTACTATTAGTGCTTATGAGTGTACCGGTAGCATTTAGATTCTAGAACTTGCGTTAGTGATGCATCCCGAGACTGCTAGTGAGACTACATTCGTGTGGTAGGATTTACTACATGATAAGAGGCATTAGGATTACCCTTGTGTTAAACCCGTATCATAATTACTTGACCATTTAAGTCATATTACTTGGCTAGTTAAGTCAACTAATTTTTCCCACACCCTTAGCGTTGTACTCATTTTTCGTACATGAAACCCCTAGTACACCCCTCCGAGCCTATCTTTTCGTTTCTAACTTTAAGCATCTTACTTAAAGGAAGAATTTGTTACACCCCACTTAAATGTACAACCAAATCGCCTTAGCATTCCGTGTATGCGCTAATTTTTAGTGCATTATTGTTATTTGTTAAACCCTAAGTTAACTTTCTAATTGATTACATGGTTGCTAAGTCGAGTCATATCCTTGTACATATTGTTTTGGGACGATTGGGACTCATGGGTAAAGTACTTATTTTATGGAGTAATGGGGAAGAACATCACTTATTACCCCCATATGTACGTTAATCTTAAAAGTGCTCCAAGTATTTTGATTTTCTTAAATCGAGTCGTTAGATTAGTTAAATGTAAAGTATGTAAAAATTCAAGTGTAAGGGAAATGTTCATTCCCTATGATGTATTATTTTGGATGGTAGGGTAAGAGTGTATGCAAAAAAAATAAAAATAAATAAATAAATAAAAAATCGAAAAATCAAGAAAAAGAAAAAAAAAATAGAAAAAAAGAAAAGAGAAAAAAACATACGGACTACCATCCCTTTTTATTCTATGTTCATTTTATGTTTTGGTTATTTTTCATTTATTAGCTTAAGTCGAGTCTAGTCTTGGCTTAGCAACGCCATATTGTACATGTAATTAACTAAGATTGTTAACTCGCCACCAGTAAACTTTCCTTTATCCAACAAAACCGTGTATTTCATATCCCTATACCTAACATTACAACCCTTTAAAAGACCTCTTTGATAGTTTATCCTAGGTGCTTACGCCATGTGGTGGAGGTTTGATCCTTTCCCAAGCCTATGGTAATCTATTTTGCTATGACAGGTAGTGAGAGATATCTTCCGTTTCCATATTGTAATTTACACTTTATTACACCCGAGAGATGTGAGTATCTAAACACAATTTGTGAGGTGCTAGTGTATGACCTCCGTGCTTGTCTATTGGTCTTTAGTGGAACGATTATTTGTTGTAATTACTTTTATGTTAGTGTTAAATGACCCCTAACTTGTCTTTTGAGTAGAATAAAAGCGCATTTGCTTGAGGACAAGCAAATCTCAAGTGTAAGGGTATATGATGAGACGAAAAATGATCCGTTTTTAGGGGGTCATTTAAGCCCGAATCCGAATTTATTTGATCAAATATTGCCCTAAATTGTTCTTTTTGTGATTTTAGGTACTTTGGGAGAGAAATCTGGAAAAGGAAGCAATTCGGACGTTTTTGGAGAATAAAAGTGAAGAAAACGCCAAAGTCTTAATTTTCCATGCTGGGAACAGTAGGTGACGGCGTCAAGAGCAAATTTCATGAATTTCCATGACGACCCAGAACAGATTTGACGGTGTCACGTAGGAAGGGCGTCAAGAGTAAAAGAGTCATGACGGCGTGGAAGTGTATAAGTCTTGACGGCGTCAGAAGTGGATCTAGGCAGTCCGAGAAGAGTTTTGGCGGCGAGGTGACGGCGTCACATTCTTTGTCTTGACTCCGTCAGACCTATTTTTCTATATATAGTTTTCTAATTTTCACACATTAAGAGAAGTTTAAAGAGAAGTTTTGGAGAAACCCTAAGTACGATTTTGGTGCAACTTTTACAGGTTTTTCAAGGGTTCCAAACCCTTGATACCTTGCATTGTAATTGAGATAAGTGTTCTTCTAATTCAATCAATATGTCTATGTGTTGGTTGTCTATATCTTGTTCTTGTCTCAATTCCATTATGCTAGGCTAGATCTATCTTGTGTTTGCTTAGATCTAATGAAACCTAGATGTTAATTACGTGTTGATTACTTGTTTATCTTTGTCTTGGATGAGTGATTTAATGTTAGGCTTAAGAAAACTAGCAGATCTCCACTTGGTAACATGCTTGAACGTCTTAAGAAACATGAACCGAGGCACACTAGGTCTTTATTGGTTGTATTTAATGCATGAGCCACTGTTTACAATCCCTATAGTTGTGATGGGCATGGTGTAGGAGGAGATAAGAGCTCATAGAATTGGGGAGTTATGTGTGCCACCCCATGAATGGTATTAAGGAATACGATCCGTCATCCATGCAATTATAACAAGTAATTAACGTGTAAAAGATGTCTAGGGAGTAGTGAAATCTAAGTAAACAAATTTTCTCCAATTACTGCTCACAACTTTAGTTTAATTAGCTTAATTTCATTTTTAGTATTTTATTTTGATTGCATCTTAGTATTGGGTTAGTTGAATAGCAACTAATTCCGCCCAAATCCTTCAAACCCGAGATTTTAATTGCTTTCCATAAAATATAAAAATACAAAAATAATCATCCCTCACCTTTAGAACTAGTATTTAGGTTTTCTAATCCTAGCGACACTATTCCTAAGCTGAACGATCAATCCCCCGGTACTTGTCACTATACTATACTACAACGATCAGGTACACTGCCTGGTCGGGGTTGTAAGCTTCTCGAGATCCCTCGAGAGGTAAAGCCTGTTGCGATTCCCACGCATCAGTTTGATCCTTTCCCAAGCCTATGGTAATCTATTTTGCTATGACAGGTAGTGAGAGATATCTTCCGTTTCCATATTGTAATTTATACTTTATTACACCCGAGAGATGTGAGTATCTAAACACTATTTGTGAGGTTCTTGTGTATGATCTCTGTGCTTGTCTATTGGTCTTTAGTGGAACGATTATTTGTTGTAATTACTTTTATGTTAGTGTTAAATGACCCCTAACTTGTCTTTTGAGTAGAATAAAACCGCATTTGCTTGAGGACAAGCAAATCTCAAGTGTAAGGGTATATGATGAGGCGAAAAATGAACCACTTTTAGGGGGTCATTTAAGCCCGGAATTAAATTTATTTGATCAATTATTGCCCTAAATCATTTCTTTTGTGATTTTAGGTACTTTGGGAGTGAAATCTGGAAAAGGAAGCAATTCAGACGTTTTTGGAGCATAAAAGTGAAGAAAACGCCAAAGTCTTAATTTTCCTTGCTGGGAACAGTAGGTGACGGCGTCAAGAAGGAATTCCTGACGGCGTCAAGAGTAAATTCCATGACGACCCAGTACAGAATGGACGGCGTCACGAAGTATGGCGTCAAGAGTAAAATGCATGACGGCTTGGAAAATGCTAACACATGACGGCGTCAAAAGTAGATCAAGGCAGTCCGAGAAGTATTTTGGCGGCGAGGTGACGGCGTCACAAGATTTGTCTTGACGCCGTCAGACCCTATTTCCTATATATAGTTTTCTAATTTTCACATTAAGAGAGAGAAGTTTTGGAGAAACCCTAAGTACGAACTTGGTGCGAATTTTACAGGTTTTTCAAGGGTTCTAAGCCCTTGATACCTTTCATGTGTAATTGAGATAAGTATTCTTTTAATTCAATCAATATGTCTATGTGTTGGTTGTCTATATCTTGTTCTTGTCTTAATTCCATCATGCTAGGCTAGATCTATCTTGTGTTTGCTTGGATCTAATGAAACCTAGATGTTAATTATGTGTTGATTACTTGTTTATAATTGTGTTGGATGAATGAATTCGATGTTAGGCTTAAGTAAACTGGCAGATCTCCAATTGGTAACATGCTTGAACGTCTTAGGAAACATGAACTGATGTGCACTAGGTTTTACTGGTTGTATTTAATGCATGAGCCACTGTTTACAATCCCTATGGTTGTGCTGGGCATGGCATAGGAGGAGATAAGAGCTCATAGGATTGGGGAGTTAAGTGCGCCACCCCATGAATGGTATTAAGGAATACAATCCGTCATCCACGCAACTATAACAAGTAATTAACGTGTAAAGATGTCTAGGGAGTAGTGAAATCTAAGTAAACACATTTTCTCCACTTATTGCTCACAACCTTAGTATAATTTAGTTTATTTTCATTTTTAGTATTTTATTTTGATTGCATCTTTAGTATTGGGTTAGTTGACTAGCAACTAATTCCGCCCAAATCCTTCAAACCCGAGATTTTTACTTGCTTTCTAAAAAATATAAAAATACAAAAAGAATCATCCCTCACCTTTAGAACTAGTATTTAGGCTTTCTAATCCTAGCGACACTATTCCTAGCTGAACGATCAATCCCCCGGTACTTGTCACTATACTATACTACAACGATCAGGTACACTGCCTGGTGGGGGTTGTAAGCTTCTCAAGATCCCTTGAGAGATAAAGCCTGGTGCGATTCCCACGTATCATAACCACACCTGTTCATCGACACCACTCCAACATATAACACACATAGAACTTCGGGACGAAGTTCCCCGTAAGGGGTAGAGACTGTAACAATTCGCAATTTCAGGTTAATTACTATTCCCGGAAATTTCACTATTCACTTTTACTATTCATTTTTCCCGAAATTTGATTTTTGTTTCTTGGCCTCGAGTGATAAATCATTTCCATGGCAAATTAAAAGTTTGACACTCATCAGGTCATTTTCGTGAAAGTTAATAAGGGATTACACGTTTTAGGGTAAAACGTCATTCAAAAATTCTATGCACAACGAAACTCGACCGCGTT
Source organism: Artemisia argyi (assembly GCA_030686995.1). Taxonomy (NCBI): domain Eukaryota; kingdom Viridiplantae; phylum Streptophyta; class Magnoliopsida; order Asterales; family Asteraceae; genus Artemisia; species Artemisia argyi. Next base: position 43,464,438 of record CM060676.1, on the reverse strand, counting down.
AAGTGACCCCGCATCAGAAAAATGTTTAACACACTCATGATTTATTTGAGAATTAATCATGACTGAGAAAAACATGACCAAAATAAGCCTCGGCCGTGAAAAACTGGAATTTTTAGTTTTAAGCGTTTTTACTCAGCCATAACCTTAGCCTATACCTACACCGCGTTTCTAAGACGATTTGAGTTTTCAACTTATTAGAAAAAGTCAACATATTTTTCCCTCCTCCTTTGACCAAAAATCATTCCTTGATTTTATAAGTCATTCCTTGATTTTTAGTTTTACGGTTTTATGTCTAAAAGACATTTAATACCAACCGACACTAGACTGAGCCCAGTCTAGACATTATAAGTCATTTTAAATCATTATTATCACATTAGAAAAGTAACATTTTACTTTTCTCAATTTTACGCAATATTCGTACGTTTTACGTATTACGCGTTTTAGACCCATGATTCCAGTTTTACCAGGGTTTTAGCACCCCAATGGAACCTACCACTCATTTTATATTTTATTATGGAGTATTTTGACAAGTTTAACCATTCTTCCAAGTTTCGTATTTTTACGATACCCGGTTTTACGTTTTGTGACTTAACCATTTACGGTTAGCATTTTACGGAGCCAAAACTAGCTCCATAAGTAGGATAATATCAACCAAAGCCAACTCATTCCCTCCTTATCCATGTGAACCGACTTAGGGGGGGGATTCAGCCCCTTGGGTGGCTTAATCTCATGCTTTGTGATCTAGGATCATTACAAGTGTTGAACTTGTTCACCAAGGTTTGACTAGTCCATGTTCTAACCTCCTCAAAGCCATATATAATCCCTCCTTCCCCTTCATTTGTACGTACCACATAACACACACCATCCTCTCAACCTTAGCTCATTTACTCTAAGTTTCATCCAAGGATCAAGTGCTACAACAACATCTAAACCCTAGTTTGGTTTTGATTCATCAAACTACTTCCAAACCCTAGAAACTTTGGTGATTTCTCTTGATTTTGAATGTACTCATACAAATGCATTAATATTTGAGACATGGGTATGACAGCAAAGTACCTACCGGGATAAATCTGCCGATCGATATTGGTACACGTTAACGTTTTGGTGTCATAAGCTTAGTAATTATAATACCTGTTTTGTTTTCCAAACATTGGTGTGAGTCTATAGCTCACACTACCAACATATTGTGTTCAAACATTAAACAAACTCTATGAATATCACTCAACCTTTGTGTTGACCTCTCAAGCATGTATTTCAGGTTCATGACGATCAAGGATGGCACGGAAGGGCACGGATACTCAAGAGGGCTATAAATTTTATTATCATTCAAAAACTCATTTAATGTAAATTGTAAACATGGAACCATTTGGGACCTCATTTTATAATCTCTGATATTTATATAATTTGAATGATAAATCTTTTAAAACGACTCAATTAGAGTTCGTTTTCTATTATTGTGACTATTGTGCCGTCGAGTAACACCCAGTTTGAATTCCGCTGCATCCATGAATTGGGGGTGTTACAGACGGGAATGGTCCCATGAAATCGATACCGCAGACATCAAAAATCTCACAGACTTGGATAGCATTTTGAGGCATCTCGTCTCTCTGAGAGATTTTTCCTTAAAACTGGCAAGAATCACATGATTTAACCAATTCATGGGCATCCCGATAAATCTTCGGCCAGTAGAAGCCGGAATCAAAAACTTTCTTAGCGGTGAAGTTGGCACCATGATGTCCCCCCGTGGGTCCATTGTGCCATGAGAATTTTAGTGGCTTCCTTGCCGTGAACGCACCGCCGGATCACTTGATCCACACAGATTTTGAACAAGTAGGGGTCGTCCCAGAAATAACGTTTAACATCTTTGAAGAATTTCTTCTTTTGTTGGAACGACATCCCTTTCCTTATGAAATTCCCTGCATGGTAATTCGCAAAGTCTGCGAACCATGGGGTACTAGGATCACTGTGTGATAAACTCCCAAGTGTCTCGAGAGGAAATGTTTCGGTAATTTCCTTTTTCTCGAAATCACTTTGATGGGGATTCTCTAAACGTGAAAGGTGATCAGCAGCAAGGTTCTCAGCTCCCTTTTTGTCTCGAATTTCAACATCGAATTCTTGAAGGAGTAGAACCCATCGCATCAATCTTGGCTTAGCATCTTGCTTTGCCATTAGATACTTAAGAGCCGAATGATCCGTATACACTATGCATTTCTTTAAGACGAGATAAGGTCGGAACTTTTCAAAAGCATAAATGACGGCTAACATTTCTTTTTCAAAAGCATAAATGACGTGCCTGGAGCATTGCATAAGCCGAAAGGCATACGTCGGTAAGCAAACGTTCCATAAGGGCAAGTGAAAGTGGTCTTTTCCTGGTCTGGAGGGTCAATCAGAATTTGAAAGTAACCAGAAAAGCCATCGAGAAAACAATAGAACTCATTTCCCGCTAAACGTTCGAGCATTTGGTCCATAAATGGAAGTGGGAAATTGTCCTTACGAGTCGCATCATTCAATTTCCGGTAATCAATACACACTCTCCATCCGGCAACAAGACGTGTCGGAATCAATTCATTATCTTCATTAGTTACTACGATCATTCCACCTTTCTTTGGAACACAGTGGACCTGGCTAACCCATGAGCTATCCGAGATTGGATAAATCATTTCAGCATCGAGGAGTTTGATAACTTCCTTTTTGATAACCTCATGAATTTTCGGGTTAACCCATCGTTGTTGTTGGATGGAAGGTTTGTAATTATCTTCAAGCAAAATTTTGTGAGTACAAAAACGAGGGTCAATACCCTTGATATCGGAAATTTGCCAAGCGAGCACTTTTATGCTTCTTGAGCACATCTAAGAGACGGGTCTTCTCCTCATCTTTAAGGTCTTTCGAAATTATGACGGGAAGTTTATCGGTTCCTTCTAAAAAAGCGTATTCAAGATGAGGAGGTAAATTCTTGAGTTCAGGCTCCGGAGGATTCTCAGTAGATGGCTTAACTTCTTTAACATCAGCCATTTTAAGGTCCATCAGAGGGAGAGACGGAGTCGGGTCTTCATTCAACAATTTTTCAATCAAAAGAACATCTCCCTCCGGGTCGCAAACGGAATGATCAATTTCCGGTGAAATCGAATCATTAGAGAGAAAGGCCTCGATCTCTTCCAAGATGAAATCACTTCCCTCAAATGGAGTAAGGGAAGGGGAAGGATCGGATACAATTGGTTGAGAAGAAGGAGTAGGATTGCCACGCGAAGCATTTTCAGTAAAACCGAGAAGTTCTTGAGAATAATCCTCCGTAGCAATATCAATAACATCGATACAGTTTACGGAAAAAATTTTATAATCGGAGGAGTATCTCGTGGTTTGATCCAAATTAAACGTTAAGGCTTCGGTACCAATGCGTAGGGTAATTTCTTCATCGTAAACATCAATTAACGCACGGCCAGTCCTTAGGAAACCTCTCCCGAGAATGAGAGGTACCCGTGGATCAGCATCAAAATCAACAATGACAAAATCAGCGGGGAAATGAAACTTTCCCGCATTGACGAAAACATCCTCGGCTATTCCCATCGGGCGGGAAGTAGTTCGGTCGGCAAGCTCGAGGGTCATGCAAGTAGGAGTCAAATCGGGTAAAGACAACTCTTTCCAAATAGATAATGGCATTAGGTTAATGCTAGCACAGAGATCGGCCAAGGCGAAGCATTCTCCCATCCCCGGAAAGTTGCAAGGAATGAGAAATCGACCGGGGTCTTCAAGCTTTTCGGGAAGCTTTTTGAGGATAACCACCGAGCAATTCTCATTCAATGGGGTTTTTGCCATTTCAAACAATTTTTCCTTGTTATGCAAAAGATTTTTAACCATAGATGCAAATTTCGGCATTAAAAGTATAGCATCCGCGAAGCTAATGTCGAAGTGTAAATCTTGGAAGATTTGGAAGAACTTCTCCATTTGATGATTAGCTTTATCACGGAGATTCTGATCGTTCAATCTTGATGGATAAGGCAATTTGGTCTTGACTGGAACTTCTTTTTCTGGTTCAACAACTTTTTCCTTCTGCTTTGATGGCTGGACAACCGGAGGTTGGACGTATTCGGTACTTCCGTTATTAGTAGAAAGAACCGGGTCCTTTGTCGCCTCGGTCTCACGGTCAACTACCTTAGGAGGAAGAGAAGACGAGGTAGTCGGAGCCGTGGGTCCATCGTATGAAACACCACTTCGAGTCGTGATCGCTTTAACATCGCCCCTCGGGTTAGCGATCGTGTTGCTTGGAAGAGTACCTGAGCCCGAGGGTCGATCATTTAAAGACTTCTTCAATTCAGCCATTTGATTAATTAGCATTTTACTCATTTCCTATTGACTTTTCATAAATTGGTTAAGTAACTCATCCGAGGACGACTGATTTTGATTCACAACTGGATTTTGGCTTTGAAAATTTTGTCCACGGTTGTTGTTGTTGAAACCTTGATTTTGAAAATTTTGATTTCCATGATTGTAATTAGCATTTTGAAAATTTCCGTAATTTCCTTGGTTTTGAAAATTCCCTTGATTCAGGCCTTGATTGTAATTCCCCCGATTTTGATGAAAACCTTGGTTTTGATTTTGAAAACCATTGTTCATCCGGTTTTGATTTTGATTCTGGTTAAATTGATTGTTTCGGTTTTGCACGTTATGATTCACTTGATTGACTTGATTCGGTTGATTGAAACCGGGTGGTCCAAGATAATTGTTAGAATGGTAGCTAAAAAGATTTTGGTCCCCCTGTGGGTGGTAACCGTTACCGCCCATATTATAGGTTCCCAAAGTAGCATACACATTCTCGTGAGTGAAGCTACCGGAGGCTGGGCACTCAAAATACGAAAGAGGACTACCAAAAGTCTCACAAACATGGTTGACCATATTAACTTGATGGTTTTAGACTTGATTAGAAGATCTTTCAATAGCCATTGATTCAACTTTTTTAGTGAGAGCAGCTATAGCATTCATAGCTTCATCATTAAATTTGCTACTAGCAGTTGAAGTTTGAAGCTTGTTTCTAGCTATCCTCACTTTAGCTTTGTTCTCAATAATTGTGAAGGCATCTTGAATGTTTCGGGTTAACAAGTTTCCACCAACAGCAGAATTGAGTGAGTCTTGATCGGCAAGACTCAACCCATTGTAGAAAGTATCAATCTGATGCAGAGGTGAAAACCCGTGATTTGGACATTTTTCCAACAACTCCTTAAATCTATCCCAAGCTTCGCTGAATGATTCATCGAAAGCTTGCTGAAATCGAAAGATTTGAGTTCGGAGATTAGATGTTTTTTATGGAGGGTAAAAATGATTCACGAACTTTGATGCAAGATCATCCCAAGTATGAATTGAGTTCGGTGGTTCCTTTTCAAGCCAAGTTCGGGCTGCTCCCTTGAGGGAGAAAGGAAACAATTTCATTTTAACCACATCATACGGTACTTGATTTAACTTTATAGTTTCAGTGATGTCGATGAAATTCCTTATGTGAACATAAGGATATACACTTTCTAAACCGTGAAATGAGATACTCGTGATGATGTTGAGTAACTTGGGAATCACGATGGCTCTCCTCACACCATTGAATGGTGATTGGAGTTATTCCTCCATCGGACGCAAATCGTAAGCCGGTTGGGGTCCCATCGGAGGGATCCCGTTGTTTTGAGCACCACCCATCGGCGGGGGTCCCAAGTGTTGTTCGTTCTGGTTCATTTCCTCCGTGGTTGGGAAAAGAACTCGGTGTGTGTGACGAAATAAACTTTCTGGATTCGAATATGGAGAAATAAGACATTTAGAAGATGAACGGGTTGTTCATACACCACAAAAATCAAAAATAAAAGGAAAATCAAAATGGAAAAAGGAAATATTTTTGTATTTTTAATTTGGAATTATTTTTGGCTTTTTTAATATATTGGAAAACAAAATTCAAAAACTTAAAACTTTTATTCTCTTTTTGGTAACCGTTACGTTAACCGAAAACCGTTTCCTTAATTACTACGCGCAGCAGAGCGAGAGAGAAGAATGGATCTCTCTTCGGTCTGCAATTTAATGTCAAGACCTCCGTATTCCCCGTTTAGTTGGTTGTAGCAAGAAAGTAATCCGATAACGTTTAATTTCACGATCTCTTTTGTTGTTTTTTTCGGAATGGTGTACAACGTTCTCTCGAGAACGAGGATGTTATTTTATTTTTGGATTTTTGAAAACACTTTAGTAAAAGTGTTTTTGATTTTTTTACTTTTTATATTTTTATAGAAAATATATACAAGAAAGAGGAAGGTTTTCAAAACACGATTCGAAAACGAAAATCAAAATTCACTTCAACCTTCCCCGGCAGAGGTGCCAAAATTTTATTGCTCAAATTAGTATATAGTATAGAGTATTTATATTTCTCGAAAGGATTTGAAGGAAATACAAATCCCGAGATCGTAGTCCGCGTGAAGGTGTGAATGGAATTTCAAATTCCCGGTTCGTGAAACGTGTCGTGAAAGTGGGAAAAAGTGATATTAATGAGATCTAAACTAATGAATATGAAAATGAAGCACAATTATCCAATTAAGCAAGTAATTCAACTAAGGTAATCTAAAATGTAACGTAGAATCGAAAACGTAAGCTAAAACGTAAAATAAACGTAAACGCGCGAAATAAAAAAGTGAATTCTAAGCTATACTAATCCTACGGGCTTGAAAATAATTTTCCTAAGTTAAAAATGATAAAAGAAAATTTTGAGAAAAAGAAAAATATTTTTTTGACTTTTTATTTAATTTTTATGAATTAAATACTAAATTAACTAATTAAAAATTAAAAGAAAATGGAAATTAAGTGAGAAAAATACAAAATTAATTTTGAAAATTCTAAAATAACTAAAACCTAATTTTAAAACTGGAAATATATTTTTTTTGGATTTTTGTGTAATTATTTTGAATTAAAAACTATTTTAACTAATAAAAAAGTAATTAAAATTCAAATAAAATGGGAAAAATGCAAAATTAATTTCTAAAAATCTAAAATAAATGAAAACTATTTTCTAAAATATATATATTATATATATATATATATATATATATATATATATATATATATATATATATATATATATATATATATATATATATATATATATATATGAAAACTAATAACAGAGATTTATAAAAACTAAAGTAAATTTAAACAAGCTTAAAGAACCAGAAATTAGGAGCTTATAAGAACTAAGAGCTGAATGGTAAATGCTAAATAAAAACTGAATAACCAACAAAATTATGAAACTAATAAACTTTTATTAATTTGAAAAGCAAATTACATTAAAAACTCATTACAATAAAAAGAAATTTAAACCTAAATTTAACTCTCTTAATTCCTACATACTAAACATGAGGCAGGGAGCACTATTTATAGCCTAAGAGAGGCAGTTTGGAAGCTTGATGAAGGTCCCAGAAACAAGGATATCATCCACACGATTTACTCTTACTAGAAGCTTCATGAAATCCTTGATCCTCAGCCCTTGGATCTTCTAACCTTCAATGATTGGTCCATACTTGCTCCCAAGGATTGCCAGCGTAGCATTCTATCTGTCAGCACATGTCAAGATGGTTCTGGAATATCCCAATCATTGGGTAATTATTGGTACGAGGTTAATTAGAGAGTGGGGGTAATTCTAGGGTTCTAGTGAATAGTAAATTCTGGTTTTGGGATAAAATTGGGGGCGGGAAGGGGAATTGGTGTTTCTATTGTTATTTGACCGGGTATGGTTTGATTTGACCGGGTTAAGAGGTTTTGGATATAAAGAGTAGGTTGGGTCGGGTAATATGGGAGGTGGACTATTAACTTTGGGCCAGCAGGTGTGGAATAAGTGTTAGGATCCATTTGGTTTATTTAGTTTTAGGATTAGTATTAATCATAAGGACCAAATGTGACAATCTGAATTTCCAGGGACCAATACTGCTAATCTTCCAAACTTTTATCCAAGGGCCAATGTTGACATTCTTTGATTCATGAAGGACCATGTTTGACTTTTCTTCAAATATTTCATCAAAGGACCAATTTTGTCAAAATGTGAAACTTGGAGGACTGAAATTGCCAAGCTCTTCAAACTTTGACCAGGGACTAATTTTGGCACTTCATGAATCTTTGAGGATTTTTCTTGATGTTTTGAGCTTTCTTAGATCATTAAGCTTCCCCAGTTCCGGATTTTGACCTTTCTCCATTCTCGTGCTCGTTTTCGTCGGTTTTGGCTTTGTTTTTGACCATTTTTCACATATCCGTACCTGCACATACACAAATACAAAAAAACACATTTTCTTGGCATATTATATTTGGTTAGTATTTGGTATTTTTGGTCTGATTTAAGGTCTAAAAAGGATGTGTGAATAAGCACACATCAATCTTCTCCAACTCCGAGATTAAGTTTCTTTTGTTTGGCCCGAATTATTGCATCATTGGTGTGCAAGAATGGTCTTCCTAGAATTAGAGGGACTTTGGTGTCATCCTCTATTTCTAGGATAACAAAATCTACTAGGATGATGAATTTACCAACTTCAACTAGCATGTTTTCAGCTATCCCAACAGGATATTGAAAAGATCAGTATGCTAATCGAACGCTCATTTTGGTAGATTTGAGAGTTTCTAGAGAAAGTTTGGCATAGCGAGAATATGGCATAAGATTTATACTTACGCCAAGATCGGCCAAGGCATTGCAAGAAAATGTTTTGCCAAAATTACAAGGAATCAAAAAACATTCAGGATCTCCTAATTTAGGTAGAACTTTGTTTTGGATTATTGTTGAAGAGTCATCGCTTAAAAAGTCTGCAGAAATTTGTTCTAATTTATTCTTATTACTTACGAGTTCTTTCAGGAATTTGCCGTAGTTTGGTATTCCAGCAATGACATTGATTAACATTAATTCAAACGGCACGAATCATATCAAGAAATTTTCCATATTGAGCTTACATTTTCTCTTTTCTAAGACGTTGGGTATATGGAATTTTTGGTTTATATGGTTTCAGAACAGGTGTTTCAGGAACTTCTTTTGTTTTGAGTTTTTTCTGAGGAGCCAGTTCATCTTCTTCCTCACTGTCAATTTCAACAGTTAGTTGTGTTTGACTAAGATTAGGTGGTGGGTCATATGAAGTACCATGTCTAGTAGTTATGGCATTCACATGTTCATAACGAGCTTGAGGTGGTTGATAAGGTCTAGAGGTACCACATCTTGGGTTAGGTGTAGTAATACTAGGAAGTGATCTAGGAGATCGACTAGCTTGCTTTTCGGCTAGTCTGTAGCATTTTTCTTCTAGATTTTGGATAGAAGCTTGGTGACTTTTGGTTGTGGATTCTAAATTCTGTTTAAGATCCATAATAGTCTCTTTGACAAATGTATTTGTAGATTGTTGCGATCTAATGAATTTGCTGAGTTGTTTTTGTCAGAATATGATAATCTTGGTTGATCTCAATTATAGTTGGATCTTTTTCTAGTACGCCATTTATCACGATTTCGATGTCCGTTATGATAGTCATCGTAAAAACGAGTTCGTCTAAATGATTGCATAAATTTGGCTTCTTCTTCGCGAGACATGGGTGTGTCATCATCCTTGCAGTTTGCAGTTGAATGGTTTCCACCACAGTTATTGCAAGTCTCAGGCTTCTGTTTCATTTCTCTGTACTGAGCATCCATTCTGAGGGTCATGGCATCCATTCGAGCCATTATTTTGTCAGTATCAGAAGTACTACTGCCTTCATCGGCGAAAGCAACAATTTTGCAAATAGCGGTTTTCGGTTTTTGATTTTTAGCCCAATCATGTTTGAGTAAAACTTTGTCTTTGAGTAGTTAGTAGGCTTGATTTGGGGTTTTGTATAGGAAAATTCCTCCTGCAGTAGCATTTAAGACTTCTTGTGTGCTCTCGTCAAGTCAATGGTAAAAGATTTATATTATATTTCCTTTACTTAGACCGTGTCCATGACAATTCCTGAGCATCTCTTTCATTCGTAATCATGCTTCAGTCAATGTTTCTCGATCTTGATGAGAAAAACCACGGATTTCACCGAGAAGTCGGTCAAATAATTCTGGGGAAAGGATCGGCTTATGAAAGCAGTACGAAGTTCATCCCATATTGCTATGGTTCCTTCGTCGAGTTCGTCTAACCAGGTTTTTGCTTCCCCGGTTAGGGATAATGGAAACATCATGAGCCGGATGGCTTCCTTCTCAGTCTTTCCATATCTAAACATTTCACAAATTCCACGAAACTCATGGATGTGTTTATGAGGATCGGTTTCGTTTCTTTCATGGATGTGTTTATGAAAAAAAGTACGTCGTGATCGTGGAATAAGAGCGACAGTCTACGTGAAAAAGCGGAGGTCTAATGAGACAGAGCAGTGATATTCGAATAGTATAAGCACAGAATGTAATCCAAATTTACCTAAGATGATTAAATAAATGAAAAAAGAAAAAGTGCTAGTCCCCGGCAGTGGCACCAAAAACTTTGATATGTCTCGAAAGCTTTAAATTTATAATACTAGTTCTACCGATTCTCTTGATTCAAAACACACGGGTAAAAGTATAACCCTCATTATTAGTAAAGAGTTTTGGTAAGACCAGGTCGTTCCACAGGGACTGAGATTGTTCTTATATATCAATTAACTAATCAAGACAAATCTAGAAAGCGTTTGGGTAATTATGCAAAAAGTAAAATATAATTCAAGTATGGGACAAATATGATTATTTGGATAGTTCATAACTTCATATAACTAAGTGATGGCTAATGATGGTGATCTCAATGATGGAGTAAGTTCAACCAATGATTAGTTGTTTTCGTCAAAATAACATTTCATAGATTAACAAGTGTGATTCAAGACTTATGTTTGCTAGTACTTGAACAAGTGATTAACAAGCTCAAGGACTAATTGCAATGTTGAAACTATATTGTTTATAACTTAACAAAAGCGATTTCTCAATTCAAATGATCAACATACATTGAAAACTATATAATACCAATTGAATCTTTCGACCCTTTCCAATTGACAAGTATAATCAAAAGAGATAAACAATAAATAATAAGTTTAGAACACAACAAGGTTTCAACATAAACAATAAATCAACAAGAGATCATATCACAACCAACCACTTTATTGTATTAACATATACAAGCAACCATAAAGAGTTTAGCCTAACATGGCTTTAGTGATCATGCTTACAGTGGTTGATTCTTTTGAAATGAGCAACATACTTTCTAAATTAGTACAATGATGAAGCCACCTTCACTAGCAATCACTATATTAATATCAAGAGAGTACTTCAACGTTATTGGAACTTTCACATCACTTTATCCCACCAATTGTTGTAATTCGAGATGGAAGAGTTATCAGAGCTTTAGTAATAGTTAGGATGAGAGTTTTGTTGAAATGAGACAGATTGAGGCTCTATTTATAGGCTGGGAGTGACTGATCAGATCCTGAAGTACGCCGCTCTTGGAGTAAGATCAGCGGGCTTCACAAGCAATATCGGTGAACATAGCTGTAAACACCGGCGGGCTTCAGTAGATTTCTTGGCGCCAAAGGGTCATTAATTGAACTGAAGACCGGCGCACTTTACTTAGAAGATCGTCGTACTTTATTATGTTGACTTAGATTTTTACAAGACTTCATACACCCTTGTAACCGGCGTACTTTGATAGGAAGGGTGGCACTCTTTTATACTTTGATAGGCAACATATTGCTCTAGCATCCATATGGCTTAGCTGTGTACACTTTATCTTGGTTCTTGAAGTTCTTTGTCTATCGGACCTGAAATGTATTTTCATGCAATTAAGTATCGAAAGTCCTTCAAATATATTAAGAAACTAACACATTACGCTATATAAAATATGTATAATTCAAGCGTCATCAACTGCCTTCACATTTTCACCTAAAACTCATTCTCGTGTAAAATAAATTTCCTTCAAAATTTTACTAATAAGTTCTTTTGATTTTGATTAAATTTCTAATTTCAATTTTTATTTTTGACAGTCTTAGTAACAATGAAGTGTTGTTGTTGTCAAAGACAAAATGGATTAGAACTAATTCAGTTAGATATGAAATGAAGTGCTTATTTAAGAGCATAAATGGGAAGTTTGGGATTACTTGCTTATATTTATCCAAACACCCAAATGGTAAAACTACTTACTCCGTATTTGTTTAAAAAAGAGGAAGAAACCGTCTATACGTAAAACTTTATATATAGTCGAAAGTCGAAATTGCTTATCTGCTTAGAAAATAAGCACTTACATAAGCAATTTCATACACCCTCTTAATTGTAGATAATGACATTTTTTAAATGCTTATTTAGTTATAGGCTAGTTAACTAGCATATGCTAACTTTAGTGTTTAGGTTTCCTCATTGCAAGTCATACCCCTAACCAAGGTAAAAGAATGCTTCCAGGAAGACCTCCCGCAATTTAGATAAGAAATCCCAAACACCTTAAAAACTACTTTAACTAAACGCTATAAAAAGAATAAAGATAGTTGTAACAAAACTATTAATTCTAAATTTCTACTCAACCGCTAGTTTGTGACTTTACAAACAAATTTAGTATGTTAACAGACGAACAACTGCTTTTCTCCTGCAGTATGTTTTGCAACGGCTTATTGTGTGATTATGATCATTTCATAGCATATAATCGCTTAAAAATTAATATAAAAAACTGTTGGATTTTGTGGGACGAGATATTGCTGATGTATGAATTGCCACTAGATGATTTATTCAACTTTAGATTAGTGGAGCCACTGTCATATAGTGCACCTATATAGAACCAAAAGGACAATGATGAATTGATCGCATGATTTGTAAATTAAAAACATCAAACATGTGTTAATCCATAGATCAAGAACTCATTTGCTAGCCAGCTTTACGAGAAAGCCTTTAAACTAGTACAACATATTATGAATAGCCAAACGAACCATGTAACACAGTTTAGGTACATTAGAAACATTTGGAAGCTATTTATAACCTTCATAACTTGCCACTTAGCAAGCAATGAAACCATTGAAAGACTTATAGTAGTCATGTTGGCAATTTCATATTGCTACCTTGAATGCTTTGATTAGAACATATGCTAATTTTGCTTATTTCTCATACCAGTTTCCCTTCAAAACAAAATAGTTAATGAAAATGACCTAATGTAAGCATACTACAACAACACCTACCTCTCCTATGAATACTTTGATTATAATATATGCTAATTTTGCTTATTTGCCACTAAACCCCTTGGAAAACTCTCCTGTGATATGATAACAGTACAAGAACTTGTTTGAAAACTATAATGCATAAGATCTCACTAAGCCTAATTGACATTGTTATGCTTGAAGACGAAAATCCGAGCGCTGATAGAGGCAGAGCATAAAGTCTGCATTAAGTTACACAGATAAAATAAGATGTGGCAATTTCGATCAATTTATGTTTAGACCCATTTATGTTTAAAAAACAAGATAATTGGGACAATAAAAATAGTATAGCTAAAAAGGGAAATTGTCAAATTAGTCAATGGGGTTAAAATTAGCCCAAAGTGTACTTTTAATATGTACAATGATAACATCAAACTGTGCCAATATTTTAGTGTTAATTTCCCCCTATTATACTCATCTTTTGTATTATTTTACTAGTACATATACTCTTATTTGTTTATATTCTGTTTTCAGGGCAAAGATGAGCATAGGAACGGAAAGACGCGGAATTAGAAGGTTATTTATGAAAATATTTGAAGTATGCAAGATCAGCACTAACTACGACGTAGAGGTGTTTTCTACCTACGCCGTAGCTCTCACCGAAGGCCAAGTCAACGTTTATCAAAGACCTACGACGTAGTCAATATCTCGACTATGGCGTAGTTACTCCTACGAGACTTCTACCGACGTAGCTGACATTCAAGCTACGTCGTAGGTCCTCATTTTACACAGTAAAGAATTCATGTGACCCTTGATGAAGTTACGGTGTAGTTCCTAATATAACTACGCCGTAGAAGTGCCAACAAAAGACCTATGCCCGTAGCCTATGATCCAGCTACAGTGTAGTTGCCAATTACAAGGGCTACGACGTAGGCAACCCTAGAGCTACGCCGTAGCAAAGTCGAGCTCTATAAATACCATCCCTAATTCCATGATTATTCATTCACTTTTCAACACACAAAAGACAGGAGGAATTCAGGGAGCAAGGGGAACGAAGTTCTACCAACATAAAAGTCATTTCCAAGGGAGAATTCACGCTATAATCATAAGTTTTATCATTCATTCCATTTGTATTGAATTCATGTTTACATTTATCATGTTAAACATTTATTTTTCTGTATTTATGAGTATGAAAAGGTGTTTAGCCTCATTACGAAATTGTTATTGCCATGATTTAGTTTTCTAGCATTTATTATCGTTTTATTTGTATACTTTCTTAGCATGTCTTAGGGCACTCTAGTTTTGGTAGTAATGATGTTTGGTAGTTCCATTGAGGCTAGGAGAATTGACCATAGGACCCATAGCGGATAAGGGTGTGTCCTGGTGATAGAAATATCACCATCCATGTGGAAATTTCAACTAACGACCACCTACCAAACAGACTTGCTTAAGGAATTAGAGGGGATGTAAGTTCCGACCGGCCGCATCCGTTAGACTATTCTAGGTTAGTAGAGGCACTTAATGACTCTTGCATCCCATAGGCCAAGGCCAACTAGTGAACTCTTATAATGAATGTTATAGGAATAGGGCAAGGTGTAAGATAGGATTAGACGATTTGACCATCTGAGTCTATCAACTTAAACCCCTAGATGAAACGATAGGATGCATTATTAGAAAACTTGTCATGATAATAACAAGAGTAGTAATTAGGTTAACACTATTCTCCCCATCTGATTTCTCTTCATTATTTACTTGCTTTATTCTTTTTCGTTTCATTAGTTTAATTAATCAATTATCAAAAACCCCTTTTTAATTAATGACACTAAACTTAGATAATTTCTGCACCTTAGCTCTTGGGACGACCTCGTCATTACCATTAGCTATACCATACACGACCGGGTACACTGGCCGATAGTGCATTAGGTAGATGAGCAACTTATAAATATTAAAACCTGGTCGGTAGATCTTGCATCATACAACCTCCTAAACTGCTTTACCGTGAAAGGATTAATTGATTGTGAGCTATTTTTAGAGTAATAATATAAGCACAATAACCATTTATAATTGGACAACAGGTTACTGCCTGCACTAAAAGACCCAGTATGGATTGTTAGCAAATCCAACTAATCCACCATTTTGCAACATTTAATCATAAGCATCATCATCTTCAAACTGCCTGAACGTCATACCTATAATTATGGTCCAACATCTTCTTATATTTCTTGTTTCTAATATTTGAATTGTTTGGTGTGTAGGGAACTGAAACAGTTCAGGCAGTTCCACAGGTGGCACTGTCTCCAAAAGATGAATTTAGTAATGATATCATTGCATCAGAATGGCTAAAGACCCACGTACTTGGTGAAAGAACTCTCGCTCATGGCTTAAAGGTGGTAAGTTTGATCTAACTTAGTATTGTTATTTAAGTGCCATGTGTTGGAAATTTTGATGTAGAATTATGTGAATGAGATATCGTGTCTCATATTAAGGTACTTGGAAGGAAAAAGAAAAGGAAATTGGGTTATAATTTGATGCAGGATTTCTGACCAGGTTTTAATATTTATAAAGTTACTCGTCTACCTATGGTCTACCTTATGCACTAACGGGCAGTGTACCCGGTCGTGTGTAGTGTAGTATTTGGTAAAACCGAAGTCGTTCAAGAGCTATGTGTGTCTAGATTTTAACGCAAGTCTTGTGTCACAGTTTTAAAGGGGTTTATGATTTTTTGATTTAATCAGACTAAATGAACATAAATGAAAAGGTCTAGATCCTTATGGCTGTCAAGGCTTATAGGTAAACTAGTTTGAGTCACTAAGCGCCACTACATGCTAGATTAATTCTTTGTGAGATCCGGTCTCTCGGATCTTAGACCACACATATAACTTCTTAAGTTCATCCAACCCGGAGGGTGATCCTATGGTCAATTCGCACGCAAGGGATATGGTAGTTCTATGATCAATTCTTAACAACCCTCGCAACAGACTACACTAGGGTCCTATGGTCAATTCTCTTAGTGTAATGCGTACAACCGACCTTCAAAACTACCAAAGCTAGAGGATCTATCGAATAACTAAGCATGCAAACACTAGAAACAATAATAAAAGTATGAAAATGTAAACAAAACAATGTAGAAATCATAACTAGGCTAGTACCAAAGGTGCTTAGCCGATCATATTATAAAGTACAGCGGATTCAATGTTTTGCATGTAAATGGAAGACAATAATTTTGAGACGTATAGAGTAGTTTTTTAGTATTTCTTTGATTTCTACATGGTATCAAGAGCCATGAATTCTTTGTTCCATCATCAAACCTTGCCGTTTGTTAAGAAAAAAAAGTTCATTTGTTTGAAGGTTATGATCGTGTGTTGTTTACCGGTTTGAAGGTTATGATCGTTGGTTGTCATTATCTAAATCAAATTTATTTGGTTTAAATGTTAGTCTTATTCACACTTGCCGTCGGTTGAAGAAAAGAAAAGAAAAAAAAAAAAGTGGTGGCCCTATGTTTGATTCGAGTAAGTTCATTTGTATTTTTAATCATGAGAGTGGTGGCAATCATGCTTAAAAAAATCATACCTCTCAACCCACCAATAATATCATGCCACCTCATTCATACTTTTTTCATACCTTTCAATCCATTTTAGTGGCAACCATGATTCACCATACCTCAACTATTTTTTTTCATAAATTATATTAAACAATTTAATAAAAACATAAATATTTCATTAATAATTAAAAGAACATTACATAATACTTGAAAAAAAAAACATAATTATATCTAAAAATCGATAAGCCATCCATATTTCGCCGCATACTCACGTTTTTTGGCAAGAGCGATTTCTCGCATAACCGGATTAGTTATGTGATCGTGCGGATCGTAATAGAACTTCATCGCCCGAATCATAGCCTTTTCTTCAGCATTAGCGAGTTGTGCCGCCATCAACTTTTCGGCCAATTCATCCTTTGCACGTTTTTTTTCCATCGCCGCCCCCATTATTTGTGCTTTCTTTGCCGTGTAGCTCTCGAAGTTCTCAACAACACTATTCTTTGTCGACGCCTCGCTATCGGACTTTTTCCCTTTTCTTTTCCGTGTAGGAGTTGTGTCGTCATTTAGATCGGGAATAACAGTTTCGACATTGTCATTGCTTCCCGACTCGTAGTAGCTAGATTCCGACGAATTTCTTTGTTTGTCGGAATGTGATGCCGAAGATGCTTGAGCAAAACATGGTTGTTGCAACCATTTGTCTTCTCCCCTAACAACCTTCCATGCTTCAATATGAGTAAAAGACTTGCCATTTGTTTTTTTATCATAATCGGCCATGGCATTAGTCATGACGTTAATATCGTCACACCCACTCTCACGAATACGAGTCTACAATTATAAGTGTAAGAGTATATAAATAAACACAAACATATAAATTAGGACTAAGTTTGTAGATACGTAACAAACTTTCTCAAAAGTACCGAAATACGTAATGTACTAAATATAATCCATATATCGCTAACATACTTTCAAATTTTGCACATAATACGTAATGTGACCGGATAGTAGCAGGTTTTTTCATACGTGGCCTTTTTATTATTTTTGTTAAGTACACGTCATTAGTTACCCAGTTTGTTTGGTACCCAAAATGTTAACCCAACTTCTTTTTGACCCGATTGGCCTTATATTCACCCAATTTGTGTAAAAAAAAAATAAAAAAATAAAAAAAATAAAAAAAAAAAAAAAAAAAAAACACACACCTAGATCTTATTTTCTCCAAAAATCAAATTCACTCAAGCAAATAATGTAACCCTAATCCTAATTACATTGCAATGTCTTCTTCTTCCCACAATAGCAATTATTCTCGCAATCGTGCTCCTCCAACTCATTGCAAATGCAACCTTCCTTTGGCTAAGCGTGTTTCTTGGACTGAGCGAAATCCAGGGCGTCGTTTTCTTGTTTGTCCAAGGCCATCGGTATTTTCTTGTTTTATTATTTCGATAAAGTAGGTTTTTTGCAGCATATTGATATATATATATATTTTTTTTTGTTAGTCTTCTCGTCATAGGTGTGATGCTTTTTATTGGATTGATCGAGAGTTGTATGGTTGGTATAAAGGTGTATTGTATGAGATGTATGTGAGTATGAATCTAGAGCAAAGAGATGCGTTTGAACATGAGGTAAACCAACAAGAGAGGGAAATTGAGTATCAAGAAAGAATTGCTTATTTGGAAGAAGAAATAAGATCAAAAGCAAATATTGTTGATGAATTGAAAAGTGCAAAATCAAATGTTGTTGGTTGGAGAAAGATTTCTACTTTCTTAATGGTTCTCATGTTTGTAATGCTTATGTTGTTGTTAGTTGCTCTTTGAACTTTCCATGTTAATGTAATGTTGGTCTTTTGGCACTTAAATTAGTGTAATGGTAGGCTTTTGGAACTGATATTAGTATAATGGTAGTCTTTTGGCACTTCTGAATGTATGTAACAATGTAGGGAAGTAGCACTTTTGTACAAGCCCAATGAAGTATGTAAAATAAAGTATGTAATGAAATCTATCATCCTTTGAATCTGTTTTGTGTTTTTGCAAAATGTTTGTTATTGGCACTTATATTGAGTTGGTTATGTTATTGGAGTATATTGGGTTATGTTATTGCACTTGGAAAACATACCTGCACATGGATGGCAAGCAGATTGCACATCACCCAAGCCTGTTGCACATGCCCAAAGCATAATGCTTCCAAAGTAAATACCATTTTACATGTTAAATACCAAACTGCACTTGCTCCAATAAAATAAAAAAATGGACAACACACATAATCATTAAAACTGCATAGATAGATAGGCAAAATGTTAAGTGTTTACAGGCACCAAGGTGGTTACAAAAGTTGTGCCATGTTTTGCACACCTATCTAACAGTTATAGTGCTGGCTACAGACACTAATATGGTTCCAACAAAAGGTGTGCCTTTCCAGCTCACACATTTAATAGTTATAAAACCTACTTACATAACAAGTTTTGATACAAAAGCATTGAAACAGATAAATTTAGAGACTAAATGGTCTGTCTGGAGTTTTCCCAGTGCCATCTACAGGGTAGTTGAACTTCCTCCTCTTGGCAATCCTTTCTGATCTAGGCCTTGGTCTCACCTCAGGTCTTGGTCTTAGTGCTCTTTCAGTTTGACTTTCTTCAGTAGGAGCTTGCACTAGATGTGGAGGAATTGGTTCAGGTTGTGACTCTTCCACACTAACATCTTGTACTCCTTCTGAGATTGAGGGAAGAGTTGCATTATGTTCATCAAGTGCTTCATCAAGTGCTGCTAGTTCACTCAATGTAGCTCTTCTATCCATTAAATTTTCTGAGAAGGTATCATTATTCCAATCTAGATCATCCCAATCTTGGTAAATTTTTCCATTTTGTTCCCTCTCGGCTTTTTTCCTTTCCTCTTCTTCCAATACTTCTCTTTCTGCTTCCACATCTTTCTTGTACTGAAGTTCCTAGCAGTTCAACATTATCAAAGATGGTATGGTTAGTAGTTGTTATATTCATATTAAGTGGAAGTATCATTATCAATTTTTTGAAAGCAAAAAAGGAAAATAAATAAGTATGGTACCTGTGTATCAGTGGTACCATCACATTCTTTACTTGCACACCCAACACCTTTGCTTCCAGATCCACCCCTCTTGCTTCCAGATCCACCCCTCTTGCTTCCAGACATACTTGCAGACCCTCTACCTCTACTTGCAGTCCCTCTACCTCTACTCGTAGACCCCCTACCTAGGCTTACAGACCCTCTACCTCTACTTGCAGTCCCCCTACCTATGCTTGCATTACCTCCACCTCTCTTGCTTGTTTCCCCAACTTCTTTTTGAGACTTACAGTCATCATTGATGGTAATACCAGATTTTCTTTTTACACATTTTGGTGGCCTTGGTGGATCAGTATTTCTTGGTTTGTAAGTTTTAGGATTAGTGCAACTAGCCTTGTTATGACCTTTTCTCCAACAGTTTTGACAAGTCATAACCCTTCCAAATCTACTAACATGATGCACATCATCCTGCTCACTAGGGTGTGGTATTCTTAACTTCCTAGGCCTTCCAGGCATTTTTTTCACAATTGGTGGAAGTGGTGGTGTGTTTGTGGTTAACCTCCATATCTTAGACCCATATACTGGTTTTATAGAAAACTGATAACTATCAAACCTTTAGCCTGAGTGTACCAACTACTGACTCCATCATCTGGATTTAACTTAAAATGAAGGTATCCTGCAACAGCGTGTACGCACGGTATCCCACTTAATTCCCACAACCTACAGTCACATGTTCTAGCTATTAGATTGACACCATATGCCTCATTCCTCTTTCTAACTTCAACTACTTGGTATGTACTAGGAACAACCTGCCACTTTCTCATATCATGTTTCAGTTGTTCCATATGTTTTCTAATTGATGGAGTTAATAAGTCATCACATGCAGCAGCTTTCTCACTCATATGCCACATTCTTTGCATAATGTATACTCTAATGTCCTCAAGCATAGTGATCAGTGGCTTACCTCTAGCTGAAACTATATTCCCATTGAATGACTCTGAGATGCCATTCTCAAAAGAGGCACATTTTGTATGTGTTTGGAAAAAAGCCTTACACCAGGTTGCAGGTTCTTTTTCCATTAAAAAAGCATAAGCCTCTTCATCCATTTCTTTTATCTCCTGCATCTTGCTTTTGAAATCTTCCTCAATGGTTGCTGTTGCTGCACCCCAAAACAATCTTTTATACTCCAGGCCACTCCATTTCCTTTTAAAATTTGCATAGATATGTCTTGTGCAGTGCCTGTGTTCTGCTTGTGGCAACCATGTCTTTACAGCATCAATTAAACCCCACAAAACAAAAATAGTTAACTATGGGAGTGCAGATACATATGTATGACAGAAAGTATGTGATAAGCAATATTGAATGTTACCTTCTGAGAATCTGAAAGTATTGTCAATCCTAGCCCATTATCCAGTTGCAGATCATCAACCAATAGTGATAAAAACCAACACAAATTATTCTTATTTTCAACATCAACTACTGCCCATGCTATCGGATACATTTGATTGTTCCCGTCCCTTCCCATGGCAGTCAACAACTCACCTTTGCACATGTGTGTAATGAAGCAACCATCAATTCCAATCACCTTCCTACATCCAGATACCCATCCATCCTTCACACCCTTGAAACACATATAAAACCTACGGAAGTAATTCAGTCCATCATCATGTACATCTACATCTATGTGACAGGTGGAACCAGGATTTGAATCAAGAACTGCTCGTCGGTATTCCCAAAGTTTCCCATAATGTTCAATGAGGCCTCCATCATATTCATACAAAGCACATTGCTTTGCCCTCTTACATTGGCCTATACTGATATCTATTGAAAACTTTTCTCTTATATCTTCCCTCATAAACCTGTATGTTAATGCAGCATTCATTGTAATCTCCTTTGCATAATGTCTTGCTATCCACCTAAATGTAACAAGTGAGCCGATATTGTAGTTTCTAGTACACCTATGAGCCTCGTATAATGACTTAATTTGAAAAGACCTTTCACCACTCATCCAACTAGCCCAAAGCCTAAATGGACATTGCTTACCCCTATGCTCCTGCACTCTCATCCTTGTCCATTTAACCTTAAGTTTCTTACCACTTTCATCTCCCACTTTCTTACCCTTCTCCTTGTCACTCTCATCTACCACTTTCTTACCCTTCACCTTGTCACTCTCATCTACCACTTTCTTACCCTTCTTCTTTTTTTGTCCTCTCCTACCGGCACATCAACCCAATTCTATATCTCTACCAAAATATACAAGCAAACACTTATGGTCACTCCTATAATACCACAACCTGTATCCATGCTTAACACCATAATCAGCTAGTGCATTTTTTAACTGCAATGGGCTTTCAAATTTCATGCCAAGAACTGGTTTAAACTCATCCCAAGGTGTTTCAGGGTTATAAGAAGGATACTTAACACCCTTTTTGATCTTATAATTAGGATTTATAAGATCATCATCTGGATCATTTTCTTCAAGGATGTATTTTCCACTTAATGGGGGTATAGGGTCCTCTGTAGTTCCTATGAAATTACCCTTACCAACCAGTTTTGTTAGAAAACGGTCATCCAATGTTAACCTGTCAAACACTACATCATGTTCCCCTTCTGTATGGAAATCTATGTTATCTGGATCCCCATCAAATTCATCACTCCCATAATCAATGCCATCTGAGGTCTCATCATTCTCACAAAGGTTATCATTATTAGCATATTCCATAACATCATAATCATTAAACTCAGTATACAAAGTAACCTTACATCCATTTTCAAAGCCTACTTTGGTTAATGCTTCCATATCCTTGTCTGTTTTTAGTGGCCTAATACCTCTAGACAGTGTTGTACCAGGTAGACTATAGTACAAACTTGTAGGGGGATTAAGAACAAACCGTCTAACAGCCTCGAAAAGCTCACCAATAGGCATTTCTTCAATCTGGATATTATTAAGTACTTGCAACCCTCCTTGCACGTACTTAAGTGGGTTTGGAACAAAAAACCCATCGTGATGGAGGTTAACAGTAAACGCAGCCATCAAATTACCTAAAATTGAAAGTTAGGGTTACAAATTGATGTTTAAAAATTAGGGATCTGAAAGATTAAACAACAATTAATTACATCGTACTATACCTTATAACATTTGCACAACCACAATTTTCTTCCTTGGGATTATTATGGTTTCACGTTCTCTTGATTTGGGATTAGGTTTTGTAGGTGGAAAAAGTGAACGATATGTGTGGATTTTGGGGGGATTAATAAGTCAACATTTGTTTATATAGGGTCAATAATTTTTTTAGGACTAATTTCCATGTAGATAAATCAATTAAATCCACTTGGACAAACAAAAATAATAAAAAGGCCACGTATGAAAAAACCTGCTACTATCCGGTCACATTACGTATTATGTGCAAAATTTGAAAGTATGTTAGCGATATATGGATTATATTTAGTACATTACGTATTTCGGTACTTTTGAGAAACTTTGTTACGTATCTACAAACTTAGTCCTATAAATTAACACAAGTATATAAATTAACACAAACACATAAATTAACACAAGTATATAAATTAACACAAACATATAAATTAACACAAGTATATAGTTTAAAAATTACTTGTTGGATGTATAGCCCGTTAAAGACACCCATGGCGGTATTCATATTTCCCCACTTTGTGTTCAAGCTATGATGAGTTCGCCTAGTATCTTTCACGCTATACTTGAAATGTTCTAAAATTCTACCCCAAAACTTATCTCTACCTTATTCATTCCCGACTTTTCGGCATGTCGAGACATGAACCCATGCTTTAGCCAAAGCCACCTCTTCAATCGACGTCCAAGGCTTTTTATCCACTTTAGTTTTTGTTTTCCTTTTAACGAATTCAGCATCTTCATCTTGTATATCAAATAATAACGTATAAAATTAGAACATCTAAAATTATAACAAATAAAATTATAACGTATAAAATAATAACATATAAAATAATAACGTATATATCAAATAATAACGTATAAAATTAGAACATATAAAATTATAACAAATAAAATTATAACGTATAAAATAATAACATATAAAATAATAACGTATATATCAAATAATAACGTATAAAATTAGAACATATAAAATTAGAACATATAAAATTATAACAAATAAAATTATAACGTATAAAATAATAACAAATAAAATTATACATTAATACCGATTTGAGTTTGTGGTTGAGTTTCGGGAACAGAATCAACATCATCATCCTCGTAATCATATAGAGGTAGTTCTCGTTCGACACTTGGTTCACGACGCGAAGGACCTTCACGGTAGTCACTAAACGGGTCGAACTCACTCGTCATTGATATATTATATTGGCTTGGATTCATCGGTGGTGGAGGTTGGGTATAATATTGGTGTGATGGAATAGTGGATTCATCGGTGGTGGATATTAAGGATAGTAGGCCGATTGAGGACTCATTTGGTGTTGAGGGTATTGTTGATTCATCGGTGGAACTTGCAGACGAACATGTTGTCCACGAAAGCCCCGTCCACGACCACTTGTTGACGATGAAACACCTCTTGATTTTCTTTGATCCATGCTACACTTTTTTTTTTAATTATGAGATATAGAAGGAATTGGTTATTTGAATTCGAAGTAATTTTTACAAATGTTAAAGTCTAGTATTTATAAAGGAATTTTATTTTATTTTTTTTTACACTCCAAACGGTCACTTTTCATCCAAACGGTCAAAATCATAAGTGGTTCAACGTTCACTTTTGCTCCAAACCGTTGAATCAAATAATGCCGCTCACCAAATACCGAAGCTCATACCGCCAGGGTGGCAAAGGTGTTCACCAGAGGTATGGCTTCATACCGATGCCAAATCGCACCCGTTGCCACTACCCTGACCCTGGTTGTTCACGTCTTTCAAGTAGTCGAAATTGTGATTAGTTATATGACGGTGATCTTTTAGTAAAAGCTAGAGATGTACTTTAGTTTCATTGAAGCTTTGACATAACTGACTCTGATTGGTAGAATGGAGTTAATGGGTTGATTAATATTGTCTTCTATTTGATGCGTACATTTGGAATCACATCCGTCAATATTCATGGTATGCATTAAAATTGGTTATTATAATGATGTTTATAGTAATTATTATATTGGATGGGTTTTGTTTGGATAGAAGTGTATGAAATGAGATCCTCTCAAGTTGAGAGGTACAACTTGACTCAAGTTGGACAATTGTTAGCTATTAGATTTGATTCAATGGTTCAAATCAAACGAAGTTTTATTTTTTATTTGAACCATTTGATCAAATCCAATGGCTCATAATGCCTCAACTTGAGTCAATTTGTACTACTCAACTTGAGATGATCCCATCCCGAAGTTTATTGGACAAATATAATTATTAAATAGTTTGGTTCGTCATTGAATTGGTACTTATTTGGGTTATAGTTGATTTGTTCGATAATGGTATTGGTGTTTGTGATAGTGATGCAATAGTCTTAACTACTCCAACTAGGTCTTGAGTAGTTATATGTTACATTTTGACATCAACAACGTGATCTACTTGTGTGTGTATGCCTGTCTGAATATGTGGTTCTGCATCTGGTTCAGCCTGGTTTTATCTATATATGTATGTCTGCACATGTCTGCCTGAATATGCTTGTTTGCATCAACATGTCTGGATATGCACGTGGTTCTGCATCTAGTTTCACACATGGTTTTGCATCTTGTTCCACCTGGTTTTGCCTGCATTTATTTGAGCTGTTTGTCTGAATCTGCATGTGTCCATCTGCCTGTTCTACTCTCGTTCATCTCCGTATTTATGTTGCTATGTGCCCTGCACGTGTCTACACCTGGTTCTTTTAGATTGCATCGGATTGAGACTCCGTCTAGAACCGAGTTGCACTCTGGGACACTCCCTGTTTCATTTATTTTTTAGTTTTTATTTATTTTAAACTCTTAATGTTTACTGCTGCAGCATTGCAAAGCTTGAGAAGGGATATTAGATAAGAAAGGCCTATTGGCCTATCCCGTTGGTTTATGCCTGTTTAGCTTTTAGGGTTTAGGTCTTGTTTTCTCTATTTAATGTCTTTGTATTGTAACATTATAGTTGAATCTGAATAATATAGTCTTTTTAGTATTCCTCTAATTTCTACAGAGATTACATGCCTTGTGTGCAGAAGTTTTGGTGCAATTCTGTGACGACATAAAATTCTTTGGGGCTGTTTGAATAGTTTCTATGTTATGGGTTGTTTGGACTATAAAACCATATTAGATGTTATTTGAACATAAATAGATTTAAGGGTTGTTTGGTTGCAGAAAATTTTGTGCAGAAAAGTATATTTGCTGATTTTTTAAGACATGTTTGGACGCAAAAATATTGGGCAGAAAAGTGATTTTAAAGGGTGCTTGGTTGCTAAAATTTTGTGCGAAACAAGGGCTTTTAAAAGTTGTTTAATTGTTGAAACAATTTGTGTTTAATAGGAGAATCTAAAAAGTTGTTTAGTTCCTGAAATGTGTGCAGAAATGTGAACTTAAAAGGTTATTTGGTTGAAGGAAATTTTTGTGTTAAACAAGGGATTTTAAAAGGTTGTTTGGTTGCCTACATAATCTGTGCAGAGAAGAACGTTCTACAAGCCTGTTTGGTTATGCATGATATTAGGCTTGGATCAACTATTATAAGTTGTTTGCTGCAAAATTTTGCGGTTACTTTATGTATGATATTAGACTCTTTGTGTTGGACAATGCCTCGACAACAATCCGAAGTTCAATCGCGGAACGCTAGATCGCGAGTTGTATCGAGCAGGTAACAAACACGAGAGACTACAAAAGAACGACAAGAATATGCACACGATATACCCTCAACAAACCCTTTATTAAAAACCTAATAAAGCTTTTACAAATGAGGAAGAGGAATGAATAACTAGCATCCTCCTCACCTCTATTTATAGAGATGAGGAGGTGGAAACCTAGCTTGCCTTGCACTCCAAGCTACCTAATCCTAGTTTATGTCTAACACCTAATCTAATTACAAAGTACACTTAAGCCCCTAAACTACGTTTAAGTTTACTACTAATATTCTAACAATTTCCACCTTAGGAGTAACACTTAAACATAACCGATACTCAACATCTTTTCCTCGTGCTGGAACCTCGGACAGGGGACCACCTTGTCGACCAGGCATTGTACTTCAGTAATTTCCAAGATTAGCTTCCGCAGACTCCTTCACTTTCTTTTTTTCAGCAACATTACCCTCTGCACCCTCTTGACCAGGTACTCCGGTTACCGTAATGTCTGCCCCCACCTTTATACCAAGGTGTACCTTTTCCTGCTCATTTAGCAACCTCAGCTTCACGATTCCCTTGAGCTCCCTGCAGTTCCACCTCAAACCAAACACGTTCATCAACCTGTACTCCATGGAATCTTGTTTTAACACTAGGACCAAGTTGTTTGAACCCAACTTGTTTATGACCAAGTTGCTTGAATCCAACTTGTTTTGAACCTCCATGCTTTTGTACACCAAAAGTCGTCACTTTTGCTTCAAGAGTATACACACAGTTCTCTTTCCTGATCCCAGTGATCATAACCCGACAACCTTTGATCACCTTGACTCTGCCCATCTGCATCTTCACAGTATAACCCTCTTTTTCAAGAGTACCCAATGAAATCAAGCTTTTTCTTAACCCTGGAACATACATGACATTTTTCAGTATAAAGCTTGAACCATCATGCAACTGTATCTTCACTTTTCCTGTCCCTTTGATAGTGCATGTTCTCTTATCACCTAACTGAACCGAACCACCATCAAAATCCTTGAAGTCATACAAGAAGTCCCTCCTAGGTGTCATATGATAAGACCCACCTGAATCCATTGCCAATTTAGTCATCTCACCATTCCCGACTACCACTAAGGCTTCTCCAAAGTAGGCGTTACCCTCGTCATCAGAAGAATCAGAATCCTGATCATGCTTACCCTTCTTGACGAACCCACTTGACTTCTTCCTTGGACAGTCTCTCTTAAGATGACCCTCTGAATGACATATGAAGCACTTGAGTTTACCAATTTCAACCCTTGACTTAAACCGCGAACTTCCACCAGATTGAGCTTTCCTTGAATGATCTGACCCTCCCCTTACATATAACCCGTCACCAGTATCTTCCTTTGTGCTTTCAGTTCTTTTCTTCAACTCCCTTGAATTCAGAGTTGCAAGAACATCCTCCATTGTCAAGGATTCCCTCCCATACAACAATGTTTCCACAAAGTTGTCGTAAGACGATGGTAACGATGTAAGTAACATAAGTGCCTGATCCTCATCCTCAATCTCGATATCAATATTCACCAAGTCAAGTATCAACTTATTAAACTCATCTATATGATCAACCAGTTTCGTACCTGGACTCATATAGTTCGTGTACAGCTTCTTCTTCAGATACAGTCTGTTTGCTAAGGACTTAGTCATATACAGACTAGTCAACTTCGTCCAAATTCCTGCAGCAGATGTTTCCTTGGTAACTTCCCGTAAAACCCGGTCTCCTAAGCATAAAATCAAGGTACTGTATGCCTTCTTCATCAAAGCAGCTTTTTCACCTGCTTCCACGTCCGCGGGTAATGTCTCTAATGCAGCATCACATCCGAGCTGTACCATTAAATCACGCATCTTTATTTGCCATAACCCGAAGTCATTCTTCCCATTGAATTTTTCGATGTCAAACCTAGTTATAGAACTAGCCATTCTTCTTATACCTTGCTAAAAACTTTGTCAAGTTGTTTCTTAACCAACTTTACCGACAAGCCTAACAAGCCATGTGCAGTATTCTCCTTGTTGCTATAAACCCTTCTTGCAAATCGAATTAATTAAAATAACCCTAAACCCTCGATCTCGAACAAGCAAACCCGATCGTAAACTTGAAACCCAAGCTCACCACGATCAAAACTTGAACCGCAAGAAAAACCGCAACAAGAAACCTCCAAACTTTAATCGATCGTAAACCTTGCCAACTTTATAGTATTTGTTTTTTTTTTCTCTAAATCCCACGGAAAAACAAAAGATGATAACCAAAGTGGAATTATTATAATTCAAAACCCTTGTCACCTTTTGTTATATATTTTCCAAAACAAGATACCCATATAATGTCACTTTTGTTTAAAAATAAAACACCTTGACATTAGTTTGTATGATGTTCTCCACGTGGATGATACAAAACAAATAGTCCACCTGTCGACTTGTCAATCGTTGCTACTTCCCGAGAACCGAAACTCGTAACCTCAATACCTCAAATAAACTCGGAACCTCGATCTAACACTCGAACTTCAATGACTACAATAACCGCGGCTCTTGATACCACTTGTTGGAAAATACCTCGACAACAAACCCGAAGTTCGATCGCGGAACGCTAGATCGCGAGTTGTATCGAGCAAGTAACAAACACGAGAGACTACAAAAGAACGACAAGAATATGCACACGATATACCCTCAACAAACCCTTTATTAAAAACCTAATAAAGCTTTTACAATTGAGGAAGAAGAATGAATAACTAACATCCCCCTCATCTCTATTTATAGAGATGAGGAGGTGGAAACCTAGCTTGCCTTGCACTCCAAGCTACCTAATCCTAGTTTATGTCTAACACTTAATCTAATTGCAAAGTACACTTAAGCCCCTAAACTACGTTTAAGTTTACTACTAACATTCTAACAGTTTGGATTAGCTCTTTTGAATTATTTTGTGCATAATTTTTAAGGTTGTTTTCTGCAGTATTTTTAAGGTTCTTTTGTGCAGAATTTTTACATAATTCTGTGCAAAATTTGACGCCTATTCATGCAAAATTTTGAAGCGGTTTTATGTAGAATTTAGATGTTTCTATATGATTTCAAGCAATCAAGAATTCATTCTTAAACAATTTGTTCGCTTAACTTGTTGAGTTGTGCAGAATTTGTTCACGTAATTCATTTGCTGAATTTGATGTTTTTTTTCATCATTTGGCGTTGTTTGGAGCAATGGTACTAGTGTTGGTTCGTGCAATGGTACTAGGGTTGCTTTGGCACTATGACAATAAACATGTATCTTGATTTTGCATTGAGTATTTGGAAAAGTTTGGATACTGTAAATATTATATTGTGAATATTGTTGTAAATGATCAAACTAATTTATCATTTTGAAGGAATATTTAATTGGGGAAAAATTCAAATGCATACCCTTATTTTGGTGCATATCATGGGATAAATCCTCACAATCCATATAATTTGTTCTAATTGTGAGGATTAACCTAAGATTAAACCCTAAAAACCTAAGTCTATTTTTTTCCTTTTGCTTTTTCTTTTTGTATTTCTTATTATTCTTTTTATATTCTTTTTTTCTCTTTTTTTACCAATTCACGTTCTTTTTTTCTTTTCTTTTTTTTTTCCCTTTTTTTTTGCAATTCAAGTTTTTTTCTTTTTTTTCTTTTCTTTTTTTTTTTTGTTTTTTTTCTTTTGCTTTTTTACAACTCCATTATTTTTTTTTTGCCTTTTTTTCTAATTCACTTTTTTTCTAGTTCACGGTTTTTTTCCGCTTTCATACGTTTTCGTCTCTTTTCAAATGTTTTCATCTGTTTTTGTCAATTTTTATATGTTTTCAAACATTTTCGTCCATTTTTATACGTTTATATACGTTTTCGTCAATTTTTATACGTTTTTATCCGTTTTTTATGTTTTCGTCTATTTAAAACATTCTCGTCTGTTTAAAACGTTTTCGTCTGTTTTCATATGCATTCGTCTATTTTCATACGTTTTCGTCCGTTTACTTACGTTTTCGCCCGTTTACGTACGTTTTCATACGTTTTCGTATGTTTTCTTACGTTTTATTTCGTTTTCATGTGTTTTCGTCCGTTGCAAACATTTTTGTCCGTTTACATCCTTTTTCTTTCATTTTCGTCCATTTTTCATACGTTTTCGTCCGTTTTCAGACGTGTTTTTACGCTTTCATACGTTTTCGTCTTTTTTCGCCCATTGATGTGCGTTTTGTTAGTGCAAGTTTTAAATTTATAAGGGTGAATTACCAAATCTAGAAACAACACATACGAGCAAGTGTACTCGACCGTTATAGCAAGATATGATGGTAAGTCGGGATCGTTCGCAGGGATTTGTGAGTGAATCAAAATATAAGTCTAAAAGTAAATCTCTAATGTACGCAAATAAGATAATAAGCAAATTCAATAATTTAAAAACTACACTTGTTTAGACTAGTTTTTTACTTAATGACACACATGATTGTGATAACTTTTGATAACATGTTGGTTGTGATAATTAGATGGTGGTCTAATCTATTGTTTCTACAAGTTAAACATTCGTCAAGATTTTAGTTCATAAAAACAAGTTTAGGTGTAAACCAATCAATTCAAGATCCATCTGATGCGTGGAATCGCAACAGGCTTTACCTCTCGAGGGATCTCGAGAAGCTTACAACCCCCACCAGGCAGTGTACCTGATCGTTGTACTATAGTATAGTGACAAGTACCGGGTGATTGATCGTTCAGCTTAGGAATAGTGTCACTAGGATTAGAAAGCCTAAATACTAGTTCTAAAGGTGAGGGAAGATTCTTTTTGTATTTTTATATTTTATGAAAAGCAAGTTAAAATCTCGGGTTTGAAGGATTTGGGCGGAATTAGTTGCTAATCAACTAACCCAATACTAAGATGCAATCAAAATAAAATACTAGAAACGAAAATAAACTAATTTATACTAAAGTTGTGAGCAGTAATTGGAGAAAATGTGTTTACTTAGATTTCACTACTCCCTAGACATCTTTTACACGTTAATTACTTGTTATAATTGCATGGATGATGGATCGTATTCCTTAATACCATTCATGGGGTGGCACACTTAACTCCCCAATTCTATGAGCTCTTATCTCCTCCTACACCATGCCCAGCACAACTATAGAGATTGTAAACAGTGGCTCATGCATTAAATACAACCAATAAAGAACTAGTGCGCGTCGGTTCATGTTTCTTAAGACGTTCAAGCATGTTACCAATTGGAGATCTGCCAGTTTTCTTAAGCCTAACATATAAATCATTCATCCAAGACAAGAATAAACAAGTAATCAACACATAATTAACATCTAGGTTTCATTAGATCTAAGCAAACACAAGATAGATCTAACCTAGCATGATAGAATTAAGACAAGAACAAGATATAGACAACCAACACATAGACATATTGATTGAATTAGAAGAACACTTATCTTGATTACACATGCAAGGTATCAAGGGGTTGGAACCCTTGAAAAACCTGTAAAGTTACACCAAAATCGTACTTAGGGTTTCTCCCAAAACTTCTCTTATAATGTGAAAAATTAGAAAACTGTATATAGGAAAAGAGGTCTGACGGCGTCAAGACAAAGCTTGTGACGCCGTCACCTCGCCGCCAAAACTATTCTCGGACTGCCTTGATCTACATTTGACGCCGTCAAGACTAAATCATTTCCAGGCCGTCATGACTTTTACTCTTAACGCCCTACCCTCGTGACGCCGTCAAATCTGTACTGGGTCGTCATGGAATTTTGCTCTTTACGCCGTCAGGGAATTACTCTTGACGTGGTCACCTACTGTTCCCAGCATGGAAAATTAAGACTTTGGCGTTTTCTTCACTTTTATGCTCCAAAAACGTCCGAATTGCTTCATTTTCCAGATTTCACTCCCAAAGTACCTAAAATCACAAAAGGAACGATTTAGGGCAATATTTGATCAAATAAATTCGAATTCCGGCTTAAATGACCCCCTAAAAACGGATCATTTTTCGCCTCATCATATACCCTTACACTTGAGATTTGCTTGTCCTCATGCAAATGCGCTTTTATTCTACTCAAAATACAAGTTAGGGGTCATTTAACACTAATATAAAAGTAATTACAACAAATAATCGTTCCACTAAAGACCAATAAACAAGCACGGAGGTCATATACGAGCACCTCACAAATAGTGTTTAGATACTCACATCTCTCAGGTGTAATAAAATATAAATTACAATATGGAAACGGAAGATATCTCTCACTACCTGTCATAGCAAAATAGATTACCATAGGCTTGGGAAAGGATCAAACCTCCACCACATGGCGTAAGCACCTAGGATAAACTATCAAAGAGGTCTTTTAAAGGGTTGTAACGTTAGGTGTAGGGATATGAAATACACGGTTTTGTTGGATAAAGGAAGTTTTTACTGGTGGCGAGTTAACACTCATGGTTAATTACATGTACAATATGGCGTTGCTAAGCCAAGACTAGACTCGACTTATGCTAATAAATGAAAAATAACAAAAACATAAAATGAACATAGGATGAAAAGGGATGGTAGTCCATATGTTTTTTCTCTTTTTCTTTTTTCTATTTTTTTCTTTTCTTTTTCTTGATTTTTTCGATTTTTTTTTTTTTTTTTTTTTTTTTTTTTTTTTTTTTTTGTTTTGCATACACTCTTACCCTACCATCCAAAATAATACATCATAGGGGATGAACATTTCCCTTACACTTGAATCTTTACATACTTTACATTAAACTAATCTAATGACTCGAATTAAGAAAATCAAAACACTTGGAGCACTTTTAATATTAACGTACATATGGGGGTAATAAGTGATGTTCTTCCCCATTACTCCATAAAATAAGTACTTACCCATGAGTCCCAATCGTCCCAAAACAATATGTACAAGGATATGACTCGACTTAGCAACCATGTAATCAATTAGATAGTTAACTTATGGTTTAACAAATAACAATAATGCACTAAAATTGAGCGCATACACGGAAGGCTAAGGCGATTAGTTGACTTAACTAGCCAAGTAATATGACTTAAATGGTCAAGTAATCATGATACGGGTTTAACACAAGGGTGATCCTAATGCCTCTTATCATGTAGTAAATCCTACCACACGAATGTAGTCTCACTAGCGGTCTCGGGATGCATCACTAACGCAAGTTCTAGAATCTAAATGCTACCGGTACACTCATAAGCACTAATAATGAATGCTTTTCCTATCAAATCTAAAGGCGAACCTCACATATTTGGGTGAAAAATTTTTCTGAATATACGGTTATGTGCTAGTCATACAATCTCCTATCCATGAGACGCTTGCTATGGCTAAAGTTTCACTCCTAAATGTTGTAAAAAAATTTAAATTTGGCGCTAAAATTGCACTAACAAGTATTTCTCATAGTTTTATTACACATCTACCATTAAACAAAACAAACTCAAGCGAAAGTGCATATGTAAGGTATCATCTTTTTACCCTCCCCTTACACTTAAGATGAACATTATCCCCAATGTTCAAGTAAAGAATGTAAAAGTGAAAAAGTAAAGAGAATGAAATCAAATACTTCCCTGATTCGCTCGGTATGGATAATTAGGTGGCCAGGTTAAATCTTCCTCCAAGAAAATGAACAATCAAAGCTTCCCTTCCAGAATATAAATCATCTTCTTGTCATACATAACTTGTAAAACCTGACAAAATAGACAAGACAACCTCGCGTAAAATCGGCGGCATCCTATATAAGCTACTAAATCCTAGAAAACAAGATAAGATATAATGCTTGTGGAATGAAGTTTGCAGATCTCTTGGAGATTATAAAACTTAATAATTCACAAAAACCATAAGACTCTGTTAGAAAAACAAAACCGGTAAAATTTCCAGATTTTTACACCTGACGCCGTCAAGAGTAAACTCCTGACGCCGTCAGAATTGACCTGCAGAAATTCTTATGTTAAGTTTCCGGAAAATTTCTAGAAAAACTTGGTCCTACTTCCTGGAAAATCCTGCAAAACTTCATTATGACTCAATACAAGCATTTGACTCTGACAAATACAAATATACATGTTCATTTATTATTGTGGAGAATCATGATCGGTTTGTTTCCTAAAAACATATTTGGGGTTTCCCTTTACACTTATCTTTTGCAAAAATACTTTTAGGTGGAGTTAAGACTAGGCCAAAACAACAAAGTAAAGTATTTCCACTATTTAGTTTAGAAACATGATCTGCCAACAATAAAAATTAAGCATGCATACGGAAGCAAATAACAAACAAACAATTAAACAATCAAACAAAACATGGGTTGCCTCCCAAGAAGCGCTTTTCTTTATTTACGAGTCTTGTAGCTAGACTCAAGGTCATGGGTTACAACGTGATCTCATCATTTGAAATGATATACCCCATGTAGTTGCGATCATTACTGTTATGGTGGTAGTGCCTCAATCTGTCGATACTTGCAATCACCATCCCACCTAATTTGCTTCTCAAGTTAGCTACCCCATCTTGGCTCACACCTTCGATTGTGAATGGCCCATACCAAGGACTTGGTTTATCGGGTGGTATTGTTGTTTCCAAGTGTCTCAAGAGTACCAAGTTCCCTTCCTCAAATGGTATATGATTTTCTACGGGTCGAGTATGTTCGAGTTCGACCTGAACCTTATTGCTTTTTCTTCCTTCGTTTTTGGCTTTCTTATAGCTTTTGATTCTTGCCTCCCATGCAAGAATTTTATTCTGAACACGAATGGGTGTCGTGCCAATGTTGTTTTTTCTCTTTCTCCAACTCAAATTCTCATGCCCACTTCGCGGGGTCATGGGGAAGCTAATCTTTCTTTTTTCGGATTTAAGCTCAATCTTCCTACCTTCATACTTAATGACAGCCCTAGCGATGGCGAGGAATGGTGCCCCAAGGATTATTGGCATGCATCCACCTCCTTTATCATCGATGATCATGAAATCAACGGGGTACATGAATCCTGCGACATTAACTAATACATCTTCTGCGATTCCTAGGGGGTATACGTACGAGTGTCCAACGAGAGATAACCTAACACGAGTAGGGGCTGGCATTTTTGACGTTAGTTGGATGTAAATAGTTAGGGGCATAAGATTTACTTCCGATCCTTGGTCGGCGAAAGCACTAAGATGTTTCAAGTCCCCGATGCTCGTTGGTATCTCAAAGTTCCCACATGCTACCTGCTTAGTAGCCACTTTTTGTACCAATAGCCTCTCGAATACTGATCCTCCAGGAAGCGTATCATATTCATCTTTCTCTTCTTCCTCTTTCTCAGAAACCTGTCTGGAGGGTTGGTTACGCCCATCACCCTTAATCCAATTTGTTATGGTGTTTTTGTTTATATCATGTTTCAGGTAGTAATTCAAGGGTTGGGATTCTGGTGGTTTTTCTAAGGTTTGTTTAGTAAGAGTTTCTACCTTCTCGTTATCCTTATGGACAATGGTGATGGAGTTAACAAATTGGGTGGTGGGAGTGGCGCTTTCTTTCCTTAGTAGTATTCGTTCGGGGGTTCTCTGGTTGGCATACTCCTCTAATAGACTCATCATCTCATTCATTTTCTCCTGCATCTCCTCTTTTTGCTTATAAACTGCTTCCTCGAATCTAGCAAGCCGATCAGAGTGAGTTGCCATATATTCTCTCATCCTAGCTTCAAACTCCGATCTAAGTTCCTTGGGAGGGGAACAAGGTGGGGTATAGTTCTGAAAAGTCTCGACATTTTCTCTGGAAGGCGACTCAAATAATGGTGCCGAAGTTGGTTTTGAGGCAGAATTGACAGTAACTCTTCTGGGACTTAAAGGCCTCCTTTGCCTTTCCTCAAAATAGTCAACTTTGGCCTCGAGTTTGCATAGGAGTTCGTCGGGGATTTCGGTGGTCCCTCCAGATGTTGAGACTGCATTGATAGCCGCTTTTACAGTATGATTAAACTCCCACATCTCCTGATTATCAGTGGCGAGCTCCTCGATAATTGCCCAAGACTCCTCGGCATTCTTATCACGCAGTTTACCTCCCGCGGCCCTATCAATTATGTGCTTAGTGTGATAGTCAACATGGTCGTAGAAAATCTGGACTAATAACCAACGGTTTATACCATGATGAGGGACCTTATGGAGGAGATCCTTAAAACGGGCCCAAGCTTCGTAAAACGTTTCACCCTGCTGCTGTTCAAACATCAGGATGTCATTTCTAAGCATTGCAGTCTTCCCGGGTGGGAAGAATTGAGTAAGGAAGCGATTGGTGAGGTTATCCCATGTGGTGATGGATCCCGCGGGTAAACGCTCAAGCCATTGATTAGCTTGATCCCGTAGATAGAATTGGAACAGGCGTAATCGGGTTGTCTCTCTAGTTGCAACATCTAGGTCTATGGAATCTACGATTTTGAGGAAGTCCTTAAGATGTTGGTTTGGATCTTCGGAACGAAGTCCATGGAATGCACATCCGCTTTGCACCAACCGGACGGTGTCGGATCGCAAGGGGGTCACATTGGCTCCGGTGAGCTCAATGGTGTTTCGGTAGCCTTGATGGCTAGGTCGGGAATACTCTCCTAAGGTTCCGGGCCTAAGGGGTTCTAATGGTGGGTTTTGTTGTGGTGGGATGACGGGTTCAAAGATTTTCCCGTTGTCCATGATGTCGGGTGGTTACGAACAAAGGCACAAAGAAATAAGATAGACTAAAGAAAACCTAAAAAATAAAAATAAAATCTTACTAGAAAGGAATCTAGCAAGTAGACCTAATAAAAAGAAATTCTAACCTAGACAATAACTATTCCCCGGGCTGCGGCGCCAAAAACTTGATGCGTGGGAATCGCAACAGGCTTTACCTCTCGAGGGATCTCGAGAAGCTTACAACCCCCACCAGGCAGTGTACCTGATCGTTGTAGTATAGTATAGTGACAAGTACCGGGTGATTGATCGTTCAGCTTAGGAATAGTGTCGCTAGGATTAGAAAGCCTAAATACTAGTTCTAAAGGTGAGGGAAGATTCTTTTTGTATTTTTATATTTTATGAAAAGCAAGTTAAAATCTCGGGTTTGAAGGATTTGGGCGGAATTAGTTGCTAATCAACTAACCCAATACTAAGATGCAATCAAAATAAAATACTAGAAACGAAAATAAACTAATTTATACTAAAGTTGTGAGCAGTAATTGGAGAAAATGTGTTTACTTAGATTTCACTACTCCCTAGACATCTTTTACACGTTAATTACTTGTTATAATTGCATGGATGACGGATCGTATTCCTTAATACCATTCATGGGGTGGCACACTTAACTCCCCAATTCTATGAGCTCTTATCTCCTCCTACACCATGCCCAGCACAACTATAGAGATTGTAAACAGTGGCTCATGCATTAAATACAACCAATAAAGACCTAGTGTGCGTCGGTTCATGTTTCTTAAGACGTTCAAGCATGTTACCAATAGGAGATCTGCCAGTTTTCTTAAGCCTAACATATAAATCATTCATCCAAGACAAGAATAAACAAGTAATCAACACATAATTAACATCTAGGTTTCATTAGATCTAAGCAAACACAAGATAGATCTAGCCTAGCATGATGGAATTAAGACAAGAACAAGATATAGACAACCAACACATAGACATATTGATTGAATTAGAAGAACACTTATCTTGATTACACATGCAAGGTATCAAGGGG
Organism: Artemisia argyi; assembly: GCA_030686995.1. Taxonomy (NCBI): domain Eukaryota; kingdom Viridiplantae; phylum Streptophyta; class Magnoliopsida; order Asterales; family Asteraceae; genus Artemisia; species Artemisia argyi. The sequence goes on along the minus strand of CM060676.1, from coordinate 43,426,306 downwards.
TTGGAACCCTTGAAAAACCTGTAAAGTTACACCAAAATCGTACTTAGGGTTTCTCCCAAAACTTCTCTTTTAAATGTGAAAAATTAGAAAACTATATATAGGAAAAGAGGTCTGACGGCGTCAAGACAAAGCTTGTGACGCCGTCACCTCGCCGCCAAAACTATTCTCGGACTGCCTTGATCTACATTTGACGCCGTCAAGACTAAATCATTTCAAGGCCGTCATGACTTTTACTCTTGACGCCCTACCCTCGTGACGCCGTCAAATCTGTACTGGGTCGTCATGAAATTTTGCTCTTGACGCCGTCAGGGAATTACTCTTGACGCCGTCACCTACTGTTCCCAGCATGGAAAATTAAGACTTTGGCGTTTTCTTCACTTTTATGCTCCAAAAACGTCCGAATTGCTTTCTTTTCCAGATTTCACTCCCAAAGTACCTAAAATCACAAAAGGAATGATTTAGGGCAATATTTGATCAAATAAATTCGAATTCCGGCTTAAATGACCCCCTAAAAACGGATCATTTTTCGCCTCATCATATACCCTTACACTTAAGATTTGCTTGTCCTCAAGCAAATGCGCTTTTATTCTACTCAAAATACAAGTTAGGGGTCATTTAACACTAATATAAAAGTAATTACAACAAATAATCGTTCCACTAAAGACCAATAGACAAGCACGGAGGTCATATACTAGCACCTCACAAATAGTGTTTAGATACTCACATCTCTCGGGTGTAATAAAGTATAAATTACAATATAGAAATGGAAGATATCTCTCACTACCTGTCATAGCAAAATAGATTACCATAGGCTTGGGAAAGGATCAAACCTCCACCACATGGCGTAAGCACCTAGGATAAACTATCAAAGAGGTCTTTTAAAGGGTTGTAACGTTAGGTGTAGGGATATGAAATACACGGTTTTGTTGGATAAAGGAAGTTTTTACTAGTGGCGAGTTAACACTCTTGGTTAATTACATGTACAATATGGCGTTGCTAAGCCAAGACTAGACTCGACTTATGCTAATAAATGAAAAATAACAAAAACATAAAATGAACATAGAATGAAAAGGGATGGTAGTCCATATGTTTTTTCTCTTTTTCTTTTTTCTATTTTTTTCTTTTCTTTTTCTTGATTTTTTCGATTTTTTTTTTTTTTTTTTTTTTTTGCATACACTCTTACCCTACCATCCAAAATAATACATCATAGGGGATGAACATTTCCCTTACACTTGAATCTTTACATACTTTACATTAAACTAATCTAATGACTCGAATTGAGAAAATCAAAACACTTGGAGCACTTTTAAGATTAACGTACATATGGGGGTAATAAGTGATGTTCTTCCCCATTACTCCATAAAATAAGTACTTACCCATGAGTCCCAATCGTCCCAAAACAATATGTAAAAGGATATGACTCGACTTAGCAACCATGTAATCAATTAGATAGTTAACTTATGGTTTAACAAATAACAATAATGCACTAAAATTCAGCGCATACACGGAAGGCTAAGGCGATTTGGTTGTACATTTAAGTGGGGTGTAACAAATTCTTCCTTTAAGTAAGATGCTTAAAGTTTGAAATGAAAAGATAGGCTCGGAGGGGTGTACTAGGGGTTTCGTGTACTAAAAATGAGTACAACGTTAAGGGTGTGGGAAAAATTAGTTGACTTAACTAGCCAAGTAATATGACTTAAATGGTCAAGTAATCATGATACGGGTTTAACACAAGGGTGATCCTAATGCCTCTTATCATGTAGTAAATCCTACCACACGAATGTAGTCTCACTAGCAGTCTCGGGATGCATCACTAACGCAAGTTCTAGAATCTAAATGCTACCGGTACACTCATAAGCACTAATAATGAATGCTTTTCCTATCAAATCTAAAGGCGAACCTCACATATTTGGGTGGAAAATTTTTCTGAATATACGGTTATGTGCTAGTCATACAATCTCCTATCCATGAGACGCTTGCTATGGCTAAAGTTTCACTCCTAAATGTTGTAAAAAATTTAAATTTGGCGCTAAAATTGCACTAACAAGTATTTCTCATAGTTTTATTACACATCTACCATTAAACAAAACAAACTCAAGCGAAAGTGCATATGTAAGGTATCATCTTTTTACCCTCCCCTTACACTTAAGATGAACATTGTCCCCAATGTTCAAGTAAAGAATGTAAAAGTGAAAAAGTAAAGAGAATGAAATCAAATACTCCCCTGATTCGCTCGGTATGGATAATTAGGTGGCCAGGTTAAATCTTCCTCCAAGAAAATGAACAATCAAAGCTTCCCTTCCAGAATATAAATCATCTTCTTGTCATACATAACTTGTAAAACCTGACAAAATAGACAAGACAACCTCGCGTAAAATCGGCGGCATCCTATATAAGCTACTAAATCCTAGAAAACAAGATAAGATATAATGCTTGTGGAATGAAGTTTGCAGATCTCTTGGAGATTATAAAACTTAATAATTCACAAAAACCATAAGACTCTGTTAGAAAAACAAAACCGGTAAAATTTCCAGATTTTTACACCTGACGCCGTCAAGAGTAAACTCCTGACGCCGTCAGAATTGACCTGCAGAAATTCTTATGTTAAGTTTCCGGAAAATTTCTAGAAAAACTTGGTCCTACTTCCTGGAAAATCCTGCAAAACTTCATTATGACTCAATACAAGCATTTGACTCTGACAAATACAAATATACATGTTCATTTATTATTGTGGAGAATCATGATCGGTTTGTTTCCTAAAAACATATTTGGGGTTTCCCTTTACACTTATCTTTTGCAAAAATACTTTTAGGTGGAGTTAAGACTAGGCCAAAACAACAAAGTAAAGTATTTCCACTATTTAGTTTAGAAACATGATCTGCCAACAATAAAAATTAAGCATGCATACGGAAGCAAATAACAAACAAACAATTAAACAATCAAACAAAACATGGGTTGCCTCCCAAGAAGCGCTTTTCTTTATTTACGAGTCTTGTAGCTAGACTCAAGGTCATGGGTTACTACGTGATCTCATCATTTGAAATGATATACCCCATGTAGTTGCGATCATTACTGTTATGGTGGTAGTGCCTCAATCTGTCGATACTTGCAATCACCATCCCACCTAATTTGCTTCTCAAGTTAGCTACCCCATCTTGGCTCACACCTTCGATTGTGAATGGCCCATACCACCAAGGACTTGGTTCATCGGGTGGTATTGTTGTTTCCAAGTGTCTCAAGAGTACCAAGTTCCCTTCCTCAAATGGTATATGATTTTCTACGGGTCGAGTATGTTCGAGTTTGACCTAAACCTTATTGCTTTTTCTTCCTTCGTTTTTGGCTTTCTTATAGCTTTTGATTCTTGCCTCCCATGCAAGAATTTTATTCTGAACACGAATGGGTGTCGTGCCAATGTTGTTTTTTCTCTTTCTCCAACTCAAATTCTCATGCCCACTTCGCGGGGTCATGGGGAAGCTAATCTTTCTTTTTCCGGATTTAAGCTCAATCTTCCTACCTTCATACTTAATGACAGCCCTAGCGGTGGCGAGGAATGGTGCCCCAAGGATTATTGGCATGCATCCACCTCCTTTATCATCGATGATCATGAAATCAACGGGGTACATGAATCCTGCGACATTAACTAATACATCTTCTGCGATTCCTAGGGGGTATACGTACGAGTGTCCAACGAGAGATAACCTAACACGAGTAGGGGCTGGCATTTTTGACGTTAGTTGGATGTAAATAGTTAGGGGCATAAGATTTACTTCCGATCCTTGGTCGGCGAAAGCACTAAGATGTTTCAAGTCCCCGATGCTCGTTGGTATCTCAAAGTTCCCACATGCTACCTGCTTAGTAGCCACTTTTTGTACCAATAGCCTCTCGAATACTGATCCTCCAGGAAGCGTATCATATTCATCTTTCTCTTCTTCCTCTTTCTCAGAAACCTGTCTGGAGGGTTGGTTACGCCCATCACCCTTAATCCAATTTGTTATGGTGTTTTTGTTTATATCATGTTTCAGGTAGTAATTCAAGGGTTGGGATTCTGGTGGTTTTTCTAAGGTTTGTTTAGCAAGAGTTTCTACCTTCTCGTTATCCTTATGGACAATGGTGATGGAGTTAACAAATTGGGTGGTGGGAGTGGCGCTTTCTTTCCTTAGTAGTATTCGTTTGGGGGTTCTCTGGTTGGCATACTCCTCTAATAGACTCATCATCTCATTCATTTTCTCCTGCATCTCCTCTTTTTGCTTATAAACTGCTTCCTCGAATCTAGCAAGCCGATCAGAGTGAGTTGCCATATATTCTCTCATCCTAGCTTCAAACTCCGATCTAAGTTCCTTGGGAGGGGAACAAGGTGGGGTATAGTTCTGAAAAGTCTCGACATTTTCTCTGGAAGGCGACTCAAATAATGGTGCCGAAGTTGGTTTTGAGGCAGAATTGACAGTAACTCTTCTGGGACTTAAAGGCCTCCTTTGCCTTTCCTCAAAATAGTCAACTTTGGCCTCGAGTTTGCATAGGAGTTCGTCGGGGATTTCGGTGGTCCCTCCAGATGTTGAGACTTCATTGATAGCCGCTTTTACAGTATGATTAAACTCCCACATCTCCTGATTATCAGTGGCGAGCTCCTCGATAATTGCCCAAGACTCCTCGGCATTCTTATCATGCAGTTTACCTCCCGCGGCCCTATCAATTGTGTGCTTAGTGTGATAGTCAACATGGTCGTAGAAAATCTGGACTAATAACCAACGGTTTATACCATGATGAGGGACCTTATAGAGGAGATCCTTAAAACGGGCCCAAGCTTCGTAAAACGTTTCACCCTGCTGCTGTTCAAACATCAGGATGTCATTTCTAAGCATTGCAGTCTTCCCGGGTGGGAAGAATTGAGTAAGGAAGCGATTGGTGAGGTTATCCCATGTGGTGATGGATCCCGCGGGTAAACGCTCAAGCCATTGATTAGCTTGATCCCGTAGATAGAATTGGAACAGGCGTAATCGGGTTGTCTCTCTAGTTGCAACATCTAGGTCTATGGAATCTACGATTTTGAGGAAGTCCTTAAGATGTTGGTTTGGATCTTCGGAACGAAGTCCATGGAATGCACATCCGCTTTGCACCAACCGGACGGTGTCGGATCGCAAGGGGGTCACATTGGCTCCGGTGAGCTCAATGGTGTTTCGGTAGCCTTGATGGCTAGGTCGGGAATACTCTCCTAAGGTTCCGGGCCTAAGGGGTTCTAATGGTGGGTTTTGTTGTGGTGGGATGACGGGTTCAAAGATTTTCCCGTCGTCCATGATGTCGGGTGGTTACGAACAAAGGCACAAAGAAATAAGATAAACTAAAGAAAACCTAAAAAATAAAAATAAAATCTTACTAGAAAGGAATCTAGCAAGTAGACCTAATAAAAAGAAATTCTAACCTAGACAATAACTATTCCCCGGGCTGCGGCGCCAAAAACTTGATGCGTGGGAATCGCAACAGGCTTTACCTCTCGAGGGATCTCGAGAAGCTTACAACCCCCACCAGGCAGTGTACCTGATCGTTGTAGTATAGTATAGTGACAAGTACCGGGTGATTGATCGTTCAGCTTAGGAATAGTGTCGCTAGGATTAGAAAGCCTAAATACTAGTTCTAAAGGTGAGGGAAGATTCTTTTTGTATTTTTATATTTTATGAAAAGCAAGTTAAAATCTCGGGTTTGAAGGATTTGGGCGGAATTAGTTGCTAATCAACTAACCCAATACTAAGATGCAATCAAAATAAAATACTAGAAACGAAAATAAACTAATTTATACTAAAGTTGTGAGCAGTAATTGGAGAAAATGTGTTTACTTAGATTTCACTACTCCCTAGACATCTTTTACACGTTAATTACTTGTTATAATTGCATGGATGACGGATCGTATTCCTTAATACCATTCATGGGGTGGCACACTTAACTCCCCAATTCTATGAGCTCTTATCTCCTCCTACACCATGCCCAGCACAACTATAGAGATTGTAAACAGTGGCTCATGCATTAAATACAACCAATAAAGACCTAGTGCGGGTCGGTTCATGTTTCTTAAGACGTTCAAGCATGTTACCAATTGGAGATCTGCCAGTTTTCTTAAGCCTAACATATAAATCATTCATCCAAGACAAGAATAAACAAGTAATCAACACATAATTAACATCTAGGTTTCATTAGATCTAAGCAAACACAAGATAGATATAGCCTAGCATGATGGAATTAAGACAAGAACAAGATATAGACAACCAACACATAGACATATTGATTGAATTAGAAGAACACTTATCTTGATTACACATGCAAGGTATCAAGGGGTTGGAACCCTTGAAAAACCTGTAAAGTTACACCAAAATCGTACTTAGGGTTTCTCCCAAAACTTCTCTTTTAAATGTGAAAAATTAGAAAACTATATATAGGAAAAGAGGTCTGACGGTGTCAAGACAAAGCTTGTGACGCCGTCACCTCGCCGCCAAAACTATTCTCGGACTGCCTTGATCTACATTTGACGCCGTCAAGACTAAATCATTTCCAGGCCATCATGACTTTTACTCTTGACGCCCTACCCTCGTGACGCCGTCAAATCTGTACTGGGTCGTCATGGAATTTTGCTCTTGACGCCGTCAGGGAATTACTCTTGACGCCGTCACCTAGTGTTCCCAGCATGGAAAATGAAGACTTTGGCGTTTTCTTCACTTTTATGCTCCAAAAACGTCCGAATTGCTTCCTTTTCCAGATTTCACTCCCAAAGTACCTAAAATCACAAAAGGAACGATTTAGGGCAATATTTGATCAAATAAATTCGAATTCCGGCTTAAATGACCCCCTAAAAACGGATCATTTTTTGCCTCATCACCATCCAAGGTTCATAAGGTATGGTGAATATCTTAAACACAAGAACAAACTCTTATTACAAATCAAATACTTTCTTCCAACTAAAGGTTTACAAACAATCTGATTTGATGTTATAAAAGCATTCTCATTACAATCATACTTCTTGTTTCTTTGTTTAGTCAAGAATAATTATGGTGAAAAACAATCATTCATAGACAAATGATTATAACTAGTTGAATAATAACAAATCTTTCGACCCTTGAAACTATTATCAATTAGTTAACCTTGGCTCAACAAATGTCACTATGAAACTTAAGGTACAATTGGTTCTTAGGATTGACTTGAAATTGAATTAAAACATGTTATCACAATCATAACTATCACTAAGCATAAAACATCATCAAAACAAGTGTAAAAAGACTATTAGCCACTCATAGCAAACATGCAAATAAACTCAGAATATTTAACATTAGAATCCATGGTTTTAAGTCTTACAATGCTTTGGAATTGATAACAAATGACAAGGTATTGTTAACCTAAGTATTGGTGATGATTTCTTGAGATTTTTGGCCTCCAAATGTTGCTTCCTTGGTCCTCCAAAGTTCCTGGTTCTTTCTGCACGAATTTCCCTTCTTTGAGAGCTAGATGATGATAATAATTGAGAGTAGTAATGAGAGTAAATGATCTCTTGAATTGTGTCTTCAATTATGTACTCTTGGGGTCCTTTTAGGCTCGTCAAATACTCCTAGTAATGAATAGGGACATAAATGCTAGAGCTTGGACAACAAGACACTAAGAAGGGCCTAGAACAATGGGACAAAATACCAAGATTCATGCACAAGAAGTTGGTATAAACATGCAGAGATGTCCATCCGATCGGTTGCGGGTTAGCACCGATCGGATGGATGTGGTAATTGTGGCTATCCGATTGGTTGTACTCTAACCGATCGGATGGTAGGTTCTGGTTGCTTTGGACTTTGACTTTTCCTTGTGTAGTTCTTTATGCACTATCCAAACTTGATTAACTCTGAACTTGGAACTTTGAGATGACAAAACTTAGGTTCTCCTTATGAAATGTGTCACAGATTGGACTTTTGAACTTGGGAATCTTCGTGTAATCGCATATACTTCATTTTCTTCACTTTTTCTCCATTTTTCCTACATTTGGCTACATATGCTACAAAAACATACTTTGATACGATTTAGTGGCAAAAGCATATAAAACAACCAAATAACATACACAAAAACACTAATAACGCTTATAAAAACATGTTAACTTTGAGTGTTATCACCCATTTTCGTCTATTTTCTTACGTTTTCGTTTATTTTCATACGTTTCCGTCTATTATTAATGCATTTTCGTCCATTTTCAGACGTGTTTTTTACGCTTACATTTTTTTTTTTTGCCCATTTTCTTATGTTTTGACAATATCACAAGTGTGTCGGCTTTCATCTATTGGTGGTGATGGAGGAACTTGTGACAGGTGACATCACCGGTGATATGACAACTGCTATCACCTGTGATATCACAGTTGATATCACATGTGATGTCACATAGGATATCACCGGTGATATCACATGTGTTTGAGCTTCTTCAGTTTATTTTATAGATATGTTGTGCTTTCTTCAACCACAATTGCAATTTTTGATGGGGCCGTTTTCTACAACCAAACATCTGAACGAGGAAGAGATGAAGCATTTTGTGACAGAACGAATAAATACAAGGATTATGGAAGTAACTAGAAAAGTGCATGTCATATAATATGATTTAACTAAGAAGCATTTTAAATTATCGTCAACTTAAAAAATTACAACTAATACAACTTTAATATGAAGCAACCATATAAACAAAACACATCAAACGAGTTTTGAATATCATTTTTTTATTATTTGCAACAACTTATAACCTACCACATGAAAATAAAAAGATATCTCTATTGATATTCATTTTAATAACTTGCAAGTACGTACTACTTTACATTTTGTAATATTACAAGTGTGTCGGCTTCCTTCTATTTGTTGAATCAGTGTTGGTGATGGAGGAACTTGTGATATGACATGTGATACGTGGGAATTGCAACAGGCTTTACCTCTCGAGGGATCTCGAGAAGCTTACAACCCCCACCAGGCAGTGTACCTGATCGTTGTAGTATAGTATAGTGACAAGTACCGGGGGATTGATCGTTCAGCTTAGGAATAGTGTCGCTAGGATTAGAAAGCCTAAATACTAGTTCTAAAGGTGAGGGATGATTATTTTTGTGTTTTTATATTTTTTTAGAAAGCAAATTAAAATCTCGGGTTTTGGAAGAGTGGGCGAAATTAGTTGCTATTCAACTAACCCAATACTAAGATGCAATCAAAATAAAATAATAAAAATGAAAATAAACTAATTAAACTAAAGTTGTGAGCAGTAATTGGAGAAAATGTGTTTACTTAGATTTCACTACTCCCTAGACATCTTTTACACGTTAATTACTTATTATAATGGCATGGATGACGGATCGTATTCCTTAATACCATTCATGGGGTGGCACACACAACTCCCCAATTTTATGAGCTCTTATCTCCTCCTACACCATGCCCAGCACAACTATAGGGATTGTAAACAGTGGCTCATGCATTAAATACAACCAATAAAGACCTAGTGCGCCTCGGTTCATGTTTCTTAAGACGTTCAAGCATGTTACCATTTGGAGTTCTGCCAGTTTTCTTAAGCCTAACATATAAATCATTCTTCCAAGACAAGAATAAACAAGTAATCAACACATAATCAATATCTAGGTTTCATTAGATCTAAGCAAACACAAAAGAGATCTAGCCTAGCATGATAGAATTAAGACAAGAACAAGATATAGACAACCAACACATAGACATATTGATTGAATTAGAAGAACACTTATCTTGATTAATCATGCAAGGTATCAAGGGGTTGGAACCCTTGAAAAACCTGTAAAGTTACACCAAAATCGTATTTAGGGTTTCTCCCAAAACTTCTCTCTTTAAATGTGAGAAACTAGAAAACTATATATAGGAAAATAGGGATGACGGCGTCAAGAGCAAAGGTGTGACGCCGTCATCTCGCCGCCAAATACTTCCTCGGACGGCCTTGATCTACTTCTTACGCCGTCAAGGCCTAGGCCGTCACACAAATTACTCTTGACGCCCTGTGTGTGACGCCGTCATCAACTACGGATTTTAATTCTTGGGGTTTTGATGCCGCCAGGAAAACTCTTGACGCCTTCATGAACTCTCGGATTTTATTATTGAGGTTTGACGCCGTCAGGAAATTACTCTTGACGCCGTCACCTACTGTTCCCAGCATGGAAAATTGAGACTTTGCCGTTTTCTTCACTTTTATGCTCCAAAAACGTCCAAAATGGCTTCTTTTTCCAGAATTCACTCTCCAAGTACCTAAAATCACAAAAGGAACGATTTAGGGCAATATTTGATCAAATAAATTCGGATTCGGGCTTAAATGACCCCCTAAAAGTGGTTCATTTTTCGCCTTATCAACATGTGATATCACCGGTGATATCAATGTGATATCACAAGTGTTTGAGCTTCTTCAGTTTATTTTATAGATATGTTGTGCTTTCTTCAACCGTAATTGCAATTTTTGGCTGGGCCGTTTTTTTGCAATTTCGTCTAATTTTAGACTTTTTCGTCTATTTTCATACGTTTTCGTCTGTTTTTATACGTTTTTATCTGTTTTCAAACGATTTTTTCTGTTTTCTTACGTTTTCGCCCGTCTACGTCCGTTTTCATACATTTTTGTCTGTTTACTTATGTTTTCGTTCATTTTAATACATTTTTGTCTGTTTTCTTTCGTTTTCGTCCATTTTCTTACGTTTTCATACGTTTTTTAATATCACAATTGATATTCAAAATATCACTTGTGATTTTCGGAATATCACTGATAGTATTTTGAATATCACTTGTGATTTTTTGAATATCTATCACTTGTGATTTTTTGAATATCACAGAATATCACTTATGATATTCATAATATCATTTGTGGTACTCAAAATATCACTTATGATATTCAGAAAATCACAAAATATCACATGTGATAATTAGAAAATCATTTGTGATATTCAGAATATCCTTTGTGATATTCAGAATATCCCTTGTGATATTCAGAATATCAATTGTGATATTCCGAAACGTATATAAATGTTTGAGAATGGCCAAAAACATTGAAAAACGGACGAAAACGAATGAAAACGATAAAAATGTAAGAAAATAGAAGAATATGTATGAAAACGGACGAAAAAGTATGAAAGCGTAAAACACATATGAAAAAGGAAGAAAGCGTATGAAAATAGGATGAAAACGAAAGAAAACGGATGAAAATGGACGAAAAAAAATGAAAACGAACGGAAACGCAAGAAAATGGATGAAAACGCAAGAAAACTGATGAATATGTATGAAACGGACAAAAGCGTATGAAAGCGTAAAAACATGTCTAAAAACGAATGAAAACGTTTGAAAAATATCACTTGTGATATTTAGAAAATCATTTGTGATATTCAGAAAAGAATATCACGTGTGATATTCAAAAAATCACTTGTGATACTCAAAATATCACGGAATATCACTTGTGATATTCAGAATATCACAGGATATCTCTTATGATATTCAGAAACATATGAAAATGTCTGAAAACGGCCAAAACTTTTAAAAACAGACGAAAATGAATGAAAACGTATGAAAGCGTAAAAACACATATGAAAAAGGACGAAAATGTATGAAAAATGGACGAAAATGAAAGAAAACAGATAAAAACGGACGAAAACATATGAAAACGTAAGAAACCGTAAGAAAACGGACGAAAAAGTATGAAAACAGACGAAAGCGTAAGAAAACGGATGAAAACGCAAGAAACGGACGAATATGTATGAAAACGGACAAAAACGTATGAAAGCGTAAAAGCACGTCTGAAAACGGTCGAAAACGTATGAAAAATGGACGAAAACGAAATAAGATGGAAGACAACATATTAAAACGTATTAAAACGAACGAAAATGTATGAAAACGGACGAAAACGTAAGAAAACAGACGAAAACGGATGAAAACAGACAAAAACGGACGAAAATGTATGAAAACAGTAAAATACGTATGAAAGCAAAAAAATGTGAACTAAAAAAGTGAATTAAAAAAAGTGAACTAAAAGAAAAGTGAATTAAAAAAAATAAAAAATAAATAAAAAAAGTGTGAAAGTACAACAAAAAACAATGAGAAAAAAATAAAATTTGAAATGACAAAATAATAATAATAATAATAATAATAATAATGATAATAATAATAATAATAATAATAATAATAATAATAATAATAATAATAATAATAATAATAATAATAAAGACAAAAAGAAAAAGGAAAAAAGGAAAAAAAAACATGGACTTATGTTTACCCATTTAATTTTAGGTTAATCCCCACCATTAGATTAAATTAGATGAATGGTGGGGATTTATCCCTTAGTATGCACCAAAATTAGAGTATGCAAAATAAAGCCTCTATTTAATTGCTACTCATGTGAAAGAATGAATTTTTGTCACTCATGTTGCTAATAATATAACGGTTTGTCATAGTGAAAGATATGACTAAATGTTAAAGATAACTGTTAAGACATAGTGAAAGGTCAAGAAAACTCACATATTGATGACGAAAATGTATCTTAGTTTACGTAACTAACTTGAATGGTGTGATTGTCCTCAAAAGTGAGCTATTGTCCAATTTTTTTTCACTGGACTTGTTTTGATTATGTGGAATGATTACATATTGATATCTAGTGATCATAACCATATATAATAAAATTGGGATTACATATGATTATATGATCCAAGTGAATTTGAAAGACATATAATATGTGTAAGCTTTACACAAGTATCTATGTTTGTGGTTTAAGGTGGTAATTTAATCCTATAAATAATATCTTTTAGAGAATCCACATTGCAAAAAGTCTTTAATGATTTTTTGCATTTAATACATATCACACTTAATGTATAAGACTGTGATGAAAGACTTGTAGTTTAACAAGTCTTCCTTAATAGCTTTTCAAAAGGCTTTCATTGCAATGCTAAAAAACTCTCTTAAATGACTTGTTAGAATAGTAAAAAGCTATTGTAGGTTTACGCATTGTAGATGCTCTTAAGGAAGAACGTTAGTGGATAAAGAAATGAATAATCAGAACGATGCATTTTCTGTTCATATGCTTAATTCTTTGGTTTATAGCATGCTAGACATGGAATTTGTTAATTATGATATGGAAAATAAATAACGTCAAACATTCAAAGAGGGTGTATACACACATTTGAAACTTGTGTAGTGACAAATTGATAAAGGTATTTGTGTCATATACTCAAAAGAAAATTCTCTTAAACGAGATTGATGTTGAAAGGAAGAACTCTTTCTACAAGATTCATGAGATAAGTTCAATGTGGGAGATTCCAGCCCATCTAGAGTTCAAATGACACCAATAAATGTCTATTCAAAATAGAGATAGAGGTGTTTACCCATTTGACATACTCATGAATTATTCAGAGAACCACAATTACTGTTTTGTTCAGAGCAAAACATAACAACTATTTGATGGGTAAGTAATGTTATTAATGACCGTTTGTTTGCTATGTATACACTCTTGAAATGTCCACTATATTTGGGATGTCTTCTAGACATAAAATATAGTTAGGTCCAAATATTTAGTTAGTAACATGTTGCCTTTAAATAAATGTAAGCCAATGATTACTTGTAACATATTACTAAATGTTATGAGTTAGTACCATCTAGCCTTTAAAGTGTGTTAATAATAATCATTATCACACAAGGCTCAAATATGTAGCATAAGAAAGTGCCTTCTTCTTTAATCCAAAATACACTAAAATTACACATAAGTTCTTCCATCCCAAATAATATACACATACAAGCAACACACAAATGCTTATGGAAATTTCAGGCATGGCATGGATGTAATATCTGGCAGTACAACGTACTGTTCTAATCGTTGTACCTTGGGAAACAGACGGCGAATAGGTGACGAATCCGTTTTAAGGGAAGCATGTCAAACACATGCCTCGATCACGTTATTTTATACGATTTCATCTAATTTTCTGTCCTATTATTTTATTGTGTTTATGTTCATACTTCTACAGGTACCTTATTATCTACACCATGTATATATGCAAATTTATATGTTTTTTTGTTATGCATGAAATTATAGGGACATCCTACATACCTTATGGTCGAGAACAATAGAACGTTTGCAACATATGTGAATAATGTGGTGTTACCCATTTAGGGTGTATCGTGCCATGGAACACGATGGAGAAGAAGTTTGTATGCCCCTCCCACGGTTCTCAGTTTGATAATGAGGGAAAAGTTGTCTAGGGTCCTGCTCCTCTGGTTAGTACTCTCTCTAGATAAAAGTTACTTGTACAATATTCTTTGCATAAGGTATACACTTTTAATGCAAATTTGCGTGTTAACATTCTTTGGAACTGGCTCGTGTGGATATAGATGATGGCAAAGTGGTGTTTGCTCCGTGGAGGGAAACCGATTTTAGAACAACTGATGCTCCATGGTGGTCTTAGAAGTTCTCTAGCAAGTTTTTTTGTTCTTTTTTTTTAGCTTTGTATTTTTTTTATTTTTTTCTTATATATAACTGATTTTGATAGAGTTAGAGAAGATATGAGGCATGATATTTGATGCTGGAACGACAAGAAGTTTGTTGTCTTAAGAGGAGTGGGTGTGGTGATAAGCATTCACCTCCTCATTTGGGGCCCACGGGTGCCACATCACCCCAACACCTCTTCACAACTAACCCCTCCTCACTCATAACTAACCTCAACTTACTCATTTGGGGCCCAGCATTTACAACTTTTTTTTATTCATTTCATTAAATAAACTAAATTAATTTTAGAAATACTTAAAATTAAAACACCATACTAATTTTATTTCATCAAATTAAAAAGTTACAATACGGAAAAGAAATACGATACGAAAAAAAAATACAATACAACACAATAAAACTGATACGTAAAATAAAGAAACAGTTAAACATAAAACACAAAAAAAAACATAATACGAAAGATACTGGAACGCTCTCCCACCATAACGTTCTCTAAACATAGCATGCCCATTCTTGGGTGTTCTTCAAAATCAACCACACGTGAATATACTGAAACCTTCTCCCACCATAGTGTTCTCTAAACATGTTCAATGCAGTTGTGATATGCTCAGGGTCTTGGCTCGTTTGCTGCAAGTAATTGTAAATATCATGATATTTACGACATTCACAGCTGAGTCGTGCCCATTTACCTGTGATCATACTCTTGTTACGATGATCACCATCAGTCCACTCATTGAACCTTGCTACAACCCGATCCCAGAAAGAGCGTTCATTCAAACCCTCACTGTTTCGGCTAATTTCAAGCCACATATCAGCTAGCAATGTTTCTTCTTCAATTGACCAACGCGTACTCATTGTAAGATGATTTAGAAATTGTAGTGTGTGAAGGATTGAATGGTAGTGTGTGGAGATATGGATTGGATGGTATGGTATTTATATGAATTTAAAACTCAAATTCAAATTTTGAATTCAAAAACATAGCGAGATACTTTTAAATTTCAAAATTTGAATTCAAAATGAAATTTTAAATGTTTAAAATCATTATACATTAAAAACATGTGCATATACTTTCAAAATTAAAATGAACGCGGGATAAATTGAAATTCAAGTTCAACAATACATAAAACATCGTTACATAACATTACAACATTACGGAAAAGAAATACACACGATACAGAAAAGAAATACACACGATACAAAAAAGAAATGCACACATTACGGAAAATAAACACGATATGGAAATAGTTAACATAAAACACCACTACTCATCGTCTCTGTCCCATGCCAACGTGTTTCTCAAAGCGAACCACACATGTTGATATTTAATCCCTTTCCCATAGCGTTCATAATAAATACGGTTTGCATTGCTGAGACGACAAGGGTCTTCACTTGTACGCAGCAACTCTTTTTAAATAGCATTATATCTACGACATTCAGCATTCATTCTACTCCATTGAGCCGTAATACTATTTTTATTACGGTGCTCACCATCACTCTGATCGGTGAACCTTTCGGTAACTTCATTCCAAAAGGAACGTTCATTCACAGCGTCTCTAGAATCGTGAACTTCAAGCCAAACGGTAGCTAGCAAGTATTCTTCTTCCATTGACCAACGGTTTGTCATTGTAAAATGGTGTAAATATTGAAGTGTGTGTAAAATTGAACGATATTGTATGGTATTAATAGGTGTTTATTGAAAGCGGGATACATTTCAAATTATGAATTCAAACAGAGGGCGGGGTAATTTCAAATTTTGAATTCAAACAGAGGGCAAGGTAATTTCAAATTTTGAATTCAAACAGAGGGTGGGGTAATTTCAAATTTTGAATTCAAATTCAAAGCGGGATACTTCCAAAAATCATCCTATAAATACCTATTGGGGTGATGCTGAATACACACACAATTCACACACAGATCATCAAAGAATTCTCTTGTGTTCTTCCAACACACTATCTCACAACGCATCACCTGAAAACGAATCGGTTTACAACACACCACCTGAAGACAATTCCCCACAAAACACTCTGCCACAAGATCTATTTTCGGTGTTCCAATATGACAACCCACCACCTGCAACTCCACTAGCAGTTATGTTTCCACCAGAAAACATACCACCACCAAACAATCAACCACCACACTTTTCACCTGAAAACCAACCCAGCATTCGTGAGTTGACTGAGGAAGAACAGTACGAGCTGGATATGCAAGTCCTTTTGGAGTTGAAGCTGAGCAAGACGATCAGGCAAGGGAGCGTGAGGCGTACCTCAAAGGGAAACATGATCGAAGAAACAAACAAGCATAATGGCGATGGGAGATGGGACTTCCACCTGTGCCATCGAGTGAGGACGATTCAAGTGCCTCCTATTCGAGTCACGAGGGCTATGTGTCGGATGATTCATTTAATTGAATCGTAGTTTTATGTTAATTTATCGTATCGTATTTTAGTGGTTTGAATTTCCGTTTCTTAGTTATCGTATCGTAGTTTATTGTTGTAATCGTTGTTTCAAGTAATATCAATCGTATGCTTAATCGTTGTTTCACAAGTTCATTACACATTTACATTTACATATTCACTTAACATTTTCTACAAAACATTTTCTAAAAAAGAATTACACAAACAATAAAGCCCCAAAAAAGTACATATTTGTAGACAAACATCCTCGTCACGCAGACGAGGAGCACTCCAACAACGAGCTATGGCGAATGGTGCATGGTATCATAGCGAGCTGTGGCGAGCGCCACGTTGGAACGACGAGTTCCAACGGCGAGCCACACCCACTCCTTTGATAATGTATTATTCTAGGATACATTACAATAACAAATTTTAAGGTTTTTAAACATGAAGTATTGCAAACATTTTTTGTTCATATGTGTAGGTCTTATTCATAAGTTAGATCCACTCCTGCAAGATCTGACAACTATAAATATTCTGTAACTTTTCCAACGTTTACATGATTATTGGATAAAATATATTTAACTATTAGACCGATGGGAAAGGTGCGAAAATGCACTCGGTGACTTCTTAGTCACGTGCTACCCCTTGTCCATACAAAATGTCACTTATGGTGTGTTTCTTTTTTCCTTTAGCTAAAGGATAGGGACCACATGGATCCACACAAGCATTTGATAATGTTACTTTTTTATGTGGAGCCCATAAATTTCCACTAATCCCTCTATATCCACAAGCAATAAAATATGTCCCTCTCCACATATAGAGACATTAACAAACATGAGCCCACATATGACTCACATGATCCCTTAGCTAAGGAAAAAAAGAAACACCCCCTTAGTTACTTATAAATTTTTCAAAGTTAAGGTGAAGAGGTCACCGAGTTTTGTTCACTTTTTGTGGGCTCCATTATTATTCTTATAGTATTGTTTTACATTTTGTTTGTCAGTGCATGTGAGATATTTTGTGGGGTATATTTGTATAAAGTGAGTATTTTAAGGAAAGGTAGGGGTAAGAATTGTCCGCAAATAAGTGAGTGGGCGTGAGGGGATGTCAAAACTCGTAATTTTAGGTCTTTTTTCAAACGTCGAAATTTCATTTTTCATCTCGGGAAGTTACTATTCATTTCTACTATTCACTATTACTATTCATTTTCACTATTCATTTCAGAAATTTTTATTTCATATTCTCGTAAGATAAACTATTTTAATGATAATCCGAGAGTTAGGCAATCGTCGGATCATTTCTGCAAAAATCACGAAGCCGTGTCCGAGATTTACATTTGGGTTTAAACGTCATTCCAGCATCCCGATATGTCCATAAAACACTATAAACGATAGAAATGTGATTTTCTCTCATTTTACGACAATTTTAAAAGTTTTGGAATTTAACGTTTTCCAGTTCAGCGTTTTACGCGAATTACGCGTTTTAGACCCGCATTTCCAGTTTTAACAGCGTTTAAGCAACCCGATGGAACTTACCATTCATTTTATATTTTATTATGGAGTATATTGACAAGTTTAGTCATTCTTTCAAGTTTTATATTTTTACGATACCCGGATTTACGTTTCGTGGCTTAACAATTTACGTTTAGCAATTAACGGAACCAAAAACTGACTCCGTGAACTAGATAATACCAAACTTCCTACACACTCATCCTACCCTTCCATGTGCCGCCCCCTATGCCCCCTCCTAGTCCAAGTCTTTCACTTCAACTTGACCTCTTAATTACAATTATGCCATACTATTAGATATTTAATCCAAATCTTCCTTAATACTCTTCATTATACAAGTAAACTAGAAAAATCTTTTCTCTCTTCTCTCCTTCCATGTGGATCGGCCAAGAACAAAGAACAAGGAAAAACCATCAATTTTTCAAGCTCAAGTGTTTAATCTATTCCTAGTAGTGATCTAGTTAGGGTTTTGAAATAAAAACCACAAAGATTAAATGGGTTTTCATCACCATCTTTCAATAATCATCACAAGTAAGTTACTAGTTATTTTTCTACACTTTCAAACTATTACATCATGTATTTTCAAGTTTTATTAGCAAAGCATACAAGTATTTATGTTATTCATACCACTTATTACACATTTTCTTTATAAACATAGATCTATAATTTTTATTAGCAATCTCATGAGATCCACCATTTTTGGTGAAGACTAGGAACCCATGACACCCTAAGAAGGTGTATGGTAGGATTGAGTACTTGTGGAGTTGATTTGAAGTAGTTTGGTTAAGTTTTGAACAAGTTCTAAACTAGAAAAATCTATTTTTAACACTATATAAATGTTGCTGTCCATTTTTATAAAATACAGAAAACTCAGGGGTTTCCGGGTAACATTAGGCTAGAGAATCAGAAAATACTTTCAAAAACGAAGTTATGGGCGAAAGAACGGATTAAAACGAGTTTATAACGAAGGAGATATGATTTTTACAAGTTTAACGACGAAAACAATTTTCTGAAAATAATACGTGTTGTTGCACGATTTTCAATGGACAAAAAGAGGCATTATACGTGTTTTATAAGAGCCGATTTACTAAAAATATATTAGTATATATTAATACGATTCATAGGATATAAAGAACATAGAAAACCAGCTTATAACGAAAAAGATACAAGCGTTTGAATTTTAGACGATTTTAATATTTTCCTTCAGCCCAACACTTAGAAAATTTTCCAAGTATTAACCATTTTGCCGAGTGACCAGGTTGAGAGCCATTTTTCTTATTGATAAACACATTTCTGGAAAATTTACATCAATGACAAAACGTTAGATCACCCAGCCTAGTTTTCAAAACATCCAACGGTTTGTCAAAATAATTAATAACGAATAACATATGGTATTCCAAACTTTCCCGAAAATTGCCCAGAATCTGCCAAAACAGCCCAAACACCTTAATTCGCAGCTATTTTTCTTTATGATCGAGACCCGTATGGACAAACTTCAGTTCTATTATTTTTTAGATAAGGTGAAAATCTTCTCAAAACTACTGATCTTCTTTCCTAACTCTTAATATTCACTATTTCGAGACTAGTTTTGCCAGACCATTTTAGTCATATTTTCAAGTTATGAAAAGTGTCATTTTACGACGAAAATACTATATTTACCGATAAAACACCAAACGAGGATCGTGGAGTACCGTTTCAACGTATTTACATGGAAAGTGGTTATTAACTTAACGAGACGTCAAAAATGTATTTTTCGACGATAAACGTTATTTTCGAATTTCACGAGTGGTATCGATAACATACGTATTTGCATGTATAGCATCATTTCATTGCTTACATTAGATCATATCATTCATATTAGGTTGTGGTTAGAGATCGTGCCTCATTTCGAGTATCCACTTTTGTCATCGTAGCTATCGCACCAGGTGAGTCATAGCCACACTTTTACTTGTTTAATTACTTTATAAACTCTTTGGGGGAGATACATGCTTAAATACTTGTTTTATACTTTTACAAGTCTTCTCAATTCTTTCCTCATTTCTGTGGGTTTTCATAGCCCCGTTTTTAATTCCACATTTTGATTACAAATCCCACGGGGGAGAATAAATTGCTTTAATTATTTTTGTGCATGCCAAAGTATAAATTCCTTACATTGCTTAAGTTGCTTTATTATCACGTCATGACAAGTCCCCTTTATTATCATGGACCGTTAATTAATCTACAAGCTAGAGTGAGTGAATACATCTATTGAGGGTGACTCCTCCATCCGTGTTTGGGTTGCTCCAACGGAATTACGGATGCATTTCATTTCTAATATCTTTAGAGTGTCTGGTAAATATTCATTTGGGGCCAAGTAACGTCTAGCTTCGGGGTCATGAGTTTAAGAGCCAATGTATATTTTATTACTGAAATATTATTACTTTAATTTTTACTTATGGCTATTGTACATACGATTAAAGTTATATACTGATGGTTTTTATCAACCTTATTACGGATTTACGATGCCTTTGCATCAACCTTATTACTGAATTACGATGCCTTTGCATCAACCTTATTACTGATTTATTACTGAATTTCGATGCCTTTGCATCAACCTTATTACTGATTTATTACTGATTTAAGATGCCTTTGCATAAACCTTATTACGGATTTACGATGCCTTTACTGGGAAATCTTCATTCAAATGTTTTACGTTACATTCATGTTCACTAAACTCTATGAACTCACCAACCTCGTGTTGATACTTTAGCATGTATTTTCAGGTATTAAGCAATGACACGCTACTGGAGGTTTTGGCAGGGCATGGCATGGTCATAGAAGACTCTGATTTTTCATATGGGGACCGTTTAAACTATTTTAAGGGCCTACTTCCGCACTACTTTTAACAATGTAAATTCAACACTTTTGGTTAAATGATTTTATTCTAAATGATAGAAGTGAAAACCATTTTTTGAACTTGTGTTGTAATACCAATTGAGTTACACCTCAGCTACATGTATGCTTCCGCTGGACCCGATTTTGGGGGTGTGACAGATTGGTATCAGAGCTTTGGCTATAGCGAACTAAGTGTTTTTAAAACCTAGACTATAGCTACTTTCATGAAAACTTAACCCTATGACCGTCACATGCCTGCCTGCCAAGCTGAAGCCTAATTTGTGGTTAGTTGCTGACATAGGTGATGAGATTTGTGTCTAATTATCTGATATATTATATTCATTTATTCTAGTTGATTACTATAATTTTCTTTCATATATGCATGTTCAAGTATCATATATGTCACCGCGTTATGTTTTCCTTGCATAGTTTCATCATTCGACCTCGAGTTTGGTCACCTGCCTTAGTCTTTCAGAACGTCTTGGTATTTGTGAAGGACATAGTCTTAGTATAACTGAGCTGAGTATTTCAAAATTCGTGGAACCTCGGTGGAATATAGACTGGTCATTTATATTCAACCCGGGATAGTGGGACATAGGCTGACCACCTATATCTGACTCAGAAATGAATTTTGCAACACTGAGAATGGTTATAATAAAATTTTGTCTGGATTGAATTCTCTACTCAATTTTCAAATGTTTCATTCGTGTGTGCGTACCTAAACGTATCAAGAACATTCATACTTTTCATCACTTCGTGAACCACTGATTGGAAGCACGTCAACTGGTGATTTCATCTCATGAACATTCACATTTATGCACAATACACTTACATCACAGTATTTTCTTTTATCACAATATCATTATGTCGCAGTTGTCACAGTCTTTTCCCTTCTCACCATCATTATCATTTCCTTTCCCCATCCCTATATATATAAGGAATTAGCTAACACTCTATAGATTCCTATGTCACTCATCACTCACTACTCCCAATATTGATAAGTGGATATTATCAATGACCTCTCTAGGAAAGATTTCCATACCATCTATAAGGAGGATCCCTCGGTACATTAAAACCATTCAAAACTCAACAGAAATCTCAAGATATCACAAAACTAGTCGAACCACTATCACTGGCCTGATCACAAAAAATTCTATCATCTGGAAAGTGTTGGCTTGACTGAATTACAAGATTCGTTTAGATACGAGTGCTCACTAAACAACACCATAGAGATAAATCCAACCTCTTAACCAAGACTTTAGATTATTCAATTGAACATGTCCTCGCCAATAGACATTACTCAAACATGTTAGACACCAATGCATTTGTGCAGACATACCTACCTGGCTATTTTATCCTCTTAATACTTTCACTTTTAAATGGATTTTTCTCCAAACTACCGTTATACAAAACATATATCTTGTAAGAAATATTTTTCTGAGGCACTTATTTTGACAAGCAAATTCCTTTTGGTTAATCTTTTACAAAACTATTGAATGTTAGGAAATTTTAAACATCGATCTTTGGTAAACCATATTATCCACCTTATGTTGAAAACTGTCCTATTTTGCATAACTATTAATTTTTGAAACATCAAGAAAAATGTTACTTAAAAAGCCGTTTGCTTAAAGTTGTAAATTTATTTATTCAGGGAAGGTTTATGAACAAAACACACAATCTCAAGACAAACCTTGAAAAATCAATCACTATATTACATCACTTATACATTTAGGATTTTGTGATTTGATGACATAGAGCTTGGGGAAAATCTTAGTAATGGAGACTAAGCATCGTAGGTGAAGAAAGACTCAATTCATGACATCCTGCGGAGGATCACAACCTTATCCTAATCTATTATTTTCAACAACACCCTTTGACGGGCTTAACCTTGTAAGTTTTTCCAAAAGATTCATGATATCCATTTCAATTATTCCTAATAGAGGAATTTAATTCACCTCAAACTCCTAGCGATTACATTAAGATTCCTTTGGAACTACACCACCTATCTTCTGCAGACCAATGGTCAGAAATTAGAGAACGATTCAGACATAGGGAGATATGCTCAGAGCATGAGTGATTGACTCTAAAATGGTTTGTACTAACCATTTGCCATAAATCATATGCCAATTGAGGCACTCTATGGTCGAAGTGCCAACATCCATTGACGGAGTGAAATTTGGAAAAGCCCAACTCACTAGTCCCATAAGCATTCATGAAATAACCAGGAATTTCCTACAAATCAAGAATCAGTTACAAGTTCGATAAGTTGTAAACCATTAGAATTTCAAGTTGGTGGCAGGGTTATGTTGAAAATTCTGCCTAGGAAAGGTATGATACCATTCAGAAAAATTCAGAAAGTTAAACCCGATATACACTGGACGATTTAATATTTCAGACCGAGTAGGCCTAGTGGCCGTTAGACTTGAGCCTTGTTAGCAAACAAAAGGTTACACAAACATGTTTCACGTTATCTAAATCTCGAGGAATGACTTTCAGATTAGTCACTCATGATTCCATTGGAAGGAATCCAACCCAATAACAAACCTAAACCTTGTAGGGGAACCAGTAGAAATCATGGACCGTGAGGACAAATAGTTGAAGCGAAGTCGAATTCCAATCGTGAAAGTTCGCTGGAATTCTTGAATATTATCATCTTTTCACCAATACCACTTCAGAGACCAACACAAACTGAACTTCGGGACGAAGTTCCTTTTAGAGGGGAAGAATGTCACAACTCATAATTTCAGGTCCCTTTTTCAAACGTCGAAATTTCATTTTTCATCTCGGGAAGTTACTATTCATTTCTACTATTCACTATTACTATTAATTTTCATTATTCATTTCTGAAAATTTTATTTCATATTCTCGTAAGATAAACTATTTTAATGATAATCCGAGAGTTTGCACTCGTCGGATCATTTCTGCAAAAATCACGAAGCCGTGTCCAAGATTTACATTTGGGGTTAAACGTCATTCCAGCATCCCGATATGTCCATAAAACACTCTAAACGATAGAAATATGATTTTCTCTCATTTTACGACAATTCTAAAAGTTTTGGAATTTTACGTTTTCCAGTTTAGCGTTTTACGCGAATTACGCGTTTTAGACCCGCATTTCCAGTTTTAACAGCGTTTAAGCAACCCGATGGAACTTACCATTCATTTTATATTTTATTATGGAGTATATTGACAAGTTTAGTCATTCTTTCAAGTTTTATATTTTTACGATACCCGGATTTACGTTTCGTGGCTTAACAATTTACGTTTAGCAATTAACGGAACCAAAAACTGACTCCGTGAACTAGATAATACCAAGCTTCCTACACACTCATCCTAACCTTCCATGTGCCGCCCCCTATGCCCCCTCCTAGTCCAAGTCTTTCACTTCAACTTGACCTCTTAATTACAATTATGCTATACTATTAGATAGTTATTCTAAATCTTCCTTAATACTCTTCATTATACAAGTAAACTAGAAAAATCTTTTCTCTCTTCTCTCCTTCTATGTGGATCGGCCAAGAACAAAGATCAAGGAAGAAACCATCAATTTTTCAAGCTCAAGTGTTTAATCTATTCCTAGTAGTGATCTAGTTAGGGTTTTGAAATAAAAACCACAAAGATTAAACGGGTTTTCATAACCATCTTTCAATAATCATCACAAGTAAGTTACTAGTTATTTTTCTACTCTTTCAAACTATTACATGATGTATTTTCAAATTTTATTAGCAAAGCATACAAGTATTTATGTTATTTATACCACTTATTACTCATTTTCTTTATAAACATAGATCTATAATTTTTATTAGCAATCTCATGAGATCCACCATTTTTGGTGAAGACTAGGAACCCATGACACCCTAAGAAGGTGTATGGTAGGATTGAGTACTTGTGGAGTTGATTTGAAGTAGTTTGGTTAAGTTTTGAACAAGTTATAAACTAGAAAAATCTATTTTTAACACTATATAAATGTTGCTATCCATTTTGTAAAATACAGAAAACTCAGGGGTTTCCGGGTAACATTGGGTTAGAGAATCAGAATATACTTTCAAAAATGAAGCTATGGGCGAAAGAACGGATTAAAACGAGTTTATAACGAAGGAGATATGATTTTTACAAGTTTAACGACGAAAACTATTTTCTGAAAGTAATACGTGTTGTTGCACGATTTTCAATGGAAAAAAAGAGGTATTAGACGTGTTTTATAAGAGCCGATTTACTGAAAATATATTAGTATATATTAATACAATTCCGGGGATATAAAGAACATAGAAAACGAGCTTATAACGAAAAAGATATAAGCGTTTGAATTTTAGACGATTTTAATATTTTCCTTCAGCCCAACACTTAGAAAATTTTCCAAGTATTAACCATTTCGCCAAGTGACCAGGTTGAGAGCCATTTTTCTCATTGATTAACACATTTCTGGAAAATTTACATCATTGACAAAAAGTTAGTTCACCCAGCCAAGTTTTCAAAAGATCCAACGGTTCGTCAAAATAATTAATAACAAATAACATATGGTCTTCCAAACTTTCCCGAAAACTGCTCAGAATCTGCCTAAACAGCCCAAACACCTTACTTCGCAGCTATTTTTCTTTAAGATCGAGACCCGTATGGACAAACTTCAGTTTTATGACTTTTTAGATAATGTGAAAATCTTCTCAAAACTACTGAGCTTATTTCCTAACTCTTAATATTCACTATTTCGCGACTAGTTTTGCGAGACCATTTTGGTCATATTTTCAAGTTATGAAAACTGTCATTTTACGATGAAAATACTATATTTACCGATAAAACACCAAACGAGGATCGTGGAATACCGTTTCAACGTATTTACATGGAAAGTGGTTATTAACTTAACGAGACGTCAAAAATGAATTTTTCGACGATAAACGTTATTTTCGAATTTCACGAGTGGTATCAATAACATACGTATTTGCATGTGTAGCATCATTTCATTGCTTACATTAGATCATATCATTCATATTAGGTTGCGGTTAGAGATCGTGTCTCATTTCGAGTATCCACTTTTGTCATCGTAGCTATCGCACCAGGTGAGTCATAGCCCCACTTTTACTTGTTTAATTACTTTATAAACTCTTTGGGGGAGATACATGTTTAAATACTTGCTTTATACTTTTACATGTCTTCTCAATTCTTTGCTCATTTCTGGGGGTTTTCATAGCCCCGTTTTTAATTCCACATTTTGATTACAAATCCCACGGGGAGAATAAATTGCTTTAATTATTTTTGTGCATGCCAAAGTATAAATTCCTTACATTGCTTAAGTTGCCTTATTACCACGTCATGACAAGTCCCCTTTATTATCATGGACCGTTAATTAATCTACAAGCGAGAA
The DNA here is from genome assembly GCA_030686995.1 of Artemisia argyi. Lineage (NCBI taxonomy): Eukaryota > Viridiplantae > Streptophyta > Magnoliopsida > Asterales > Asteraceae > Artemisia > Artemisia argyi. The sequence continues at coordinate 43,399,703 of CM060676.1, read as the reverse complement.
TGAGTGAATAGATCTATTGAGGGTGACTCTTCCATCCGTGTTTGGGTTGCTCCAACGGAATTACGGATGCATTTCATTTCTAATATCTTTAGAGTGTCTGGTAAACATTCATTTGGGCCAAGTAACGTCTAGCTTCGGGGTCATGAGCTTAAGAGCCAATGTAAATTTTATTACTGAAATCTTATTACTTTACTTTTTACTTATGACTATTGTACATACGATTAAAGTTATATACTGATGGTTTTTATCAACCTTATTACGGATTTACGATGCATTTGCATCAACCTTGTTACTGATTTACGATGCATTTGCATCAACCTTATTACTGAATTACGATGCCTTTGCATCAACCTTATTACTGATTTATTACTGATTTACGATGCCTTTACATAAACCTTATTACGGATTTACGATGCCTTTACTGGGAAATCTTCATTCAAATGTTTTACGTTACATTCATGTTCACTAAACTCTATGAACTCACCAACCTCGTGTTGATACTTTTAGCATGTATTTTCAGGTATTAAGCAATGGCACACTACTGGAGGTTTTGGCAGGGCATGACATGGTCATAGAAGACTCTGATTTTTCATATGGGGACCGTTTAAACTATTTTAAGTGCCTACTTCCGCACTACTTTTAACAATGTAAATTCAACACTTTTGGTTAAATGATTTTATTCTAAATGATAGAAGTGAAAACCATTTTTTGAACTTGTGTTGTAATACCAATTGAGTTACACCCCAGCTACATGTATGCTTCCGCTGGACCCGATTTTGAGGGTGTGACAGGGGAAGTGAGAGGAAAAAAAAAAGATGAGGTGTAACGTGAAAATACACTATCCTTAGTCTCTAGTCTTAGGATTAACATAATTTTCTCTTCATGGGCATGAAAAAATGAACAAAGTTTTGGATGTCATATTTAACTTGCTTGACAATCTAGTGTAAACTCATAAAATTTTTAGCTTTTAACAATCAATTTGACAGTAATGTTTCCCATGGAAATAAATCAGTATTACATTGCGATCTGCAAACTCATTTCATTGTAGTTAATTACAAAATAAGGATCAAATTATATCAATTTAGCCTCATCAACATTTCTATCTAATACTTAAAAGATAAAATTCTAAAGCTACAAGTTACATACATAATAGAGAACCAAAAGCTACTATTACAAATTTTCTCCCAACAATATCCGCTGCAAACTCAACTGTTTGCGATTAATGCAGTTGTAATAGTGTCTGAGTATGCAATAGCCTTCATCCATTATTGTCCCTCAATCACCAAATCCTTTGGATTTTCTTGTAAACATCACTTTATTTTAAAATGGCGTGTACTAGAGAACACAAGGATTTGGTGATTGAAGGAGAAAAATGGATGGAGGTCATTGTAGACTTGTACACAGCAAATCATCACAATTGTGTTTGCAGCAGCTATTTGCTTATTCAAGGCGAAAAATGGATGAAAGCCACGGCAGATTCATACACAATCACAGTGGATGAAAGACACAGCAGATTCATACACAATCACACGTGAATGAAAACCACTGCAGAGTCATACACAATTAAACCGGGATGAAAACCATTGCAGCATCATACACAATTAGGCCTTTTACTTAATCCTTGTAAAGATCCGATTTAGGACATCTGATGAAGTTAGAACGATACAAAAGCGTTTCTTCTAAAGTTCGCTCGTGTATGCCGTTTAGAGGGCATACAAATCCTTCTACTTCCTGCCAGATAAAAATATATCACTACAACATATATGTGACAACTTCATTATTATGAAAACATGAAAAATTAATGAAATTTGGTAACATTTGTAATTGTAAGAAAATAATGAACGGTCAACACTAATTAGTGTATTGAAATAATGACAAGACTTCTAATAAATGTGTAAAAAATAGTTGTAGAGACTAGTTACTTTAAGATGATAAGATCTAATAAATTTAACCACACTTGGTATGGAATTTCAAAAATGGCCTAGATATTAAGCGTGGAGTTGAGAGAGGTTTCTCATAACATCAACTCATCAAGTGTTGATTATATTCAGTTTGTCATGACATGCTTCTCGACTCATGTTTACAAATTACAAGTATATGGCAATATGCACATATGTGTATTAGCTGCGCTAGATTAACATTTCTGGTCTTTGCATATATGTTTAAATAACAGAAATATCCAATTCATCAAAGATATAATCATACCTTGAACCATAATAGTTCGCGTTGTATTTGCAAAGATGCCCGTGATATAAGATTCAGTATGTTGGTAGGTACCAATCTTCCGACCAAATGCAAGAGGTTATTCCCATAAGAATAACCCTCCTTATCCTTATCAGACATCAAATCTCGGTATCTTCCAACCAAAATCTCAACATCACCCTCGTTGCCAACAATTGCAGCAACATAAAGTGGTGTGCTTCCATCTGAATTTTTTGGACCTAATAGTGTGCTAGTCGGTACTATTTCCAAGTAAACGTATGTTAGTTATAAACTGTATGATCATATCTCAAGGAATTTGAATGTGACATGTGTATAATATGTTCTAATTATATATACTTAGTGAGTTCCTTTTTGTTTGACTATCTAAATAGATCTCATCTCAAGGGGAAAAAAAATATACCTGCATACCGATCCAACAATCCATCCTTTGACAAGTGCATCTGATCTTCTCCAAAACCAATAATCACCCACTTTTTCCAGGGTGGTGCTTGGATTAGATCTCCCATCTGATTCTTTAAGAACAAAAAGATGGAGTAAACGTGATGTACTCCTTCACCTAACCTTAACCTATATATAATATTTCAAAGGGTGTTTCAACTTTAAGGTTAATGTTAAATAATACAACTTGTGCTGTCATTTTCCCTTATTATGAGCTGGCAACCACATGGGTAGTATTTAGAGAAAATTACTGACATACCCCTGCATGGAGGGGTATGTCACAAAATGCCTCAAATCTCAGCCGTTTTCAAAAATGCCCCATCATTCCTCTTAAAAGTATACGCGACATACGGGGAGGACACATATCAACATTCTAGCTCGGGCCAAAAAAATATATATATATATATAGTGCATGTCGCGTACAACTGTACGCGAGACCCTTTATTCCATACGCGAAATGCATTAAAAGTCCACGTCCTACTTCAACTCCCTAGTTTTACTGTTTTTCCTGCTCCCGAAGCTACATATTGTACTAATTAAAATATTATTAAATTATAAAGTTATTTACTATTACTGAAAATTAATAAACCTTTTGGATAATAGTGATATGATGATATCATTTTTTGTGAACGTAACTTACCAAGAAAGTTTTATACGTTACATTTACTTAATTTCATCCACCTTCTTTAATGACTTACCAAGAAGTTAAGCAAAACAGTGTATTTAATTAGTCATAACAGTTGCATAAACTTTATTGAACATTGTTTTTTAGAACGCCAACTAACTATTTTACAATATGTATATGTTTGTTGTTATATTATAATAAGTTTTGTTTATTAAAAAAGCTTATAAAAGCAAACTTAAAAAAAAAAACAAAACTGTTTAGGTTATGTTTGGCGAGAGCTTTTATGAGGCTTATTGGGGCTGGAGCTTGGGCTTTTAAAATAAGCCGGCTAATTAAATAAGTCTCGTTTGTCATGAGACTATGGAAGAACTTATAAATTACTTATTTACTTACAAAAACATCTAACATATAAAAAAACTCGTTTAATTATGTCTTTTTTAGTAATTTTGCAATAATAAGCCCCAGCCCCAGCCCATTTGCCAAACAAGTTTATAAAAATACAAATTTTAGTTTCGGTTTATAATATAAGTCTTAGCCTCAGCTCCAACGTATATAAGCTCAAACTAACAACTCCAACGTATATAAGCTCAAACTAACAACTCCAATTACTTTCCCTAAAGATACCGATAATCCAATGAGAATTCATTGACACGACTCATTGATATGCTTAATTTGTATAGCTATCATACTATTAATGACAACAGAAAAACTTGCATTGTCAAAAGAAAAATGCTAGAACCACTGATAAAATTCATACAAAAAATTTACTCGATAACTGAGTGATTGATTTAATAAGAGAAATGAGAAAGAAAATGCAGAGAAAACATCTAATCAACCACTAACACGTCAACAAGTGAATTTTTTATGTAAATTTTGTTTTCAAAAACGCATAAACTATAAACCACTACCATTTCCCTAATCAAATTAAAAAAATAAAAAAATAAACGTTTTTGTTAATAGGAAAAAAAAAATCACATGAAAAAACATTTGCTTTTTACCTATTTATAGTGAAAAACATTTATTTTCCAATTTCACATAATAAAGAGTTGGAGACAAAACAGCTCACAAAACCAAACCTGTCAACATCAATCTTCTTCCTTCTAGAGAGAGAAACAAAAAACTAGGGAGTTGAAGTAGGACGTGGACTTTTAATGCATTTCGCGTATGGAATAAAGGGTCTCGAGTACAGTTGTACGCGACATGCACTATATATATATATATTTTTTTTTTGCCCGAGCTAGAATGTTGACATGTGTCCTCCCCATATGTCGCGTATGCTTTTAAGGGGAATGATGGGGCATTTTTGAAAACGGCTGAGATTTGGGGCATTTTGTGACATACCCTTCCATGCAGGGGTATGTCAGTAATTTTCTCTAGTATTTATTTGGGTTGTGTTATGACTTATGACTGCCCGTATTAAAGCTTGGGCAGAACATGTGATGTATATCGGTATTCTACAAGAGATAATTACTGACATACCCCTGCACGGAGGGGTATGTCACAAAATAACCCTTGTACCCGCCGTTTTCCAAAATACCCCACCATTCCCCTTACAACCCTACGCGACATCCGGGGACTACACGTGTCAAGTAGCTAGCTCGGGCAAAAAAAATATATATATATATATATGTGCATGTCGCGTACACGTGTACGCGACACCCACCTCCATACGCGACATCCTTAATTATTTTGCATGGGGAATGGGAAAAGTATGTTACGTTTTATTATTAGGGTTTAGGGTTTAGGTTTTCAGTTTTAGGGTTTAGTAGGTATGTTTCACTTTTTTTTTGTCTATAAATAGGTATTCTTGTATGGTGAAAACACACACAATTTACATACTAACTGAGTTTTCTTCCTCAAACACAATTTACATCGTATTGTTTTTTAGTTGTTTGAATTTCTGTTTCTTAGTTATCGTATCGTATGTTATTGTTGTAGTTGTTGTTTCAAGTAATATAAATGTTATGGTTATTATACTTGCATTGACTACAATTTCACATTACATAAAAAACGGAACTGGTAGAATTAAAGAAGGTACTATTACAATCAAGGAGTAAAAAGTAGCTACCATACGATACATTAAATAAAAACCAGGTTACAACATACTAAAATATTACAAACACCATAATCATCAAACTTTCACCCCAACCGGCTAGAACCAGAGCTCTCTTCCCTGCTTGCATCCCTTTTCGTCTCATCATTTGTTTCTTTCAATAGTTCATCCTTTGTTTCGTCTCATCCCCCTTGTTACCTGGTGAATTGTTGTGTGACATTGTTTCGTTTTAATTTTTAGAGAAACCTGTTTGGTTTATGTGTGGAATGTTGGTGATTAATTTATAGTGGTATCACTACAAAATACCTGAAAAAGACTTTAGAAGCAAATGGAAAAGCTTACTCATATTTCGTACACGACATTGTCAGTGACTTATCATTTCAAAGTGTCATATTTCGTGTAAACTTTTAAGCGTACACGACATTGTCAGTGACTTGTCATTTCAATGTGTCATATTTCGTGTAAACTTTTAAGCGTACACGACATTGTCAGTGACTTGTCATTTCAATGTGTCATATTTCGTGTAAACTTTTAAGCGTACACGACATTGTCAGTGACTTGTCATTTCAATGTGTCATATTTCGTGTAAACTTTTAAGCGTACACGACATTGTCAGTGACTTGTCATTTCAAAGTGTCATAACCTTTAAAAAATTGTCTGACCTCAATTGCTTTATAATGTAGCTATGATTTGGTATATACACATAATTGTTACTTCTCTTTACAGTATCCATGGATTCGAACATTATGAAGTTTAAATGTGTGTTACATTATGATGATCAGCATCGAGGTGTCATTATGTATAATGATTTGACGTACTCAGGGTTAGTTGGGTTGGTGTTGAAGAAATTCAATTTAGATCCAAATATTCCGATTAATTTGTCCTGTAAGTTGGCTTCGTTTAATTATCGTATTGACATTACTGAGGATGATGAGGTAATGTTTTTTGTTGAATGTGCTTGTGATGCTACTGCTGGTGTGGCACAATTGTATGTTGTTCAACCCAACAAATAAGACGATTGAGCTTATCTAGTTTTATGTTAAGTGGTTTGTATTTTGTTAATGAACGTTTGTACTCTTATTTGAATAAATTTTTTAATTTTGATACTTATGGCAATGTTTATTGAATCACTGATAAAACAGATCATATATAGATGACATTCTTAAGGCATACAACACACTTATTGATTGATATTCTTAATAATTGAAACGATTCTTCCATAGGGCTTTATGACGTTCATCTGCTTTAGCTTCCTCATTCTCAAAGTGTTCTTGTTCTGCCCATTCAACCATTTGATCTAAAGTGTAATCCGATTGTTGTATGGTTTTTCTTCCGTCTTCGTTTTCATTTGGGTAGTCTGTTATCACATGATCCATCATTTTTGCTAAAGTAGCATTTGGGCATACATATTTTTCAATAATAAAATTGACACCGCAATGGTCAACGTAAACTTCCAACTGGCTGCCTTGTGATGCTGAAATATCAAACATCACATGCATATCATAGTTGTTTCTTAGCTTGACGGTGATTGAATACCCAGTGTGCGGAACTTCATAATAAAGAGCATGAATCTTCGTGTCGAGAATGTTAGACAAGTATTGTTTCAGCTCATCTACCTTCATTCTTGGAATGTTGATGTTCATCTTCCAACCATTTACATACTCTACATTCCCTTCATTGCAAACCAGATGACCATTATTGTGAACAATAAAATTGAAAATGGTTTGTGAATACGGCGACGTAGGTTTTTTTTTTTTATGTCGTTCAATGTTAAACCGGACACGCTCTTCACGTTTGTTTTTTTTCTCTACCATTTCATGTAGATATCGGACACGCTCTTCACGTTTAAATTTTGTTTCTTCTGAAATGAGACATGCAAATGATTCTTCCAAACAACCATCATCTGGAATCAATATTGTTGTTAGATCTTCGCGATTTTCGGAAACAAAAATTTGGATCTTTCCTGCAACTTTTGCGAAGTCATACATAACATCGATATCATAATCGCCCTTAATTGCTTTCATACCATTTAATGTGTCGTTTTGTGGCAACGCGTAATATAGATTTTGGACCGTGGATGGTAATTTTCTCTTCAGATATGTAACCATATCTTGAAAACCAAACTGTGGAACAACAATATTCATGTGTGAACCACCTTCATATGTTAGTGGGTTAAGTATAAATTTTCCGTTGTAGTTGATAGTGAATTCGAATGTATGGTTAATAGAAGTTGACATTTGGTGAATGAAAGAAGACACAATTGGTTTTGATAACTTGAAACCACATACCACAAGTATATATATATATATACATATATTTAGATACCAGCAAAGATATGTAGTCATTTATTTGTCAGTGGTGGAGTTACCATAAAGGTGAGTAGTCATATCTGTGTCAGAAGTGTTTTAAGCTTAATCAATTTAATATCATTTTGTACATCCTTATTCTGGAAATAAATGCTATAATTAAAAAAGAAATTTATTACAAGCTTTGTAACAAATGTTACAAAATTACTACAATTACATTGGAATACAAAAATAACAAGTGCAAACTAGTTATTAACCAAAGAAATTAAACCAACTATTATTAGACTGTTGAGTGTTATGATCATTTAAATGTTGTGACGGGTATGGTTGAGAGGGATATTGTTGGGAGTTATATTGGTCATAGCCGTGTGCCAGGTTATCATGACCATGTTGTTCATGACTTGCTTGCCCTTGGTCATATTGTCCTGTTGTGTAAAAATTTTGATTAAATGGTTGTGTTGGGAATGTATCATAAGTAGGAATGGTGTGATGATCTGTTTGAGTTGGTTGTGAGTCGAGTAAAGGAGGTGTTTGTTGTTGATCGTTAACGGGTTTTTTCTTTCTGGGATACTGTTTTCTTTTGGTTAACATTTCCTCAGGGACGAATGGTTGCCTGCATTGGCCACGATTGTGTCCAGCTTCACCGCACCTACCACAATGTCTTAACCTTGGTTCCTCACCCTGGGATCGTATACGGTTGGTATTTTTTGGCCTGCCGGGTTGTGGGTTGTCCATTCGTGGAGGTTTGATTGGTTGTATATTTGATGGATACTCCCATTCATGAAACTCTCCAACAAAATTCACCGCCTCTGCATATGTGGTTTGGTATTTAGCTTTTTTGAACCAATCCTGAACGTACTGGACACAAGTGTTTTGACCCAAAAATCTACTCACAGCAATAACATGACCGCAAGGTATACCAGAATGCTGCCATTTGCGGCAATCACATGTCCTAGACCCTAAGTTCACTTCCCGATTGTATCTCCCATCAAAAACCTGGAACCGATATTGGTTAACCCCGTATACCTTCCAGGTTGCGCTTTTCATTATTCTCTTTTCCAGTTTATGGGATGCCCAATCAGTTATTTCATGCTTCATATTTGCTGCATAAACAAATAGGCTCTAAGAAGTGACTTTATGTTAAAGATAATTACTAAAAATATAATTATACGAACCGGGACAATACATACCAGCCACTTGTCGCCGTTTAAAATACCAGGCTTGCACCATTTTTCGATATTGCTCTGTCAGCATTGTTATAGGCAGCTTCCTCGATTTTATGGTACAAGCATTAACAGACTCGACACTGTTAGAAGTACAGTAATTGTAGCGAGTTAGTGGGCAGTATGCTCTCGACCATCTGTGAACACCCGCCTCTATTAGCTTGTGGAACGCCTCGGGCTGAATGGACAGGAGTATTTGCATCTTGCTATCAAATTCGTCAGGTGTATACGCTTTGCATATCCTCCAAAATAGCGCCTTTGTTGAGTCCCTTTTTAAAGAAAGATTCATCATTAGATGACGACAGCATATACCATGAAACGCCAATGGGTATTCATTTTGTACAGCTAATCTGATAGAAGGATGCCTATCAGATATGATAACCAAACCCTGTCTATCGGCTATGCATTCTTTAAGGCATGAAAACCACCATGACCAACATTCACCAGTTTCCCCTCTGCATATACCGTAAGCAATAGGCACAATTTGGTTGTTTCCATCCATGCCGACTGCTAACAAATTTGTACCTTTGTAGACACCCTTCAGATGTGCCCCGTCAACTATAAGTAGTGGGCGAAGACAATGTAAGAAAGTTCGAATCTGAATAACAAAATTGAATACACATTAAACATCATTCATGAAAATTATGAAACCAATCATGAAAATTAATATCACTTACAGAAACACCAATGGCAACGAATAACATCTCGAAAACGCCTTCTTCATTTGTCTTGATACGTGTGATAGTGCCCGGGTTTTTTTTTACTAGGTTGTGACAATAATACGGCAACATTTCAAATGATTCCGTAGGTGAACCCCTAATCATTTGTAACCCATACTCCTTTCCTCTCCATGCTTGTTGGTAAGATATACTAGCTTTAAAGTGCGATAACATATCTCTTTGCATATCGTTTGGTTTTAAATCTCGTCTAGCATCTTTCAACTTTTCACTAAAAATGTGACCAATAACTTTTTTATTTGCATTTCGATGGTTAGGATATGTTATTGTTTTATCACACGTGTGATTATCATTCAAACTTGTAACTTCAAACACCGGTGTATCTCCCACGCATCTAGAGTTAATTCTCCATTTGCATGAGTTAAAATGATAGCACTTAACATAATATCGTATAGGTTCTGCCCTTTCTACTAAAAACTGAAAACCTTCTTCTAAAGATTTCATCCTAATTGTTCTGTCTAATAAATCTCTTGTGTCAAAAAACTTTCCCTTGAAAATGTTTGTATCAATAGGGTCATCGTTTGAAATTACTTGTTTGGACTGGTAAAGTGGTGTTTCTGGAACGTCAGGCATGAGTGAAAAAATGTTTTTCCATTTTGTATGGACTGGTTTTTCGTTCTCGTTTTTCCCAGCATAAACATCATCTTCATCATATGCATCATCATTAACTTCGTCATCTAACCCAAAAGCAAATGATGAATTTGGTTTTGTGAAATTTGGCTCATCTTTATAACCGGATTCAAAAATCTCATTATCATTTGATTCTAAATTTTTTGATGGCCCCTCATTTAAAAAATAGTTGCCTTCATAACCAGAATACCCCATTTCTTGGTTAGTGTTTGTTTCAAAAAAGTTAAAAAATGTCGGGGTTTCTTGGTTTGGCATAAAAGATGGTATTTCTTCAAATGCTTTCACTTTAGCAACATAAAGATGCGGCATTTCTTGATTCATGACAGCGATTTCAGCAAAGAAATTTACCTCATTATCGTCAGTGATATCCATGCGAACATCAAATGCGGGGTGCGAGAATTTGAAATTAAGCGGAACACTCGGATCCAACTTGAACTTAGAACGTACAGTTTCATCTAACCATGAGTAAGTCATATTACTATACATAATCACACCTCGTTCGGTATTATCAAAATGTAAAACACATTTGAATTTTTGCAAAACTGAACTCATTTTGTTGGTTTGATATGGATCAAGGTGTTTGTAAAAACTATATATATACGGAAAATGCTGCAAGAATGCTACCTTTTTTAAACAAGATATGACACGGACTAGACAGTTGATTTGACACATACGGGTACGGATAACTTTTTACGCGAAATATGACAATGATATGACATTGATCTGACAATTGCATGACACGTACGGGTACGGATAACTTTTTACGCGAAATATGACAATTTAATGACATTGATCTGACAATTGCATGACACGTACGGGTACGCCTAACTTATTACGCGAAATATGACAGTGATATGACATTGATAAGACAATTGCATGACACGTACGGGTACGTGTAATTTATTACGCGAAATATGACAATGATGTGACATCTCCTTTAAATTTCTTGTATAAATACTGGTGTGTAGTAACGTTTATTTGCTCACAATTCTACTCACTGAAAGAAAGATAAAATTCACACAATGTCTCAACAAAAGAAAACCGGATTCACAAATTCCCAATTCGTTCCACCAAAACAAAAAAATTATGCCCCAACACATAACGTTGCGGGTTCGTCAACATCTATGAGCGAGGATGATTGGATAATACCTGGTTCGGCTGGTGTTCTTCAACGTGCCATTCTTCGAAAAAATGCAGACGTCAGAGAGGGTGGCCCCGAATATTGTTTTGTGCCAACACAGGATTATATAGCTAAAGTAAATGAGGACGTCACTGAGGATGAACATTTTACTAGTGGTCCATGGTTGAGCGCGATTCATAAGGTGTTTAATTCTCAAGGTGTCATCGTAACTGGCTGTTTTGGGGATATAAAGAAGCATTGTGTAAAAGGAAAACTTGAACTTGTTGTAGCTGTTATCAAGTCTTGTACTCCTAACATGCTGGGTGACCTAAACTGTACACTAAAAGATCCAACCGGGACTATGGCTGGTACAATTCACCACAAAGTCCTTGTAGAAGAGCTGCCTTATAAAAAACACCTCAAAGTCGGAACTGTTTTGGTACTTCGTAATGTTTCGGTCTTTACCTCGAAATCATCACCGCCTGCTCTTAACATAACAAAAAGGAATTTGGTTGAGGTTATCGACAAGAATACCGTTTTTAGTGGATGAATATGCACCTTTTCATACCCTTTGTTTATGCTTAATATTGTCAATCTACTGTGTATGAAACACAGCGTTGTATGATTTAATTGTTTCGTATCTATGTAAGGTTATTGTATCGTGTTTATGTATGGTTAAAAAATAAATTAAATGAAAGTTAACAAAAAAAAAACTTTATACATCAACATATACCATTACAAACTGTTCAAGAGTACAACTAACAACATCTTAACTAATCATATCCACATAAACTAGTATCCTCACACCTACTTAGATAAAACACCTTACCAAGGTTACATCTAGCATCGGAGAAAAATGCATCGACATTAGTCATATCAAATTTCGGTGGCCAACGATACGTAACAAACTGATGTATTAGCCAACATGTGATTACCCCACAATCGCTAAAATTTCCTTGTCGTGGGATAGGATATTCCACGTTGTTGTAATGGTACTCGAAACTGTAATGCCCACGTCCTGTCCTGCTAAAATGTCCCAGCTGTTCTAAACACGTGTTCACAGCTTTGGTCCAATCCAATACAAATTTTCTTATTTCTTCAGCACGTTCCATGTTGGGCATAGAGTCGAGAACCAATAACTTGGAATCATACAAATCTATAATTGCTGTGACCCAGTGATTCCCTGTCGGGTTCATCGGCATCAACACCTACATATAAAGTTTATTTATGCATACACAATTACAAAGTCTTGTAAAGATTAATTTATACAAAACAAATATACATTCAAAGATCTTTACTTACATAACGTACTACATCCCAAGACGGGTACGGACGTGTGCGACCATCCAATGTTCCCCTAAGCGTCGGATTTATCGAAAGCATGGACACATAACCATTAACGCTCGGGGAAAGAGATGCCGTCCATGATCTAGCCACTGTCCATTGTTGGTTGTTGTCCCAGTTTCTCATTAATAACTCCATCCAACAATTCATATGCTGATTCAAAAGTTTAAACCTAACCATTTAATGTTCTTGAAACTTAAATAATCTAAACTTCAAACAATTTAAAAGAATACACTTACATCGTCAGACAACCAACCATGTTTGTCCAATGGACCCGGATCGTTACCCAGCAGGTATAAATCCGGAAGTAGGTATTGCCAGAACGTGGTATCCAGAACCCAACCTTTTGGATGACAATCAAGGTATATCCCGTATGGCGCCAAAAGGAATGCCTCAAAACTTTCATAATTATCGCGCCGTACCTAAACAAAAAAATAAATTATATACAATATGGTTACAAGTTCATTAATTATATAAAGAAATGTTAATAAATAAAAAACATTTTTAGTAGTACATTTGTAGGATCAACATTATAAAATATCAAAGGTGAGCTAGAAGCTGTACCAACAACCTGAATATCCTCATCAACTTCATCTACCGGTAATTCTTCTAGGTTAAATCGCGGAATGGTCGCCGTACTCTTTTTTAGTTTAGCCTTAGCTCCACGTTTCTTAGGGAGGATTGTAGTGGGTCCCTGTTGGGTATACGGAAATTGCTGAAATTTACCTGGAAGTCAATCCCTCCTTGGTCGGTCGATCGGATGCTAAAAAAAGATTAACAAAAAAAAAAAAAAAAAAGAAAAAAAAAACAATCAGTAATCAATTACAAATATTGACGGATTATAAAAATAATAATCGTAAAATAATATGTTACCTGGATGTCAGCAGCATCATTAGGGCGGGAAGATGGACCGGCCTGGTGATCAATGGGAGTGGCAAACGCGGCGAAACCCATTGGTGTACGGGTAGCAGCATGTCCGGTTGATGGAAAAGGGGATGTAAACCTAGGCACAACGGGCGGTGTAGGAAGGTCTTCAAAGAAAGACTCATCTGGTGGACCACTAAATGGACGGTGGGATTGGGGGAACCCCTATATATTAAATCATAACGTAATGTTAGTATATAACCATTTCGTCATTAAAAATTACTAAACACAAAAAAAAAAAAAAAAAAAAAAAAAAGAAAAAAAAAAAAAAAAAACCTGTGTGTTTTGACCCACACTATAGTCACTAAAACCAATATTTTCATCTGCAACAAAACTTGCTCCTCTATGTACTCCCTGTTTACCGCGGAGTTGGTCTTGCTGCATTAAAAATGTTAATGAAACAATTAACAACATTTCAATAATATTTATACAATAACTCAAAAGAAATTGATGTCAAAGTATTTACCATTTTTTGAATCTCGTCTAGCTTTAGCTGATATTCTTTAATCTTCTCATCATAATAATCAAACTTTTGTGCCACAGCCGGAGGTATTTCATAATCCATGTTTGCTTGTGGCTGTATAACCGGGGGTGCGACCGGATGCCCTAGGCAACGGTGTTCTTACCTTTAATAAAACATAGGAAATACACATGATATTAAAAAAATAAAACAATATTAAATTCATAATAGTTGAAAAAAATTGAATATCTCAAACTCACCCTCAATTGGTCATCCAAAAACTTGTCAATACTTTCTCTAACGACCCCTTTATTATAACTCCATGCAACGGACCGGGGATGCAACACTTGATGATGACGGAAAAAATAAGGGCTAGCACCCCTGGGGAACATCTCCAATATCCAAATCTAAAATAAAAAAATTAAAAAAAAGTTAATTCGTTAAAATAACCACAATTATATGTATACATGAACTGTATAAATAGATTAATGGCATACCTTAAAAGACCATAGAAATCCATTCAGCGTGTACTTAGGAGGTTTAGTAGGGTCCCTGTCGGCGGAAAAGTGCTTATCCCGACGCTTAAATACTGCATCCCGGAGATGAGTGTACAATGTTGGCCATACAAACGACCCCCACGGATAGACATTCCACATATTTAAATCCTCAACTAGCCTAAACAAAAATCCGTCTACTATATTCCCATGCTCAGTACCTTCTAACACCAACTTCAAAACAGCTAACAAACAAAGTCGAACCCCATCTTTGTCGCTCAACTTTTTAAACACGTCTTTGTTTATCATATCTAACAAGTCTCTAACGTATATAGATCTGGAATCAGTAGTAGAAGGGAACACACGTCTCCTAAATAAGTTAGGACCTTCCATATATGACTCCCTAAAATCAACCCCGAATCTTAAACCCGTGACAAGACAAAATTCCTCCCTACCAAACTGAATTTCAACCTCACCTAAACGATCAAGAGTACGTACACGATATCTTAGTGGAACTGTGTTTGTGTCTCCCTCTTGGCAAGCAACTTGGTGGCATAAAAAATAGTGTACTAACACCCCGCTCTCTTGCATATTCGGAATGTCTAACATCCAACCAAAACATGTTTCTCTAAACATTTTTTCCTTAGGGGTTTTCAATATCAGTTTTCTAATGTCCTGAATTAAAGACATTCTACTCCTACATGTAACTTGCGCAGGATAATCCTAAAATAACCAAAAAAACATAACAAATATATATGTCAAAAAAAAATTATATTGAATTAACAAACATATATATATGTCCTAAATTAACAAACATATACATTATGACAAACTACATAACAAATATATATGTCCTGTATGTCCTAAATTAACAAAAATATATGTCCTAAATTAACAAACATGTATATGTTCTGAATAACCAACAAAAATATACGTAACAAATATATATGTCCTAAATTAACAAACATATACATAACAAATATATATGTCCTGAATTAACAAACATATACGTAACAAATAAACAATAATTATAATGACAAAAAAAAAATTATATTTCAGAATTACCGGATATTCCGCCATTATGACAAACTACTCAACGACAACAGCCACTAACACAAGAAGACCACCAGCAACAACCACACCACCACCACAGACCACTACCAAAAGAACACCACTGCACCAGCAACAAATGTTAAACCACAACTCCACACCACCAACAATACTGCACCACCACTGAACCACCACTGAACCACCACTGCACCACCACTGAACCACCACTGAACCACCACTGCACCAACAACAAAACAACACCAAAACAACAAAACAACACCGGAAGTTTTTTTTTTTTTACAGTATGTGTTCATATGTACACGACATGCCATTTTATGCACAATATACACTAGTTCCGTCCCATCCATGCACTATTCCGGTCAAAATATCAATTTCCCATGCAAAATATCAATTTCCCATGCACACGCTCCTTCCCCATGCAAAATAATTATGGATGTCGCGTACGGTTTAGGGGGTGTCGCGTACACGTGTACGCGACATGCACATATATATATATATATATATATTTTTTTTTTTGCCCGAGCTAGCTACTTGACACGTGTAGTCCCCGGATGTCGCGTAGGGTTGTAAGGGGAATGGTGGGGTATTTTGGAAAACGGCGGGTACAAGGGTTATTTTGTGACATACCCCTCCGTGCAGGGGTATGTCAGTAATTATCTCATTCTACAATTCTTGAATGAAAATATGATTAAAGGTTGAGCGTGTCATTTGTGCTAGCACTTGATTCTTTTTCTTTGTGTTATATTTTCTCGTATTCTAATATAAATAGATCTAGTTTGTATATTCAGACTAGGTACCATTTTTGGGCGACCAAGATTGCTAAAGTATATTGTTTGAGAATGCATACATGTGTTTTTCCTAAGTAAGTGATATGAGACGTTTTTTAGTTATTCAAAGATCTAAGTCCAGATATTGTCTTTCAAACCAAGAAAGAAGAAACGATGCCATTACCAAGAGCAAAAAATATTACTAAATAGATGAGAGTTCGAGTCTCATGGTCGACACAGTATTAGGGTATTTGTCGAACATAATTTTACTTAAAGCCCATATACAATTTGTTTAGTTATAATAGTACTTTTTTAGTTTTTTTTTATATCTGGATTTTTGCATATGAAAAGTTAGCTCAATAATCATTGCAGATTGGATTCCTCGTTAGCGTATTTATATCTTTTACTTTGTGATATTTCATAAAACAATGTCATTTCTTGTTTATAGATTAAAAATTAGATAAGAGTCTTTGCAATTTGGCATCCTATGTGCCCAGTCAAATTAAAACTTTCTCTCTTTCTCACCAAACCTTAATTAATAAAATCAATGGGCGGTCATCTGTCTCTAAATATAAGGCCCGTTTGGTATAGGGTTTTTTTGTGAGGTTAGACTCAAGGATGTTTAATGTACTGTTTGGTTTGAGGGTTTACAGGGGAGGTTTAGGCTCAATCAAAAAATTAATTGTTTGGTTGATTATTTCCGTTTAGAATTTGGGATACATGGTAAGAAATATGTACTGTTTAAATTCCTGGGTGGTAGGCATGTTTTTTTGACAATTTGTGAGCTCAAGTTTCTAACCCTCTCACTATCTCTCTCATTTGTATGCTATAAAATAATAAAATTATTTTAAAAATCTTTTATTAATTATTAAAATATTCTTTTTAATTTAATTATATTATTTTCTCTTACCTCATTTTCTTTCTTTTACATCAAATCAAAATTCAAATCTTAATCCAAATCTAAATTTAAATCCGAATCCTAATTATAATCCTAAACCCACCTATATACCAAACTGGCCCTAAATCTTTTGTTTGGGGTAGAGTGGGGGTGGGTTCAAACCCTCAAACTCTACAATCTACAAAACCCAACCTACCCTCTTACCTTTCTACATTTTTCAACTTTTTTTTGGCCATCCTACTCTCTTCTTTCTTTCTCTCTCTTTATTTCTTTTTATTATAAAATTACATTTTAATTAAAAATTTTCTCTCTCCCCATTTAAGTTAAATATATATTAAATTTAAATTTAAATCCAAATTCTAGTCCTAATCCTAATCCTAATCTTAATCCAAATCCAAATCCTAAACCCATCTACAAACCAAACGGGATAGTTTTATTTGGAAATTCCATAATAGATTGTTACGGGCTTAGATATCGGCTTTGTCATTTAGGGGTCGTTTGGTTTGTAAAAGGTTTGTAAAAGGATTTTGAATCGGATTGGAATTTAGGGTGCGTTTGATATCCCACTATGGGAATGAGACTATGACTATAAAAGTGATTAAAGTGATTAAAGTGTTTGTTTAAGATGAGGGGCCCACCACTATGGTAATGAATGATGGATATAATCCATACTTCATATATATCAATAAAGCTAGATATGAATCTTTCATAGGTGAGGGACCCACCACTACTATCAAACTCATACCCATTGTCATTCATGGTAGCATACCAAACGCACCCTTACTTTAGAATGAAAGAAAATGAGGTAAGAGGAAAAAAAATATATTTTATTAAAAAGTTTATTTTATTAATTGATAAATAATTTATTGGAGAGAAAGTGGAATGATTTTTTTTTTTTTTTTTTTTTTTTTTTTTTTTAATTTATGTATAGATTGTGAGAAAGAATATAGATGTCGGGTCTAATTATTTGCCAAAGTCACAATACTTGCTATGAATCAATCTTTGATTCTCGGGCCCGCTTCAATTACCAAAAATTTGAACAAAACAATTGATAGTATGATTCAATCCATTCCTTGATTGACACACTCTCGTACCAAACGCACCCTTAGCTTGTTATTTTCTTAGAGCACTTGGTGTCGTGAAGAGCTCAACTTATTCATTTGAGGCTCACGGGGTACCACATCACTTTAACAAACCTCTACCGCTAACCCCCTCACTCACAACTAACCTCAACTTACTTATTTGAGACCCACCAGTTACAACTTTATTTTTTTTTTACTCATCACTCTCATTCACACAGGTAATATAAAAAGCTCTATCTTTCTTCTTCTCCTTCAAACATACTAACATCACCACAAATCCACTCCATCATCTTCCTTTCTTCTTCTTTAATAACCTGATCCACCAAATACACATAACCCACCTATTTCTTCTTCCCTCATCAAACGCCACCGCTACCCGTATCACCTCACAAACCGATCCACACCTTCACCTTTACCACCGTATACCACCCACACCACCTTTATTACGATCCAAACCCACCGTTAATATATATATATATATATATATATATATATATATATATATATATATATATATATATATATATATATATATATATATATATATATTGAAACGGTAATAATATCGTTTAATTTGAAATTAGGCCTCATCTGACAAAAGTACAAAATTTACCCTTGTCGTGCAGACGATGAGGGTTCAAGTGGCCAGAAAAAACAAGGGGGCAATGTGGTGGCGAGGCACAACGAGGGTGCCAGCGTGGCACGGCGAGCCACACCGGGTGCTCTTATTGTTTTTATTATTTCCTATGTTTGGTTAGATCAGTAGACTCTTTCAAAAGAATAGTCTTATCAGTTGCTATTTTTTTAGCAATCAATTGCTATCTTTTAGCTATGATCTTTCATACTTGGATTTAACTTCTTGTATAAATAATGGTCCTATCAATGAATAAAAGTATCAGACTTATTCCAAAAAAAACTATATTTCAAGTAATTCTTGAAAGAGGTCAAGATCTCCTCAATTAGATCTGCTATTACATGTCAATTTTCTTAAAATACTTGCTGATTCACACTCCACCATTGGGCCCAAGAAGCAGTACATACCATAGATCTATACAAAATCGTGTTACGAAAATGTACCATTGAAATTAGTGTTACGAAAACCTACTATACGTTCAAATATTGTTTGCACGCCATGATGATTTGCGCTCTCACCTTAAGATTAACACATGTGTAATTTAATCAAACTAGGATCGAATTTTAGATAGTCATGTGGCATAACGTGCAAATATGTTTGATCGCCAAACTAATTTGAACTCCTAGATTATTTAAAAGTTATGGCTAATAATGTGTCACGTCATATGTACGTGCAAAATGAGTTTGCTCTCCATCTAATTTGCATGCCTAGATTATTTAAAAGTGATGGCTAATAATGTGCCATGTCATTCGTATGTGCTAAACATTGATCTCCATGTTATTTGCATGCATAGTGTGTGCCACTTAATTTGTACATGCAAAACAATTTGCTCTCCATGTTATTTGCATGTCTAGTTAACTTTTTATCCAAAAATCCAACTTTAGATCTAAACGAAGAAAAGAACAAGAGTGGGTGTAAAAGAGTATTGAAAAGTTATTGATGAGGTAATGAGTTAGATGAAAGTTATTGATGAGGTAATGTCGTAGATGAAAACATTCTTTAATTTCATTCAAACCCTTCGACATTTGGACCATTCAACATTCGTTAAAATATAAATAAAAAATAAAAGGGTAATTGTATATATACTAATTAAAACTTGTATATTTGTATATATATTAAAACATTCTTAACTTGCATTGTACATCATGCATTGAAAACTTGTATTTTTTTTAAATATGCAAGTATTTGAGTTTTGGTGGGTATATATGCAATTCTCCAAAAAAAATTAAATACATTGTTATTTTTTTTTAGATATACATGCAAATTGAAGTTTGAGAGAAAACCAAATGCACGCTTAGTGTTTTTTTTTTCACCCAATAAAAATGGAACACATAGCACATGGCGTGAAAAAAAAAAGATTGAGTGCAAAATCATTTGCAGGCTAAGTAGAGCATGGCAATGGCTGAAAATTATGTCGTTTTTTTGGTTAATTAGGTTTGTAAGAACAGTGATTGGTAATACTTTTTAGTTTTATTATTTCTGTTAAAAATATTTAGGTTGCCTCTCATTAGTTTCAATCGGCTTAGATTTAAAATGATTTTGTATCCCTTTCTATCAAACTGAATGAATACCCGTGCATAGAAGTGAACATTTCGTTTTTTAACCGAAACAGTTTAAAAACCGGTTTTGGTTTTAGTCAAATAGTCAAAAAACCGGTTATGCGTAAAACCGGTCCGTTTTAAATAAGTTTTACCCTGAGCTGGTTCGGTTTAAACCGGTTGACAACAAGCAATGGAAACCAGTTCTAAAACCGGTGGATTAGTTTTCCTAAACTGGTTTCCAAAAA
This sequence comes from Artemisia argyi, assembly GCA_030686995.1. Classification (NCBI taxonomy): domain Eukaryota; kingdom Viridiplantae; phylum Streptophyta; class Magnoliopsida; order Asterales; family Asteraceae; genus Artemisia; species Artemisia argyi. The sequence goes on along the minus strand of CM060676.1, from coordinate 43,378,888 downwards.
CCGGTTTTTTTGGGAAACCAGTTTTTTAGGAAACCGGGTTTTGTTTTCTTTTTTCGGATCAGATCGGTTTTTGGGTTTTTTTTTTACCTCTACCTGTGCATCACAACGAGATGTTATAGCAGCAAGTTTTTATAGTTGCGTAATTATATATTTTCTTCAACTATGAATTATGAGTATAATAAAAAAAAAAAAAAAAAAAAAAAAGAAGTTGTAATATGGTGTCTTATATAATAGAGTTTGTAGATGAATTTCTTAAAATTATTAGTGTTGGCATTACTAGGGATGGCAACGGGTCGAGTTTGGGTCGGGTTTTAGTAAACCCGTACCCGTTTATGATATCTGATGAGTGTCTAATTACTCATCATTTTCGGCCTATTTAATACGTAAAAATAACTAAAAATAGCCAAATACACCAATTTATATTGCAAATATCCTCGGATTGTGTTTTTATGTATTTTAGGTACAAAGGATTGAAAACAGAGCAAAAACGGGATTTTTCGGATTGACTCGACAACGTTTGTAAATTTAAACAAGTCAAGACGAAGTCAAGATCAACCCCGAGACATGGCGTTGGAACGAGCATGGAAAAACGAACCCAAAAACAGTAACCAAATTTTATGGGCCAACCCGACCCATTTTATAGGGCCGGATCAGCCCATTTAATTTGTTTACTTAAACAAATAAACCCAAAATCCAAAACAAATCCAATCTACATCCTACCCATCCCTGTCCTCCCCACTTGCCCGTCAAATCATATCTGCAACCCCATCATCATTATTCCTTCTCCCATACTCCTCCAAATGCTCCAGGACAAGAAAACTTCACAAGTTGCATTTCCAACTTGGCAATCCCTGTTAATTTGTAGATCAAACGGCTCAAAAATTGAAGAGATTAATCCTACGGTGAAGATGAAGTTTGAAAAAGCACAAATTGAGTTGTTTGCTTGAATCCCCTCACAGAAGAAGCACACAAGGACAGGAAGGAACCCTAGTTTTATTAGTATAAATAGGTTTCTTGTAGGCCTTCAATGGTAGTAGAAAATTAGTAGTAAAGTTAAATTTTAAAAGTTAGTTAAATTTTAGTTTCTCAAGTTTTTTTAAGCTTTAAGTTATTTCAATTTGAATGTAATCTTTTTCAGTTAATGCCAATTCAGAATTTCAAGTTTCAAAAGTTTTTCACTGTTAGAATTTCATTATAAGTTTCTTCAAGCTTATTGCTATAACTAAGCTCAAAAAGCTAATTAATAGCTTATTTGAGCTCTAGTTTGTTTATTTGCTTAGTTTGTAAAGCTTCCTCAAGTTCAAAGAAGAAAAAGAAAGAAAAAAAAAAAAAAGAAAAATAATCAAAAAAATAAAAAAATCAAATTGCTTGGATGATGGACAGTAATGGAAGGTCTATATGCTTTTACTAGCTTGTTGAAAAACAAGCTAGAGCTTGTAGAGTAGCTCCGCGAGCATTTTTAGCCTTGTTTTGTGCAAAGGCAATTGTGAGTTCATTTTTTATTTTTTGCTTATTTACTATAGCATTGCTTTATCTTTGCTTATTTACTGCTTATTTTAATTTCATTAGTGCTTATTTGTGATATTGTATGCTTTGTGTGCTTATTTAGTAGCTTAGTTAGTTTTTGTTTAGATTCTGCTTATTAAACTATCTAGTATAGCCATTTAGCACTCTAGCTTATTACTCTTTTCAAACTGCTTTTTCTGAGTTAAATCTTGCTTATTAAGTAGTTTTAGACCTAGCCCAAGTGTTTGTTCAAAAGTGTGCTTCAAAAAAACCAAGTTTTCATAAGCTAAAGCCAAAACAGTCCCCATAATAGAGTGTTTGGCACAAGACTTGTTTTCTTGCTAAAAACCTTTTTTGTCCATTTTTCAAAATTGAATTAGTCTTAAATCATTGTTATTAGTAGGTTCAAAGTAGAATCATGCATTTCTAAGTAGTTTAGTTTGTTTTTCAGAAAATGTTTATTCATAACTGATTTAAATAAGTACTTAGGACATAATCTAGGTTAGGCTTGTATGGTTGTTATTTTTGGTTTGAATTAGTCCAATATAGGTTAACTCACTTGTTACAAATCTGGTATTAAAGTTTCTTGGTCAAATTATTATTTTCTACCCATTTTGGAAAACTGAATCTGTCACCCAATTAGTCCAAACAGGCCTTGCTTATGATTTTCATTTGTTCATTATAAGCCCTCTTGATCTGAAAATTGGTATGCATATTATTTGGTTGGTGATCTAGTTGTTTCACATTTTTAGAATATTTATAAAAGCTTATGGACAGCTGTGAAATCGTAGAGGGGGGGGGGGGGTGAATACGTCTCCGTTTAAAAATCTTTAAACTTGTTGTATCAAATTTAGTATAAACCATTGTGTCAAGTTACACCATTATTAGTCTGGTTTGTTTTTCTTTTTTAAAAACATCCATATAACAAATTTCAAATCAAGCTTGTTGTAGTATAAGAAATGCAAATAATAGTCTTATGACTAATATAAAGCATATGATATAACAAGTTATCACACAAGCATAAACATCAAGTCACAACACAAACAATAATATAGTGCAAGTATAAAAGTAAAAGGAAAGAGCAAACCGAACACGAAGATTTATAGTGCTTCGGTCACGGATCTCCTTTCCGCCCTACTCCAGTCCCCGAGTACCCAACTCGAGAGTTACTTCACTAGATCAACAAGCTCCCTTCTTGGCGGAGAAAACCTTACAATCGTCGCTTACACTTTTTCTGGTACAAAGCTACATACCGGGTTCTTTTACAAGGGTACAACCACTCCCGCTAGTTCTTTTACAAGGGTACAACAACTCCTGCTAGTTCTTTTACAAGGGTACAACAACTCCAGCTATGTTTTGTGGCCCAACATAGAAACCTTGTGTTTTATGGCACAAACACATAAACCATCTAATCTATAATAATGAGTACAATGATGATCTAAGACATAAATGTCTAATGGATATGAATGACTAATCTAAAATAACTTCCATTGATAGAAAGCCTTCAATGGATGAAGATCACAAGTTCTCTAAGCTTGTTGTGATGAATCTTCATGTATGTATACTTGTGGTAGAGGATGATGGCAAGATCTCCAAGCTTCTTTGGTGGATCAAGATGTATGATATGCTTACAACAAAGATGAATGTTAGAAACATTATGATCATGATAATGAGGGTGATTAATTATGTTTTCTAAATGGTTTTCTATTGATCTAAGATGTATGCTAAGTGTAGAGAGAATGTGTGTTTTTCTTTTTCAAGTTCTTGAAAAACAACTAAACTTGATTTGCTATTTATAGTAAAGTGGTTTTCCAAAACCATGTTCTAAAACTAGCAAAGATGTTTATGAAAATCTTACACAATCTTTCCAAAATCAACTATGACATATCTTACACAATCTATGACATATCTTACAAAATCTTTGTCAAGTCAAATCAATGTCTTACACAATCTTTAGAAAGATATACATTCTATAATATGATAATCCATGTGATGATTTAATTATATGATTTTTATTTTGATAAAAATGTATATGAAAGTAAACTTGTAAAATTACTAGAAAATGTATTAACTTGCTATATGATATTTAGTAAGTTACTAAAAATGTTTGATGTACTTATGTTGTTATAAGACATATTTTTATAGATTTATAAACTTACTAAAATGTATTGACTTACTATATGATATTTAGTAAGTTACTAAAAATGTTTGATGTACTTATGTTGTTATAAGACACATTTTTATAAATTGTAAACTTACTAATATTACCTAGACACCTAATGTGACACTTATCATACTATATTATAAAGCATGAATGTCTTCTATTATTAGAATACTTAAAATTAAGCCTTACAACTTCTAAAGCTATAAGTACAACAAGCAATGTTACTTATAGAAATTCCTCTCATATTTAATTATAACATACAATTAATACTAACATTAAATACAATAAATAAATCATTATGTACATTAAATACAATTAATTAACTGGTCAATAAATATAATTAATGCACTTATTAAAACACCCCTTACATAAGAAATACAAATTATCAAGCATATTGTACAACTAACTTAAACACAATTCTTGCATTAAATGTCACTAATACAAATAATAAAGCATATTATACAAATATGTTGACATAAATAATGCCTAAAAACATTATTAACATGTTATCAATATCTCTATGTTTTAATTATCACAAAATATAAACCCATAGAACTAAAACTTGTGACATAAACAAGTATTTAGTGATTAATATTTCTCTTTACATCCAAATCACTTAAGGTATGAATAAACAAAGTGTTTAGTGCAATTTATGATCAAAGGGGTATTTAATTAACTAATGCAAAGTTTATTTGATTATATAAACATATTATATATTTTTGAAAAACACTTTTGGTAATAAAGAAAAATGTTTTATTCATACTAAATATATGAATTCAAATTTTTAACCAAAATCAGTTAGTTTTTCACCAAATAAACTTTCCCCACTAAAAGACAAAGAATCTGGCCGTTTCAGCTGGGCGGCCCCCTTAATTATAAAGGGCGGTCCCCTTAATTTTAAAGGGGCCGGCCATGATTTAAGGGGACCGGCCACGCTCCTCTGTCAGATTCTGTTGCCTATAAATACCACCTTAAACCTGGATTTTTTCCTCACCTTTTGCACTACAGAACTTTCTGTTCTAGATCTCCATTTCCAATCTATAAATCATTTGATCATACATTCTTAAATCTTTGTTTCAAAGTGATCCAAACATCATTTCATCAAGTGCAAGAGAAGAATACTTCTATCCCTCAAGACAAGAAGTATTACAACTTGTTGTGATCTCCACATCTAAGTTGTTAGTGTAACATCATTGCTATCATTTCATTGTGTGAATAGTTGTGAATATTTGTTAGAAGATAGTGTAGTTTGATATATAGTGTGATTGGTTAGAAGAATAGTTGTGAAGAAGATAAGTTAGGAAGAAGATTGGTGTGTAGAAGAATAGGTGTGAAGAAGATTGGTGTGTAGAAGAATAGGTGTGAAGAAGATTGGTGTATAGAAGATTGGTGTGAAGAAGTGGTGTGACTAAGTAGTGAATAGGTGTGAACTAGTTCTGTAGAAGTCATGATTAAGTTGTGAAGTTATTGTGGTGTGTAAATTGGTGTGTAAGGTTTTCTCCGCCATAAGGGAGCTTGTTGATATAGTGAAGAAAACTCTCGAGTTAGGTGCTCGGGGAGTGGAGTAGGGCAAGGAAGGTGACCTTGTAGCCGAACCACTATAAATCTCTTGTCTCTCGGTTCGATCTTTCCAACCCTTATCTATTTCTTTACTTACGTTATTATTGTTTTATCGTACATACTTAGTGTTGTTCATATTGTGCACGACTTGATTTCATATAGCATCGAATCTATATTTTATAAAACAAAGAAAACTTTCAAACAAAATATCATAACATTTTAAAAACGACGTAAAACTATTCAACCCCCCCCCCCCCTTCTAGTTTTCCACAATTGGTATCAAGAGTCACGTCTAACAAGATCTTTAAAATATATTGTATTTTAAAACGTGTAACGATCTATGGAATCTTTAAAATATTTAGAAGGGCAATCTATGCAAAGACCACCACTATTTGAAAGTGACGGATTTTTATATTGGAAAAATAGATTCGAAACTTATGTGAAATCAAAAGATCTTGATCTTTGGCATATTATTACCTTTGGTGATTTTCCACCTATTCAATATAATGTTAAAACTAAAATGAATGAAATTGTATCTTTTGAAGAACAAAATGATGATTTGAAAAAGAAATTAGCAAAAAATAATGAGGCTAAAATGGTAATTTATAATGCGTTACCACGCAAAGAATATGAAAGAATTTTTATGTGTAAAACCGCCAAAGAAATTTGGGATTCTTTACTAATTACTTACCAAGGTAATAGCCAAGTCAAAGATAATAAAATAGATCTTCTTGTACAACAATATGAACAATTTACGATTCCGGAAGAGGAATCAATTGATAATGCTTTTGCTAAGTTTAACACTATCATCACAAGTTTAAAAGCACTTGATGAGACATTTTCTAGTAAAAATTGTGTTAGGAAATTTCTTAGGGCATTGCATCCAAAATGGCGAGCTAAGGTCACGGCAATCGAAGAATCAAAGAACTTGATGACGTTATCACTAGATGAACTAATTGGCAACTTGAAGGTTCATGAAGAAATCATAAGAAGAGATTCGGAAACGGTCAAAGTCAAGAAAGAACAAACCAAATCCATTGCTCTAAAAGCCAAAAAGGAATCTAGTGATGATGATGATTCAAGTGACGAAAGTGAACACGAAGAATATGCAATGGCCGTAAGAGAATTCAAGAAGTTCTTCAAGAGACGAGGAAGATTCACTAGATCATCACGAGACGAAAGAAGAGCATTCCAAAGGAATAGAAGTGACAACTACGGGAAAAGAAAGTGCTTTAGATGTGGAAGTCCAAATCATCTCATTGGCGAATGTCTAAAGCTACCGGGTTATGAAAATCAAGGTGCTTTTGTTAGTGGAACATGGAGTGATAATGACAAAGAAGAAGTTGAAAAGCCAAGAGACGAAAAGTGTTTTATGGCAAAAGAAACCGACGAAATATGTTTAGGAATTGACTTGGAACCTGACGAATGGATTAAAGATAGCGGATGTTCGAGGCACATGACGGGGAATCGCAATCTATTCTCTACATACAAGGCATACAATGGAGGTAACGTTATTTTCGGTAGTGACTTACGTGGAAAAATCATTGGCAAAGGTACGATCTCTCAAGACTCACTTACTATTGAAAATGTAGAGCATGTAGATAAATTAACATATAATTTGCTTAGTGTAGGACAAATATGTGATAATAAATGTAGAGTCACATTTACCGAAGATGATAGCGAAATAGTTAAGAATGGAAAAATTATAGGTAGAGGAATTAGAAAAGGTGGCATATATGTTATAAAACTAGGAAACAAACCTGAGGATAGGATATGCCTAACGACCCTAGATGAAAACTCTACACTATGGCATAGGAGATTAGGACATGCTAACATGCAACAAATACAATCTTTGGCCTCTAAGGAATTAGTTAGAAATTTTCCTAATCTAAAATATGACAAGCATTTTTGTGATGCATGTAAAATTGGAAAACAAGCTCATGCTAGTCACAAAGCCAAGAATATAGTATCCACTACTAGGTGCCTAGAATTATTACATATGGATCTTTTTGGTCCATCCGCTATGCGGAGCTATGGAGGAAACAAATATACCTTAGTAATAGTAGATGACTACTCACGATACACGTGGACTAGGTTTTTAAGTGACAAAACCCAAGCCTTTGAAAAATTCGAAATATTTAGTAAAATGATTCAAAATAAATTAGGATGCTCAATAGTTGCCATTAGGACGGACCATGGTAGGGAATTTGATAACGAAGTACAATTTGGAAAATATTGCGAGTTAAATGGAATATCTCACAATTTCTCCGCTCCTCGTACTCCTCAATCAAATGGCGTAGTAGAAAGAAAAAATAGGTCACTACAAGAAATGAGTAGAACTATGTTAAATGAACAATCCATCCCACAAAAATTTTGGTGTCACGCCGTAGATACATCAACTTATATTTTAAATAGGGTATCAATTAGAAGAATTCTAGGAAAAACTCCTTATGAGTTATTAAGAGGTAGAAAACCAAACTTAAGCTACTTTAGGGTATTTGGAAGTAAATGCTATATTTTAAACACTAAGGACTATCTCACTAAGTTTGATCCAAAATCATATGAAGGAATATGTTTAGGATACTCACAAAATAGCAAAGCATATATAATACTTAACAAACACTCCATGAAAGTAGAGGAATCACTAAATGTAACATTTGATGAAACACCACCACCTCCTAAAACTTTACCTTTAGAAGATGATGATTTAGTCGAAGATGAAGCTATTGAGGTTAGTAAAACAAAACCCATAGAAAATGATAATGAAAACATTCACTTAGAAAATAACGAAATTGTTAATATTAAAGAATCTAGATCACATCCATTAGATAATATAATAGGACATCTTAACCAAAGAACCCTTAGATCACAAGCCCAAGATAAAAACAATTTCTTTTGTTTCCTCTCAGCAATAGAACCTAAGAATATTAGCGAGGCTTTAAAGGATGAAAGTTGGATTATAGCTATGCAAGAAGAATTAAATCAATTTAAGGCGAATGATGTTTGGGAACTAGTCCCAAATCCAAAAGATATGACCATCATAGGAACCAAATGGGTATATAGGAATAAGTTAGACGAGAATGGAATAGTTACTAGGAATAAAGCTAGGTTAGTTGCCCAAGGTTATAATCAACAAGAAGGAATTGATTATGACGAAACTTATGCCCCCGTAGCTAGACTAGAATCAATTAGGATATTACTTGCCTATGCTTGCGCCCTAGATTTTAAGTTATTCCAAATGGATGTGAAAAGTGCATTCCTTAACGGTTTTATCAATGAGGAGGTATATATGGCACAACCTCCAGGATTCATTGACTTCGCAAAACCTGATTATGTTTATAAGTTAAAGAAAGCTTTGTATGGAGTCAAACAAGCTCCCAAAGCTTGGTATGATCGATTAAAAGCTTTTCTTATTAAACATGATTATTCCATGGGAATGGTAGATAACACTCTTTTCACTAAAAGGAAAGACCCAAATCTCATCATTGTTCAAATATATGTTGATGACATTATATTTGGATCGACTTGTCAAGACATGTGTGATGAATTTGCCAAAATCATGCATGATGAGTTTGAGATGAGTATGATGGGTGAACTTAACTTCTTCCTAGGATTACAAATAAAACAATTAGAAGATGGAATATTCTTTAACCAATCTAAGTACATTAAGGAAATGCTTAAGAAATTTGGCCTAGAAGACTCAAAACCCATGAAAACACCCATGTCTACGGAGGTAAAGCTCACAAAGGACGATGAAGGTGAGTCCGTAGATAACACCAAGTATAGAGGAATGATAGGTAGTTTACTATACTTGACGGCAAGTAGACCCGATATCATGTTTAGTGTCTGCCTTTGTGCCCGTTTTCAAGAGGATCCCAAAACCTCTCACCTAGAAGCGGTTAAGCGTATCTCCCGATACGTTAAAGACACTATACACTTAGGATTATGGTATCCTAAGGAATCCGGCATAGAAACCATTGTCTATGCGGATTCGGATCATGCGGGAGACTACGTAGATAGAAAGAGTACTAGCGATATTTGCACGTTTATGGGATGTTGTCCAACGTCTTGGTTTTCGAAGAAGCAAACCGCTCTTGCTATTTCTACCACCGAAGCCGAATATGTAAGCGCCGGAAAGGCATGTCAACAAGCACTATGGATGAAACAAGCTCTCGTAGACTATGGCATTAGGTTAGAAAATGTCCCCATTATGTGCGATAACAAAGGTGCGATAGATTTAAGTAAAAATCCGGTGCAACACTCTAGGACTAAACACATAGAAATACATCACCATTTTCTTAGGGATAATGTACAAAAAGGAAATATATCTATAGAAAAGGTTGCATCGGAAGACAACATTGCGGATATATTCACAAAACCCCTTAAGCGTGAATTATTCAACCACTTGCGTTTAGGATTAGGAATGATGGAACAAGTTGACTAAATTACATTGAATTAATTCAAATTTATACTTGCATGAAAATTTATTTTTCTTCCATTCCACCTTTTCTGAGTCTAAGAATCTATTTCGCACAAAACTAAAGATTGAGAAGATTTATTTTCTTTGCATAATTTTTTTTTGTAAAACTCAATCAATTTTCTCAAAAAAAAATTATTCTCACAATCTAGGAATCACATGAAGATCATTTTCCTTGCATTGTTGACTAATTCTAAAAACATTGTATTTCAAAATCATGCATAAACTCTCACATAAATTGTCAAGGTATATAATCTAATATATATCTTTGACATTCATGATCGAGCAAAAATTGAATCAAGGAGATCATTTGGATTGTTTCTTAGGATCATTATTTCTTCTTGCTTCTAGGAGTCGAAACAATCACAACTCCACATTTGTTTCATATAGACACTCACTAGGACAAATTCACTAATAATGGTGTCATCTTGATCCATCATTAGTTTTTCAGTCACTAATTGCCTTTGCCTTTAATCTAAGATAGGTGCCTTAGGAAGCTTAAGTGTGCTTGCCTTTACTTACCTCCTATTGCTTATTATGTGTTGATTATTTGCTCTTGTGCCTATGTGTTTTTGCATGCATGATATTTAATGATTAGATTAGATGCTATATTGCCTAAAGGAATTGAACTTGCTTGAATCCAAGTCCAAAAACACAACCTTTCTGCAAATTTTCTGCCAAAAACCCAATTCTGGCAATCTGAAAATCACCAGATGGGCGGCCCCCTTAATTATGTAAGGCGGCCCCCTTAATTTTAAGGGGACCGCCCCCTAATTAAGGGGACCAGCCATCTGATGGACGGGTTTACAGAATCTTTTCTGCTTTTTAGCCCATTTCAACCTACATTTCCCATTTTTTACCAACACATTTTGTCCTAATCCCCAAACAAACCTTATCCATCCTTAAACACATAAATCTTACACTATAAATATCCCCAATCCTCAAAACTCTCCATTCATCCCATCATGAACTCTCCAAACAAACTAAAATCAAAAGCCTCAAGGCTAGCAAGGATGACGGAAAACCCCGTTTGGCGAAGAAAAAGCCCTCGAAACAAATCCATCATCATAAATGAAGTTGGAAGTCATTCCACACCCCCCAACTTCTTTCTTCCCAAACTTTGCATCAAACCAACAAGGTCATTCATTTGATCCTCTTTACAAACCATACAATATTGGCCAAACATCTTCCTTCAAGCCAAACTACACATCTCAACCTCCAACCACTTATAATGATCCATACAAGTTTGATCAACCATCAAACTACAATTCCAACTACACAAACCCAACTCTTCCATACCAAACCTATGATCCCCTCCACATTGCCATGGAAAAACAAAAGTTCCGTGATGAAATAAACCAAATCCATGATCTTAGTGATCTCCTTGCTATGCATCTTGCACAACGCAACAAAGGGCAACTTCCATCATCACCCTATGCAAATTTCCTTCCCCACTCTCTCAACTTGGATCAAGTTACAAACCACACTCACTTTTGCCCTTGTTGCATATTCCTTCAAAAAAAAATCCTCTACTTGAGTGAAGATATTTCTTGGATTGAATATCTTCTCACTCGTAATCATCCAATACCACCCTTAACACGATACAACATTGTGAGATCCACTTCTTCCGCTCCATACTCCACTCCGTATCCCTCTCAATCAAACATCTAAGCTTTATGCTTATATTTCCATTCAAGCAAATAAAACAATCAACCATGGGTTGTAAGCAAGTCCAAGTGCTCTCTTAGGCAATATAGGACTATGTCTTTTATTTTATGTTATTTTTATCAATATGCTTCAAGCATATTGAATGTTGTAATGCTTATCATTTCTATAATGCTTGAATGAATCTATGTTTAGTTGCATAATTGTTGCCTTGCATATATGTGTATCTTGCTCTCTTAAAATATTTTTGTAGCAAAGATCTCCATAGCTCGTTTCCTTGGTGCTCTCAAATGAGGGGGAGCATACATCAAGGGGGAGCATTCTACCCGTTTAAACTTCCCTCGTGAAGCTTACTCGGCTTAACCTTTTTAATTTTACAAAAAGGGGGAGAAGAGAAATGTAAACTCTATAATACTTGTCTAAAAACAAGTTTAGATATATTGAGTTTAAGGTTTTGTAATAATCAAAAAGGGGGAGATTGTTGACATAAATAATGCCTAAAAACATTATTAACATGTTATCAATATCTCTATGTTTTAATTATCACAAAATATAAACTCATAGAACTAAAACTTGTGACATAAACAAGTATTTAGTGATTAATATTTCTCTTTACATCCAAATCACTTAAGGTATGAATAAACAAAGTGTTTAGTGCAATTTATGATCAAAGGGGTATTTAATTAACTAATGCAAAGTTTATTTGATTATATAAACATATTAAATATTTTTGAAAAACACTTTTGGTAATAAAGAAAAATGTTTTATTCATACTAAATATATGAATTCAAATTTTTAACCAAAATCAGTTAGTTTTTCACCAAATAAACTTTCCCCACTAAAAGACAAAGAATCTGGCCGTTTCAGCTGGGCGGCCCCCTTAATTATAAAGGGCGGTCCCCTTAATTTTAAAGGGGCCGGCCATGATTTAAAGGGACCGGCCACGCTCCTCTGTCAGATTCTGTTGCCTATAAATACCACCTTAAACCTGGATTTTTTCCTCACCTTTTGCACTACAGAACTTTCTGTTCTAGATCTCCATTTCCAATCTATAAATCCTTTGATCATACATTCTTAAATCTTTGTTTCAAAGTGATCCAAACATCATTTCATCAAGTGCAAGAGAAGAATACTTCTATCCCTCAAGACAAGAAGTATTACAACTTGTTGTGATCTCCACATCTAAGTTGTTAGTGTAACATCATTGCTATCATTTCATTGTGTGAATAGTTGTGAATATTTGTTAGAAGATAGTGTAGTTTGATATATAGTGTGATTGGTTAGAAGAATAGTTGTGAAGAAGATAAGTTAGGAAGAAGATTGGTGTGTAGAAGAATAGGTGTGAAGAAGATTGGTGTGTAGAAGAATAGGTGTGAAGAAGATTGGTGTATAGAAGATTGGTGTGAAGAAGTGGTGTGACTAAGTAGTGAATAGGTGTGAACTAGTTCTGTAGAAGTCGTGATTAAGTTGTGAAGTTATTGTGGTGTGTAAATTGGTGTGTAAGGTTTTCTCCGCCATAAGGGAGCTTGTTGATATAGTGAAGAAAACTCTCGAGTTAGGTGCTCGGGGAGTGGAGTAGGGCAAGGAAGGTGACCTTGTAGCCGAACCACTATAAATCTCTTGTCTCTCGGTTCGATCTTTCCAACCCTTATCTATTTCTTTACTTACGTTATTATTGTTTTATCGTACATACTTAGTGTTGTTCATATTATGCACGACTTGATTTCATATAGCATCGAATCTATATTTTATAAAACAAAGAAAACTTTCAAACAAAATATCATAACATTTTAAAAACGACGTAAAACTATTCAACCCCCCCTTCTAGTTTTTCACAAAATATTCAAGCCCGAACGGGCAATGGGCCAAATAGGCTCGAGCCCGAACGGGCACGGGTCAAACGGGCTCGAGCCCGAACGGACACGAGCTAAACGAAATTTTTGATATCCGTAAATTTATTGTCAAAATGAACATAGTAAACTAAAATATGTTCACATATTATACAAACCAAGCAAATTACTAAATAAATAAATAAATAAATAAATAATAAATAAAATAATACAAACTAAACAAAATTTCATCAAACTTTTGCCATAAAAAACTAATCGGTAAAGCTATTGACAAAAAACGTACAAATAGAATAAATTATTAGCTGAAAAATTAAAGTACAGGGTGCCCGCAGCTGCATCGCGCGGGGACCCTGCTAGTTCTATTTTATACCTAAAGTGCACTTTAACACATAAAATGCTTAAAAGCTCTAAAAGTATTTTAAAGATTCTAAATAGTTGGTCAAGGGGTTTGATCATAATGCCAAATAACAAACATGTACGAACCTAGGTTGTAGCATACGAGGACTCGAGATGTTGAGAGGTGTTGAATGTATGTTGAGACAAAATGAGATTACAAGTAACTTGTACATTTTACGTTATGTATCAAATTATATGTTATCAATTAAAACAAACGAGACTGTATAGATTAAATATCGTAATATTTGCACTAACACTTTTCACTAGCTTATATTAGCCACTTTGGACCTGCTTGTGATTTTTAAAAAGTTCATTATAAGCCCTTTCAACCTGCAAATTGGTACACTTATAATCTAGCTACTATTCTAGTTATTGCACATTTTTTTGAATTTTTATTTTACCTTTTAATCAGTTTTTCACTAGCTTGTAAGTGCCCTTTTGAACTGTTTTGGGGAATGTTTGGATTTGTTTAAGCTTATTTTCAAATATTTTGCTTAATTATATTGATATAAATAATGTTTAAAAAAGGTTATTAATATCTCTCAATAAACCTATGTTTTGATAATCACAAAACTCAAATCAAATTAAGTCAAGATTAAGACGTAAACAAGTATTTGGTAACAAATATTTACCTCTACATCTAATATCACTTAAGGTATGCATAAACTAAGCATCTTATGCATTACATGATCAAAGGAAATTTTGTCTTAAGACATAACATCTTATAAAATGATATAAACATTTTATATATATTTGTAAATCATTTTTGGCAATGCTATATTAAACCACAAAGATATGATTTCAAATTTCCAACCAAAAAGGGCAAATTTTATCCAGAAAAACTTTTCCAACGTTCAGGAGGGCGGCCCCCTTAATTTTACTAGGCGGCCCCCTTAATGATTAAGGGGACCGGCCCCTAATTAAGGGGACCGGCACGCTCCAGAACAGTAAATTCTGGCCCTATAAATATTGGATCATTTCACACATTTTTCTTACCTTTTTGCACAATAAACTTTCTGATCCAACCTCCATTTCTAGATCTAAAAACCTTTGATCATATAATTCATAAGTCTTTGTTTCCAAGTGATCCAAAGCTTCATCCATTCAAGTGCAAGAAGAAGAACACTCCTCTACATACATCTAATTGTAGTAGTGTTGAGAATAGCTAGTTTCATATTGTAGTTGTGGTAGATATTTGTAAAAGTGTTGTGTAAATTTGTTGATTGTAGAAACTAGGTGTGTTGTAAAGTAGTTTAGTAGTTGTGAATTAGTTGTGCATAGAAGAAGGTGTGAAGGTGTGAAGAAGGTGTGAAGCCTTGAAGAAGTTGTGAAGTTGTGAAGAAGGTGTGAAGCCTTGAAGAAGTCGTGAGATTGGTTCTAGCTACGATTAGAACTCGACATTTAGCTTAGTGTCGTTAACTCGTGTAAGCCAAGGTGTGTAAGGTTTCTCCACCATAAGGAGTTTGTTGACATAGTGAAGAAAACTCTCGAGTGTGGTACTCGGGGAGTGGAGTAGGGCAAGGAAGGTGTCCTTGTAGCCGAACCACTATAAATTCGCGTGTTGTGGTTTGATCTTTCTAACTCTATCTTTTCTTCATTACATTTCAATACTTTCATTACTTGATTAGAATTGCTTATATTGGTTGTCATTTGAATTCACTTGAGATCGAATCGAAAGTTTTTAATAACCTACAAAATATTTTGGTAATAAACTTTTAAAAGGACATAAAACTATTCAACCCCCTTCTAGTTTTCCACAAATTATTATTTCCATTGCTTATGTTCAGTTTATATTTGCTAGTTTAGGTTAGTAATAGTGCTTATAGCTTAATAGGTTTAGGTATTGCTTATTTGGAGCTTATTGGATCACAAACTAGTTAAGGTGCTTTTTGTTTCCAAAGTTTTCACAACTGTTTAGTAACCCATAAGCTGTTTTCCAGCTTATTTTTCATTTTCCAAGATTTTCCCTTTTCAAAACGTTGTTTATTTTTGTTGTTCTAAAATTTTCAAAACAAAGAAAATCAGAAAATAAAAATAAAAGCAAAAAGCTAAAGTGAGTGGTTAGCTCACACACAGACACAAATACACCACACTAAACCAGTAGCACCCTTGGGATTTTCTCAACACTCTTTGCATGATTAATCCTTTTATCACTTTTTTTCTTCCAATCAAGCTTATTACAACAGTTTGCTTGTTTAACTGCTTATTAGGTTGATTTTTGCACTTTTCTTATTTTTCTTTGCTTCATTATATCATTAGTGAGTTTTACAAAAATTTCAGAATTTTCCAAAAGCATTTAGTATTTTTTTTTCTTAATTAGATTAAAATAGTAATTAATTCATAATAAATTATTAAAAAGTTTTTTTTAAAGAAAAAAAAGAATATTTTTTTTTAAAATTTTCTTTTATCTGTTAGAATCTAGGAGAATTGTTTTTACATGTGTAGGACTTAAGATTAAGAGTTTCACTTTTCTAGGTGCGTTTTTTATTACCGTAACGTACGTTTTTTTAGTTTAATTGCGTTTTAGGATAATATACTTGTGCTTAATTGTTCAATTTGCTTATTTAAGTTGTTTGTAATTTATATTTACTTAATTTAGTCATCAAATTCCAAAATCTTGTTAATCTTTCAAACACCTGATCACGAAACATTTTTCAAAGTTCAATTTCACACCTCGTTGGGACTTAACGACCCGGGGATACACTATACCCTTAGAGAATATGCGAGGTTTGACTATATTGACCATCTTTGGTTAAGTGGTTGATCTGAGCGAATCAATATCCATATCCAAACCCGCCTCAAAACCCGATAGATACCCGTTTAGTATTATCCATTGGTTTTTCGGTTTTATCCGCGGGTATCGGTTTTCCCCGATTGAATCTGTGCTGGACAAAATTGCGGGTATCAAGTTAAAAAACTCCATCGAAAACAAATCAAAACACCCCAATATTCAAAGTTTTTATAACTTAAACAAAACGACTTCAATATCATATCATATGATTTAACATTTCGAACTAATCATGATAATAATTCCAAGAAAAAGTACAAAATTCAAATGTCTTTGATAATAGAATCTTAATTCTTAAGTAATGCATTACAAACTCTAAAGAGCCGTAAGTATTTGATCATAGAGATCTTAATCTAAGTCTCAAAAAAGTACAATTTTTTTTTATTGTGTTTGTTTTAACAAAGAAAGATTAGTTGATGTGTGAGAGAACTCAAGCGTCAAGACTTGGCGTGAGAATTTGTTTAACTTTTTGTAGTGGACACGAATTTTGTAAAGGGCCAAGAGTCCACAACTTGGCTTGGGCGTGATATTTTATATAAAATAGGCGAGTATAAACTTGGGTAAACGGGTACAGATACCGGTACGGTTAAATGGGCGGGTATAACCAGAACCCGCAACCAAACCCGTACCTGGGAAAAAAAGAATACTTCTACCCGAACCCGTATCTAAACCCGCGAGCCCGCCCCCGAACCCGACCCATCCGGTTCGGGTTTCGATTTTCCAAGTCGGTTTCGGGTGCTTTTGCCATCCCTAGGCATTACATAAAAAAGTCTCTTTTTTTAGAAACTACATTTGAAAAAACTTGTCAACAGGTTGTCATGCACTTTTTTTTTTTTTTTTTTTTTTTTTTTTTTTTTTTTTTTTTTTTTTGTTTTGGGTGAGAATTTTAATGCAGCTATTCCATTAAGAAAACATTGTTTAAATTTTTGTATGGGAATTTATGTTTGAAGAGATATTATGGGATTAAACATTACTCACTTGTATGTTTTTTAAGCTTTTAGAAGAACAAAAGCTTTAAGGAGGAAAAAAAAAGCTTGTTTATATTGTTGTATATTTAGTATGGGTGAGGATCTAGTGAGAAGAAAACTTAAAATGAGAAGAATGAGAAATAACTATAATCGCATATTTGAGATGCATTGACTTAAATTAGATGCATCTCTATTCATTTAGACACATCATAATTAGTTTCGAAAGTGATTTTGAAGTGAAAACGATATAAAGTAGTACTAGCAACAAATTTGACCCGCAGAAGACGAAAAATACATAAGATTCGTCTAAGTTGATGAAATGCATCTTATATATGTATATGCATATAATTTTTAGCTAGAAAATATATTATGATGCATCTAAAATATTGGGGACACACCTAATTCAAATTGATGCATCTCTAATATGTAGTAATAATTATTTCTAATCCTTCTTATTTTAAAGATTTTCTCATTTGATCCTTAGGGGGAGTTTGGTTCGCCGTAATCTGACGTAATTGGATGTAATTGTAATTCAAATTACATTACTTAGACTGTTTGGTTCACAGAATAAAGGGAATTGTAATTCACATTACATAACGTAGGTTGTTTGGTTTGTGTTGTAATTGTAATTCAGTCATTACAATTACATTAAAGGAGGTAAATCAGATTACTTAGGATGTTGGATGGAAAGTTTTGAATTACGTTGTAATTCATAATAATAATAATAATAATAAATATTTAATATAACATAATATTTATATTTATATAATAATAATATTTATTATTATTATTATTATTATTATTATTATTATTATTATTATTATTATTATATAATATTAAAATAATAATAATATTATTATTATTATTATTATTATTATTATTATTATTATATAAATATTATTATTTTAATAGTTAGTAATAATAATAATAATATTTATAATAATATTTATTATTATTATTATTATTATTAAGTTTTTTTTTTTACCTTTATAAATTAAATTACGTTGAGATCCAACCAAACACAATAACTGAATATATCAATTACAATTCAAACACATTATAATTACAACACATTCTAACTTTTTAAATTACAATTTATTCAAATTACAATTCTTTTTTACAGATTACAATTCATTTCAAAACATACTGCGAACCAAACGCACCCTAAGGGTTGAGCTTTTGAGATTAGAATCCCATATATATATTAGAATATCTAACATATAGATATTAGAATCTCATATCCAAACGGTTGAGTTTTTGAGATTGCTTTCATTTTCTTTTTTCCGTCCGTTTTAGGCCGGTCAATATAGGCCACTTGAGCATAACTTGCCGTGTTAATTGTCGGCATCGGTAGTGCATGCCACCGTTACAGTGAAACAGGCTATTCATATGGTCTACTGAGCATTGTTATATCGTAACCATAACTGTCGCACCCAGGGACGGAACCAGGGGTGTCCCGGGACACCCATGAATTTTTGTCTCGTAGTGTTAATTTTGTTATAAAACCTCTATTTTTCTATAAATGCATCCGGTCCTAAAAAGTTATGCATGTAGTCTTGTTTGATTTCTCATAAATGCATCCGGTGACTTTGTCTTCTGGTTCCGTCCCTGCACCACCAACCACATCGGACTCCCCTATTAGAAGTCCGGCATAAAAAAACATATTTCTATCAACTAGTCTTATTGTTGCCGTGTATTTTCGGCAAATCACCGACGACATTGATTGCGGAAACATGATGAAAAAACGAATGGTGATGGACTAAAATACAAAAAAACAAGTAAATTAATAGCATGAGGTGCAACGTTAAAAAGTCAAAAGAAGCAAATTAAAAAGAGTAAGCAGGCTGGAAGCTGCGTGGACACCCAACAGGCCCTTTGGGCTAGCACCTACGTGGCAAAAGAGAAAAAAGAAAGTGTCCTTATATATAATAGGGTAACTCTCGTTATTTTTGGTTAAACGCCGGTGGTGAATTGTGTAGACGATAATATTGAGATTGTTGTTGTTGTTGTTGGTACATCGCTTGATTATATGAGGGTTAAAACATATTATTCTAATAATATGGTCGTGGTTGTTGATGTTCATATAAAAATCGCATGTGATTTAAAAAATCAAATGTGATTTTTTTGGGAGGAAATTTTGAAGAAAAAAAAAAGAAAAAATGTCGAAAGTATAGAGTAGTGCATATTTATAGATAGTTAATTTAGTTCTCGTCACCATGGTTTATTTTTTATATCTTGAAGATTTACCGTTTGAAAGATATGTTGTGTAAAACCCTAAAATTTGGATTTGTATTTTATTTACCATTCTGAATTTTAACCTAAAGTCTAACTAAATTTGAGGAGTATTAAATACTATACATTATATGATTATGAAATAAAAGTTTAAGGCTAATTTTGTGATTTACCAAACCCAAGCCCAAGCCCAACTAGAATTTGATAAACCATTAAAAAAAAAAAAAAAAAAAAAAAAAAAAAAAGGTCGTTTCCACTCCTCCCCATATAGAAATGCAGAAGAAAAAAAAAGTGAAACCCTAAACATCACTTTGCTCTCAAAAACTCAAGGAAGAAGAAGATTCAAGTTGGTTTTAATTGTGTAATTATCGGGTGTTTAATTGTGGTGTTTTTCTTGGTTCCTTTGTTCATTAATTTTGCCTTTTAAGGTATCATCTAATCCTTTGTTTTCTGCTCTATTTCGACTCTTATACACATGTATTTAAACACAAAAACATATGGATAAAAATCGGATTAAAATGATTTTAGGGTTAATATGTTTGGTAATTGATTGAATTCGGATGTATATGAGTTTTTACCAGATGTATATTAGGGTTTTGATAGGGTTTAAGTTTGTGTGATCTTATGAATATGTTAAGAAGATGTTAGATACATGTTTCATGAATTATTAGGGCTTGTCTGATGTTTGTATGATTAAAACATGTGTTATAGTAGTCTAAAATGGATTCTAAAAACGGGACAACTTGTAGGTCGAATATGTGTGTGTTATAGCTCGAGTTCCATAAGTGTATAATAATGTATTTTTGCATGTAAACCTTTTTTAATGCCTTAGTAAAGTTTTCCAATTGGTTTGGAGTGAATTGGAGTTGTATTGGTCATGCTTTTGAATTTTCTGGGATCATGTGTCAAATCTGTGAATCCGAGCCTGAAAAAAAGATGGTGTTTTCGATTTTAAATTTTGAAACCATAAGGAGTTAGGAGCTCCCCTTTTACAGAAGTAATATTTGGGTTATTTGTGACTTCCTGGAATTTTTGTGGAGTTTTCTGAATTCTTGAAATGGGTTAACCAAATGCAAACTTTCTGCATATATGTGCAGTTAACTTTCTGGGACTATTTTGATCAATGATTTTTGAAAGAGGGTTTTCACTTAATAATAAAATCTGTGACAATTCATGAAGACTCTCAAGACATATGTGCTTCTGTGAGAATTTAGGTGATTTTTAGTTTTGAATTCTAATACATTTCTAAAATTCGTCAAGTGGGCTTAATTTTGTTATAAAACCAGTTAACTTCTATGCATATGTAAAGAATGTGTTAAGTGTGTCATTCCTATTTGTTGGTACCCTAAATACATGGTCATGTGTCGTTTGTGTCCTCCTATGTGGTTTTGAGCTATTTGAGAGTGGGTTAACCTAATTGATAATCCTGAGCCCTAAACCTAATTAATGACTTTTATAAGCCCTAAAATCCTAAATCGATACTAGAAACCCTAATGTGGCTAATTATGAGTGTAGAACCGTAAAGGGGGGGGGGGGGGGGGGGTGAATACGATTTCTTAGGCTTTTTGAATGTTTAAAAAACTTTAAGCCGAAAGAGTCACCAAGTGGTTGTACAATAATCCAACAACCACAAACAAAACCAAAGTATATAAAGCAAGTAAAGAGACACCACGATATATACTGGTTCGGGATGGGGGGTTTATACCATCTGTACGTCTAATTGCGAATCCCCGACACGATACTATTCCACTAGTATAATCTTTCGGTGGACTATAAACCGTTACAATTCACTCCACCGATATTCACCAATATCGATGCTCACAAAGAAGGAGTTACTCCCACGGTATTCCGCCCTCTGAAACCACCCAAAAGAATCTCGCGATTCGACTTCACCTAAAGGTCACCAAGACCACTGCCAAGACTTCCCACCGGAAGTATCAAACCCCAACTAGATCCCCAATGATCTAGGCTTGGTCACCAAGACACAAGACTTCCCTTACAAACAATTGAATGAATGAAAAAGTATTTGTTCAACCAAGCCCTTACCTAACCTAGAGGCTCGATTGTAATAGAAAGGGTATAAGAAGAAGACCCTCGACACAATCACAAGAGTGGATTAAGTTCTTGAGATTCTTCCCTTGCAAGGAGATGTGTTCTTTCAAAGATGTTAGTGTGTTTGACTAACAACACAAGAGAGAATTAGAGGATTATAAAGAAAGAATAATGGTAAGAGGTGAGGAATACAAGAGCCAAGGGGGGTATTTATAGGCCAAGACCCAAGCTTGGGAATTATTTACCGAGGCCGGCGCGATGTCTCTAGGTTAGTTGTATGAATAATTCCCAAGTGTTGGGTGTTGGTCTTGAAAATACCTACCCTTGCTAAACCCTCAATTGTACTTCACACATTAAACCTTATCATTAATCAATCTAAGGTTTACCAACTCAAATAGCCAATTTGGAAAATGTTTTGTGAAGTGTTTATTAGAAAACCAATTATCAAAGATAGAAAGAAAGAAGAGATAATTGGGTAGGGGTAGAATGGGTATTCCTCACATGGCATAGAAAAGCGAGAAAGAATATGCCATGGGATATTCCTCTAAAGGGAAGAGTGTGAGAGGTTAGGTTAAGAAGTAACCATGGTTAGGTTTAAAAAGATGTGTAAAGTGAATAAACCATGGTTAGGTTAGAAGGTGAATCATGGTTTAGTTAAAGAGTTTATCAAAGGGAATGTTCCGTCCTTGGTGTGGTTAAGAGTTAACCATGATTGGGTGAGAATGGGTGAGTTGAGAACTAACCATAGTTTGGTTAGAAGTGAACCATGGTTGGGTTAAGAGAGGATATCCAAGGGAATATTCCTTCCTTGGAGAAGAGGGTGAGTTAAAGGTTGGGATGTGAAAGGGTGTAAGGAATATAAGAGTTGGTTTGTGTGTGTGTAAGGGAATATGTAAGTAAGGATGTGATGGGGAGCCTAGTGTGTGTAGAGAGTGAGATGGTTGTGAGTTGTGTGTGTAAATTAGAAAATAAGGTTGTTGGAGGTGTAAGAGTGTGTAAGAGAATATGTAAGAGTTGGATGTGATGGGGAGCCTAGTGTGTGTAGAGAATGGGATGGTTGTTAGTAGTGTGTGTATTTTGAAAATAAAGTTGTTGGGGTGTGTAAGGAATATGTTGGTTGGATATGATGTGTGTAAGAATGAGTTGTATGTGTAAGGAGTGTGTAAGATTGAAGTGATGAGGAGCCTTGTGTGTGTGAAGAGAGGTATGTAAGTGAAGTGTGGGTATTTTGAATATAAAGGTGTGTGTAGAAAAGAGTGTATATGTGTATAGGGAAGTGTATGTATTGGTGTATGAGAAAGGTGTATGGTAATGTATAAAGTGAGAGAGAATCTTGTGTGGGAGAGTGTATGAGTCAAAAAGGTATAAGTGTGTAAGAGGTGTAAGGGAATATGTAAGAAGATGTTGGGTTGTTTGGAGGCTTTGTCTCTTGTGATTAAGGAGGTGATTAAGAATAGATTAAGAGATAATCTAATTGTCATTAAGAAGAAAAGGTTTAGACAATTAAGATTATGAGTTGAAAAAATCATAGGTGACTTATAATTCCAGGTAACACAACGTCGAGAATCCATAGTTTCATAACTCGTGACTTTCCACGACTCGACGTACTCAACTAACACCTTGGTACAAACAAGCCAAGTGCTTTGCCATGATGTAAAGCATATCCTAAGCGGGAAGGGATGCATTTACGCAAAGTGACCATTGACTTAGTTTCACCAATAAAGGATTAAACCCGTTACGTGAATAGAGAAGACGTAAGCACGGGATATGAGCATATGGATGCTTTCACGTGATGTTACGTGAAATATATAAGCTCCCCAAGTTTAGAAAAGCCTTGGCTAGAGGCAATAGTTAGAAAACATGAGTTGGTGTTTTCCCGTAAACGGGTGTTTCAAAAGTTGGATCTCTCTAGTCCCAAAACTCGTTTCGAGTGTTCTCAATTAAGCACATAGCATATTCATACCTGTATTGAAAGATCCACATTTATCGGGTAAGGGGAAATCCGACTTTCAAAATTCATCCCGATCCATACAGAAGCCTGGCGCGTCGTGCACGTGTCAACACGCGGGCAGCGCGCCAGCACCAGGTATGGGAGTCGGGGAATTTTTGCTACCGTTTGTTATTTATGTGTTTCGAAGGCTTATTTGTCATCATTAAAACATTTGAGATCTTGATAATGTTTCTTCAACAATCTCCCCTTTTTTGATGATGACAAATAAAAACCGAAAGCAAATAAAATTACAAAACGTAGCGAAGACGAAGCGCGCCTTTGATGTAGCTTGCGTCTTGACCATGCCTTGTAATTTGGTGTAGCCTTTGTTTCTTTAACTTGAATAAGTCTTCACGCTCTTTCTTTCTTTCTCCCCCTTTTGTCGAATAAAAAAGGCGGGATGTGCTCCCCCTTGAACATAGCTCCCCCTAGATCGTTGTTCCCCCTTGTTCAAGGCGGGGATCCATGGGTCAAGATCCTCACCTTTGTAGTGACCTAGCTACATAAAACATATAACAACACGCAACAACCAAGCAATGCTCACATGTGGAAGTTCAAAATGGGTTAGGTTACCATTTGGATACTTACAACATGGGTTAGTCCATAATAATAATGTTATTTTTCCAATATGACTCCAATAACCATTTGTTGAGCATGATAAAATTAAAGAAAGTGCATTTATTATTATCATAAAGCATGAAAGCTAGAAGTACAACCATGTTATGATACCATGATAACTTAGGAAAACAAAAGACATACAAAGCACTCTCAACACACCTAGCCAACACATTGTTAAAGAAACTAGATCTTGTGATCAATAAGATTGTCCTCACAAGTGTCATCACCCCTATCATTATGCACAATGCATGTCATGTTTGAAGCCAATGCTTGTAGCATTTTAACTCCGTTATGGAGTGTTGGACCCGTTTACTAAGTTAATAGTTAACTAAAGAGTTAACCTAACCAAGTTTCATGGCTTATTAGCTCAGATATAAAAGATTAACAACAAAGTTAAACGTAAGGAAAAGAGACACAATATTTTCAACGTTTAATTCTTATTAGAAGTTCATCAAAAGAATTATACCCAAGTGTTTGCGGAATAACACTTGGGATTGAAATGACAAGTATGGTATGGACTCCTCACTAAACTCAAACAAAGTTGAGTGACAACTAAAAGGTCACACTGAGCTATCTCAGGGACTGCATTGTTCTTTGGATGAGTAAAAGTGGTTTGTGAATGCTTAGCATTAAATGCACAAACTTGTCAACTTTTACTCCACTTATGCTACTTATTTATACACAAGTAAATTACAACGTTACTGATAACGCTCAAAGTTAACATGTTTTTATAAGCGTTATTAGTGTTTTTGTGTATGTTATTTGGTTGTTTTATATGCTTTTACCACTAAATCGTATCAAAGTATGTTTTTGTAGCATATGTAGCCAAATGCAGGAAAAATGGAGAAAAAGTGAAGAAAATGAAGTATACGTGATTACACGAAGATTCCCGAGCTCAAAAGTCCAATCTATGAAGTAATTCATATGAGAACCTAAGTTTTGTCATCTCAAAGTTCCAAGTTCAGAAGTTAATCAAGTTTGGATAGTACATAAAGAACTACACAAGGAAAAGTCAAAGTCCAAAGCTGTCAGAAATTACCATCCGATCGGTTGGGTTGAAACCGATCGGATTGCCATAATGACTTTTCCCCATCCGATCGGTACCAACCCGCAACCGATCGGATGGCCAATACTGCATGTTTTTGCCAACTTTTGTGCACGAATCTTGGTCATTTGTTCCATGGTTCTAGGCCCTTTTTAGTGTCTTATTGTCCAAGTTCAAGCATTTAAGTTCGTATTTATTACCAAGAGTGTTGGACAAGCCTATAAGGGACCTCAAAAGTGCATAACTCAACACACAATTGAAGATACCATTTACTCTCATTACTACACACAATTATTATCATCTTCTAGCTCTCTAAGGAGGAAAATTCGTGCAGAAAGAACCAGGAACTTTGGAGGACCAAGGAAGCAACATTTGGAATATGAAAATCTCAAGAAATCATCACCAACTCTTAGGTTATCAATACCTTGTCATTTGTTATCAATTTCAAAGCATTGTAAGACTTATAACCATGGATTCTTATGTTAAATATTCTAAGTTTATTTGCATGTTTGCCATGAGTGGCTAGTAATCTTTTTACACTTGTTTTGATGATGTTTTATACTTAGTGATAGTGATGATTGTGATAACATGTTTTAATTCAATTTCAAGTCAATCCTAAGAACCAATTGTACCTTAAGTTTCATCGTGACATTTGTTTAGCAAAGGTTAACTAATTGATAATAGTTTCAAAGGTCGAAAGATTTGTTATTACTCAACTAGTTATAATCATTTGTCTATGAATGATTGTTTTTCACCATAATTATTCTTGACTAAACAAAGAAACAAGAAGTATGATTGTAATAAGAATTCTTTTATAACATCAAATCGGATTGTTTGTAAACCTTTAGTAGGACGAAAGTTTAAATGTTTATAAACGATTGTGACCTTTTTGTCTATGAAGAGGTTACCTTTTGTATTGACCATTTCCTAAGAGTATTTGATTGGTAATAAAATTTTGTCTTGTGTTTAAGATATCCACCATACCTTATGAACCTTGGATAGATCTTGAATTGATTGGTTTGCACCTAAAGCTTGTTTTTATGAACTAAAATCTTGGCCAAAGTTTTATTTGTAAGAACAATAGATTAGATCACCATCTAATTATCTCAACCAACATGTTATCAAAAGTTATCACAATCATGTGTGTCATTAAGTAGAAAATTAATCTAAACAAGTGTAGTTTTTAATTTATTGAATTTGCTTATTATCTTATTTGCGTACATTAGATATTTACTTTTAGACTTATATTTCGATTCACTCACAAATCCCTGCGAACGATCCCGACTTACCATCATATCTTGCTATAACGGACGAGTACACTTGCTCGTATGTGTTGTTTCTAGATTTGGTAACTCATCCTTATAAATTTAAAACTTGCACTAACAAATAGCACATCAAGTTTTTGGCGCCGCTGCCGGGGATTTTGATCGTGTTTCTTTAAGTTTTAAAAGTCCGTTTCTTTTCGTGTTCGTTTTCTAAAAAAAAAAATTTCCGTAGCAACCAACCGATCGGTTTTCCACATTTTAATTTTTACCGTAGCATCCAACCGATCGGTTTGGTTCCCAACCGATTCGGATTGAATTTTTTTTTCTTTTTCTTGTTCTTTTGTTTAGGTAATTGACTCGATTCTCTTGATAGTTGTATGAACACTCGTTCTACTACTAAAAAGCTTAGTACACCTTTAACCGATCCCGAAAGTTTGTTTCGTAAGAAGAGATCTTTAACTATTCTTAATTGGTTTGATAATCTTTCCGAAGAACACCCAATTTCTAATCTTTTTGAACCATTACCCATGGCTGACGATTTACCCATGTGGGCCGCCAATAGAACCATAGCACCCACTCCTGGAGCTGCTATTGTTGTCGCCGACCTTGGTGAAAACTTTACCGTTAAAGGTCACCATCTTTCTATGATCAAAGACCGTCAATTCGATGGCCGTTCGCGGGCCGATCCGCATAAACACATTGCCGAATTCATTGAAATTTGTGGCATGTTTCGTTATGGAGATACTAATGTCGATGCTATCAAGCTCAAACTTTTTCCACCATCACTCGCCGGAGATGCCAAAGTCTGGTATAACGAATTAACCCCAGGAACTATTAATACTTGGGAGGAGATGAGGCAAGCTTTTGTAAGCCGATTCTTTCCACCTGCCATGTATGATAGACTAATGGGAGAAATCCGTGCTTTTTCACAAAATCCTAATGAATCTCTTGTTGAAGCTTGGCTTCGCATGAAAGATTTGCTTCGAAGTTGTCATGGTCATAATTTAGGACGAGGAACAATAATCCAAATCTTTTATCATGGTCTTGATGAAGCATCTCAAGCAATCCTTGATGCCGGAGGAATTTTCCTTTACAAAACACCAAATGAGGCATATCAACTTCTTGAAGATCGAGTACTTCTTAAACTCGATTGGTCAAAAGATTCCAAAACCAAACCCTTACGGAAAACCGTTGCTTTTGCCGAAAGTTCAGATAATTCAAAATTCATGGACAAAATAGAAGCCTTGTCTTCTAAAATGGACTCGCAATACAAAGATATAAAAGGAGAAATGAAAGAAATGCGAGATGGCTGTAATAATTGTGGAGGAAATCACACATCATCCGAGTGTGATGACCAACCTATGAATGGACCCAATGAAGAGGAAGCCAATTATGTCCAAGGAGGATATCGTGGAGGAGGTTTTCGTGGTAATTATTACGGAAGAAGTTCTGGAAATTGGCAAGATCGCCAACAAAGGGATAACAACCGTGATTTTCAACCTCGAACAGAAAATCCAAATCCAACAAATTCATATAAAAAGGAAGAATCTGATTTCGAAAAAATGATGCGAGAATTCGTAAATGCTCAAAGAACCACAAATGAGTTTGTTAAAACTCTATTTTTCAATCTCAAAACCAAAGTTGAGCAAGGTCAGAAAAATCATCAAGCTTCTATTCAGGATCTTGAACAAAAATTTGGTAGACTTTCTGATCAATTTTCTTCTCGAATTCCTGGTACATTACCAAGTAACACCCAATCCAATCCAAAACCATCTGGATCAAACGATAAGAATTATCGTCCATCACACAACAGAAATGAGCATAATGATACGTGGGAATCGCACCAGGCTTTACCTCTCAAGGGATCTTGAGAAGCTTACAACCCCCACCAGGCAGTGTACCTGATCGTTGTAGTATAGTATAGTGACAAGTACCGGGGGATTGATCGTTCAGCTAGGAATTGTGTCGCTAGGATTAGAAAACCTAAATACTAGTTCTAAAGGTGAGAGATGATTCTTTTTGTATTTTTATATTTTTTAGAAAGCAAGTAAAAATCTCGGGTTTGAAGGATTTGGGCGGAATTAGTTGCTAGTCAACTAACCCAATACTAAAGATGCAATCAAAATAAAATACTAGAAATGAAAATAACTAAATTATACTAAGGTTGTAAGCAATAAGTGGAGAAAATGTGTTTACTTAGATTTCACTACTCCCTAGACATCTTTTACATGTTAATTACTTGTTATAGTTGCATGGATGACGGATTGTATTCCTTAATACCATTCATGGGGTAGCGCACTTAATTCCCCAATTCTATGAGCTCTTATCTCCTCCTATGCCATGCCCAGCACAACCATAGGGATTATAAACAGTGGCTCATGCATTAAATACAACCAATAAAGACCTAGTGCCATCGGTTCATGTTTCCTAAGACGTTCAAGCATGTTACCATTTGGAGATCTGCCAGTTTTCTTAAGCCTAACATATAAATTCATTCATCCAAAACAATTATAAACAAGTAATCAACACATAATTAACATCTAGGTTTCATTAGATCCAAGCAAACACAAGATAGATCTAGCCTAGCATGATGGAATTAAGACAAGAACAAGATATAGACAACCAACACATAGACATATTGATTGAATTAAAAGAATACTTATCTCAATTACACATGAAAGGTATCAAGGGCTTAGAACCCTTGAAAAACCTGTAAAATTTGCACCAAATTCGTACTTAGGGTTTCTCCAAAACTCCTCTCCTTTTAATGTAAAAATTAGAAAACTATATATAGGAAATAGGGTCTGACGGCGTCAAGACCAATCTTGTGACGCCGTCACCTCGCCGCCAAAACTCTTCTCGGACTGCCTTGATCTACTTCTGAAGCCGTCATGTATTAGCATTTCCAGGCCGTCATGATTTTTACTCTTGACGCCCTACTTCGTGACGCCGTCCAATATGTACTGGGTCGTCATGGAATTTACTCTTGACGCCGTCAGAGTGTTACTCTTGACGCCGTCACCAACTGTTTCCAGCAAGGAAAATTAAGACTTTGGCGTTTTCTTCACTTTTATGCTCCAAAAACGTCCGAATTGCTTCCTTTTCCAGATTTCAATCCCAAAGTACCTAAAATCACAAAAGGAACGATTTAGGGCAATATTTGATCAAATAAATTCAATTCCGGGCTTAAATGACCCCCTAAAAGTGGTTCATTTTTCGCCTCATCATATACCCTTACACTTGAGATTTGCTTGTCCTCAAGCAAATGCGCTTTTATTCTAATCAAAATACAAGTTAGGGGTCATTTAACACTAATATAAAAGTAATTACAACAAATAATCGTTTCACTAAAGACCAATAGACAAGCACGGAGGTCATACATTAACACCTCACAAATAGTGTTTAGATACTCACATCTCTCGGGTGTAATAAAGTATAGATTACAATATGGAAACGGAAGATATCTCTCACCACCTGTCATAGCAAAATAGATTACCATAGGCTTGGGAAAGGATCAAACCTCCACCACATGGCGTAAGCACCTAGGATAAACTATCAAAGAGGTCTTTTAAAGGGTTGTAACGTTAGGTGTAGGGATATGAAATACACGGTTTTGTTGGATAAAGGAAGTTTTACTGGTGGGGAGTTAACAATCTTAGTCAATTACATGTACAATATGGCGTTGCTAAGCCAAGACTAGACTCGACTTAAGCTAATAAATGAAAAATAACAAAAACATAAAATGAACATAGAATAAAACGGGATGGTAGTCCGTATGTTTTTTCTCTTTTTCCTTTTTCTATTTTTTTTTTCTTTTTTCTTTTTTTTTTGTTTTTCGATTTTTTTTTTTTTTTTTTTTTTTTTTTGCATACACTCTTACCCTACCATCCAAAATAATACATCATAGGGAATAAACATTTCCCTTACACTTGAATCTTTACATACTTTACATTAAACTAATCTAATGACTCGAATTAAGAAAATCAAAACACTTGGAGTACTTTTAAGATTAACGTACATATGGGGGTAATAAATGATGTTCTTCCCCATTACTCCATAAAATAAGTACTTTACCCATGAGTCCCAATCGTCCCAAAACAATATGTACAAGGATATGACTCGACTAAGCAACCATGTAATCAATTAGATAGTTAACTTAGGGTTCAACAAATAACAATAATGCACTAAAAATGAGCGCATACACGGAAGGCTAAGGCGATTTGGTTGTACATTTGAGTGGGGTGTAACAAATTCTTCCTTTAAGTAAGATGCTTAAAGTTAGGAACGAAAAGATAGGCTCGGAGGGGTGTACTAGGGGTTTCGTGTACTAAAAATGAGTACAACGCTAAGGGTGTGGGAAAAATTAGTTGACTTAACTAGCCAAGTAATATGACTTAAATTGTCAAGTAATTATAATACGGGTTTAACACAAGGGGATCCTAATGCCTCTTATCATGTAGTAAATCCTACTACACGAATGTAGTCTCACTAGCGGTCTCGGGATGCATCACTAACGCAAGTTCTAGAATCTAAATGCTACCGGTACACTCATAAGCACTAATAATGAATGCTTTTCCTATCAAATCTAAAGGCGAATCCTCACATATTTGGGTGGAAAATTTTTCTAAATATACGGTTATGTGCTAGTCATACAATCTCCTATCCATGAGACGCTTGCTATGGCTAAAGTTTCACTCCTAAATGTTGTAAAAAAATTTAAATTTGGCGCTAAAATTACACTAACAAGTATTTCTCATAGTTTTATTACACATCTACCATTAAACAAAACAAACTCAAGCGAAAGTGTATATGTAAGGTATCATCTTTTTACCCTCCCCTTACACTTAAGATGAACATTGTCCCCAATGTTCAAGTAAAGAATGTAAAAGTTAACAAGTAAAAAGAATGAAATCAAATACTCCCCTGATTCGCTCGGTATGGATAATAAGGTGGCCAGGTTAAATCTTCCTCCAAGAAAATGAACAATCAAAGCTTCCCTTCCAGAATATAAATCATCTTCTTGTCAAACATAACCTGTAAATCCTGAAAAAATAGACAAAACAACCTCGCGTAAAATCGGCGGCATCCTATATAAGTTACTAAATCCTAGAAAACAAGATAAGATATAATGCTTGTGGAATGAAGTTTGCAGATCTCCTGGAGATTATAAAACTTAATAATTCACAAAAACCATAAGACTCCGTTAGAAAAACAAAACCGGTAAAATTTCCAGATTTTTACACGTGATGCCGTCAAGAGTAAACTCTTGACGCCGTCAGAAGTGACCTGCAGAAATTCTTATGTTAAGTTTTCGGAAAATTTCTGGAAAAACTTGGTCCTACTTTCTGGAAAATCCTGCAAAACTTCATTATGACTCAATACAAGCATTTGACTCTAACAAATACTAATATACATGTTCATTTAATATTGTGGAGAATCATGATCGGTTTATTTCTTAAAAACATATTTGGGGTTTCCCCTTACACTTATCTTTTGCAAAAATACTTTTAGGTGGAGTTAAGACTAGGCCAAAACAACAAAGTAAAGTATTTCCACTATTTAATTTAGAAACATGATCTACCAACAATAAAAATAAAGCATGCATACGGAAGCAAATAACAAACAAACAAAAATAAAATCACACAAAGCATGGGTTGCCTCCCAAGAAGCGCTTTTCTTTATTTACGAGTCTTGTAGCTAGACTCAAGGTCATGGGTTACTACGTGATACGGGTGAGTTTCTCATTGAGGACATCTTTGGGATCAAACTTAGGTTTCAACTTCCTATCGGTTTCCTTAGTATGGTATGACCTTTCAAACTTTTCTCCATCCGGATCATACAAAGTCATCCTCATATGCCATGATCCGTCACCTTCTTTAGGTGGCTTGTCCCACCCCCATTTACACTTGTCTCCCTCTCTTTTCCACTTATTCATCTCTATATTAATAGGCATTACGCTCAAGAACTCAATCATCTTCCTAAAGACTAAGGGGTCCTCAAAGGGGTCTAGCTCTTCATCTCTAGCTATGAATTGTTCCACCGAATGTGTCTTTTCAACGAAATCTTTCTCTAGATAAAATGGGCATTGAGGTCCTATGAAGTTCCTTTCTATCCAAGGTCCATATCTAGATGGTCTCCTATTCATCTCTACCCAATGCGGTGTCGGTTCATCATCACAATCATAACTATGCTTCTTTACATCATACACCGATGAAGTATCGCCTTCACCTACCGCTATCTTAGACTCCTTACAATCTATCATTGCGCTAGCGGTTGCTAAAAATCCTCTTCCTACTAATAATGGGCATGTAGTGTCACTAACCATGTCTAGGACGTGAAAATCCGCTAATATAGTTAACTTTCCTACGTGAACAACTACATCCTTAATCATTCCAACTGGGTGGGCAATACTCCCATCCGCTAGCCCTATCAATACCTCCGTTTCCTCTAACTTTCCTAGCTTAAGAGCGGTGAATAAGGATAAGGGAATCAAGTTGAGGCTTGACCCTAAATCGGCTAGTGTGTCGAAAGCTTCGGATCTTCCTATCTTACAAGGTAGAACAAATATACCCGGATCATCAAGCTTTTTAGGCAACTTGTTTTGAACGAAGGCGGTCCCATTTTTACCTAGTTTAAACTTCTCGTATTTTTCTAGGAGGGCACTATAGTAAGGAGCACGCGCTAAGACATCAATGACGGGGCGTTCAAGGTGAAGTTCTTTGAATTCATCGTCAAGGTCTTGCGTAGGAGGTGTTTCAACTATATATTTGACCAGTTCTATATCGGGTGTTTTATTTGATTGGTCCTTTTGAAGAATTTGATTTTGTTTGAAACACGTGCTCGTTGATTTAACCGAGTAGTATTGTGGACACGAAGTGGGTGACGAAACTGAAGATATGGAATTAACGTTTAGTTTCGGATTCTTGACCGTGTCGCTTGGGAGTGCTCCCATTTCTCGGTCATTGAGAACTTTCAACAATGCGTCAATTTTGGTGGTCATCTCGCTTTGCTTTTGTTTGAAATCGGCTTCAAAATAGATATGCGAGCTTCTTGAGATGCCATGAACTTAGACATCAACCCTTCAAGATTTATGGTACTACCATAGTTGTTAGAAGGATTGTTGTTGAAAGTACGGTTGGATGGTGGACCGTTTGGTTAGTAACGATTAGGCGGATTGGAAGAATTAGGTTGATTTTGTTTCCACCCAAGGTTTGGGTGATTATTCCAAGAGGGGTTGTATGAATCACCGTAAGGGTTTGGCTCGGGCTTGAAAGTGTACCACTTATCTCCCGCTTCGTCGGTACGCGTGGATGCGTAGTCCGCAAAAGCTGTTCCGGGGAGTTCCACACAATCACGAGTGTCGTGGGGACTACTACATAATTCGCATGAAGAAGTGATTTTGTTCACTTGGCTTGAAGGTTTAGGAGGTTCGTAAGATTTCATGAGAAACTTGACTTGGTCCTCAAGTTCCATGATCCTACGGTCGGGAGTGCTAGAGTTGTTCGAAGGCAAAGATATTGCCTTGACCGTTTTGTTCAAATCACGGGGATCATTCCAACTTTCGTTGTCATAGAGAGCAAGATCTTCTATGAGTTCCCATGATTGTTCCGCACTTAGATCACGTAGCTTACCACCGGCCGATTGGTCAATGGCTCGCCTCGTGGAGAGATCGATATGGTCATAAAAAATTTGGACTTGGAGCCAAAGATCTATGCCATGATGAGGGACTTTTTGGAGTAAGTCCTTGAAACGAGTCCATGCTTTATAAAGAGATTCATTTTGACGTTGTTGGAACATCAAGATGTCATTTCTAAGCTTAGTAGTTCTCCCCGGTGGGAAAAATTGAGCAAGGAAACGAGTGGTGAGATCATCCCATGTAGTGATGGATCCCACGGGTAAACGCTCAAGCCATTGACTAGCTTGATCCTGTAGAGAGAATTGGAATAGGCGTAATCGGGTTATCTCTCTAGTTGCAACATCTAGGTCTATGGAATCTACAATTTTGAGGAAGTCCTTAAGATGTTGGTTTGGATCTTCGGAACGAAGTCCATGGAATGCACATCCGCTTTGCACCAACCGGATGGTGTCGGATCGCAAGGGGGTCACATTGGCAGCCTTGGTGGCTAGGTCGGGAATACTCTCCTAAGGTTCGGGGTCTAAGAGGTTCTAGTGGTGGGTTTTGTTGTGGTGGGATGACGGGTTCAAAGATGTTCCCGTTGTCCATGATGTCGGGTGGTGAAGAGTTACGAACAAAAACACAAAGAAATAAGATAGACTAAAGAAAACCTAAAAATAAAAATAAAATCTTACTAGAAAGGAATCTAGCAAGTAGACCTAATAAAAAGAGATTCTAACCTAGACAATAACTATT
Organism: Artemisia argyi; assembly: GCA_030686995.1. Classification (NCBI taxonomy): domain Eukaryota; kingdom Viridiplantae; phylum Streptophyta; class Magnoliopsida; order Asterales; family Asteraceae; genus Artemisia; species Artemisia argyi. The sequence continues at coordinate 43,343,941 of CM060676.1, read as the reverse complement.
CCCCAGGCTGCGGCGCCAAAAACTTGATATGTGGGAATCGCACCAGGCTTTACCTCTCAAGGGATCTTGAGAAGCTTACAACCCTCACCAGGCAGTGTACCTGATCGTTGTAGTATAGTATAGTGACAAGTACCGGGGGATTGATCGTTCAGCTAGGAATAGTGTCGCTAGGATTAGAAAACCTAAATACCAGTTCTAAAGGTGAGAGATGATTCTTTTTGTATTTTTATATTTTTTAGAAAGCAAGTAAAAATCTCGGGTTTGAAGGATTTGGGCGGAATTAGTTGCTAGTCAACTAACCCAATACTAAAGATGCAATCAAAATAAAATACTAGAAATGAAAATAACTAAATTATACTAAGGTTGTAAGCAATAAGTGGAGAAAATGTGTTTACTTAGATTTCACTACTCCCTAGACATCTTTTACATGTTAATTACTTGTTATAGTTGCATGGATGACGGATTGTATTCCTTAATACCATTAATGGGGTAGCGCACTTAATTCCCCAATTCTATGAGCTCTTATCTCCTCCTATGCCATGCCCAACACAACCATAGGGATTATAAACAGTGGCTCATGCATTAAATACAACCAATAAAGACCTAGTGCCATCGGTTCATTTTTCCTAAGACGTTCAAGCATGTTACCATTTGGAGATCTGCCAGTTTTCTTAAGCCTAACATATAAATTCATTCATCCAAAACAATTATACACAAGTAATCAACACATAATTAACATCTAGGTTTCATTAGATCCAAGCAAACACAAGATAGATCTAGCCTAGCATGATGGAATTAAGACAAGAACAAGATATAGACAACCAACACATAGACATATTGATTGAATTAAAAGAATACTTATCTCAATTACATATGAAAGGTATCAAGGGCTTAGAACCCTTGAAAAACCTGTAAAATTTGCACCAAATTCGTACTTAGGGTTTCTCCAAAACTCCTCTCCTTTTAATGTAAAAATTAGAAAACTATATATAGGAAATAGGGTCTGACGGCGTCAAGACCAATCTTGTGACGCCGTCACCTCGCCGCCAAAACTCTTCTCGGACTGTCTTGATCTACTTCTGACGCCGTCATGTATTAGCATTTCCAGGCCGTCATGATTTTTACTCTTGACGCCCTTCTTCGTGACGCCGTCCAATATGTACTGGGTCATCATGGAATTTACTCTTGACGCCGTCAGAGTGTTACTCTTGACGCCGTCACCTACTGTTCCCAGCAAGGAAAATTAAGACTTTGGCGTTTTCTTCACTTTTATGCTCCAAAAACGTCCGAATTGCTTCCTTTTCCAGATTTCACTCCCAAAGTACCTAAAATCACAAAAGGAACGATTTAGGGCAATATTTGATCAAATAAATTCAATTTCGGGATTAAATGACCCCCTAAAAGTGGTTCATTTTTCGCCTCATCACATATCAATGCTGTATTTACTCGAAGTGGTCTCTCATATGATCCACCACCCATTCCGACCGATAATACTCTTATTCAAGAAGAGGAGGAAGAAGCAGTTGAAGAAGAACCAACCCAAAAACCAACCGTTCCACCAATAAAGCCTTATACACCGAAAATACCATATCCACAAGCCCTAAGAAAAGAGAGGAGCGAAATAATAAGTTTTTAGAGATGATCAAAGAAGTTAGAATTAACGTACCCCTCATTGATGTTCTAGCTGGAATGCCCAATTATGGGAATTTTTTTAAAGAACTTCTTAATAATCGAAAAAAGTTAGAACAATTTTACGCTACCGTTCTTAATGAAGAATGCTCTGCTATAATTCAAAACAAAATTCCACCAAAACTTGGAGATCCCGGAAGTTTTCTTATACCATGTACATTAGGAAACAACATCACATGTGATGCTTTAGCCGATTTAGGTGCAAGTATCAATTTGATGCCCTATTCGTTGTATTCTAAACTTTCCATCAATACATTGAAACCTACTAAGATGAGTATACGATTAGCCAACCATACATACCAATATCCTGTTGGGGTTGCTGAAAATATGCTTGTTCAAGTTGGTAAATTTGCTTTTCCTGTGGATTTTGTTATTTTAGAAATGGAAGAAGATAGTCGAGTACCCTTAATCTTAGGAAGACCTTTCTTAAACACTGCTGATGCAATGATTAAAGTTAAAGGTAAAGAACTAAATCTCGAAGTAGGAGAAGATCGAATCACATTCTTAATCGATAAAGCAATGAAATATCCAAATTCCAGTGATGACACATGCTATAACATCGATGTCATTGATGAAGTCACTGAAGAAGAATTGGATGCATTACTTGACGATTCGAAACCATTCATGACTACTTCAGAAAAGGTTAGTGAAACAGATTCTGATAAAGAATTTGAGGAATTCATGGAAATTAAATTAAAAGAAGAGGAAAAAGAGAAATTTGAAGATATCATTGAGAAAGATCAATTGAAAATCAAATCATCTCTAGAAGAACCACCCACTGATTTGGAACTCAAAACCCTTCCCAATAATCTCGAATATGCTTACTTAGAAGAAAATTCACTTCTTCCAGTAGTCATATCGTCGTTGCTCGAAACAAATAAAAAAGAAAGACTCGTTTCTGTTCTTAGGAAGCATAAACGCGCTTTTGCGTGGAAAACTTCTGATATTCCAGGAATTAGTCCTGGTTTTTGCAAACACAAAATCAATTGTGAAGAAGGTTCTAAACCCGTTGTAGAAAGACAACGTCGACTCAACCCAAATATGAAAGAGGTTGTTAAGAAGGTAATCATTAAACTTCTTGACGCATGAATTATTTATCCTATCGAGGATAGCCCATGGGTGAGTCCAGTTCATTGTGTTCCAAAGAAAGGAGGAATGACTGTAGTGACAAACGAAAGGAATGAGTTAGTGCCTACTAGAACTGTCACTGGATGGCGAGTATGTATTGATTATAGAAAACTTAATAAAGCCACCAGGAAAGATCATTTTCCTTTACCCTTCATGGATCAGATGCTCGAATGATTAGCAGGAAACAAATACTTTTGCTTCCTTGATGGTTTTTCGGGATATTTCCAAATTCCTATCAATCTAGCAGATCAAGAGAAAACCACATATGCCTTTTGGAACTTACGCTTACCGGCATATGCCTTTTGGTCTATGTAATGCACCTGCAACTTTTCAAAGGTGTATGATCGCAATATTTCAAGACATGCTTGAAACATCTATGGAAGTTTTCATGGATGACTTTTCAGTTTTTGGTGATTCTTTTGAAACTTGTCTTTCCAATCTCGATAAAATGCTTGAAAGATGTGAAGCTGCACATCTAGTTCTTAATTGGGAAAAATGTAATTTCATGGTAACTGAAGGAATTGTGTTAGGACACAAGATATCAAGTTCAGGGATGGAAGTAGACAAAGCTAAAATAAATGTTATCACCAAATTACCACCACCAACTAACGTTAAAGCCGTTAGAAGTTTTCTAGGACATGCCGGTTCTTACCGCCGATTTATCAAAGATTTTTCAAAAATATCACGTCCTATGACTAAACTTTTAGAAAAGGATTCTGTATTTGATTTCAATGTTGACTGCATTAAAGCTTTCGAAACATTGAAAAGTCAATTGACTAGTGCCCCAATTATGGTTGCACCTAATTGGTCACTACCATTTGAAATCATGTGTGATGCAAGCGATTTCGCCGTTGGAGCTGTTTTAGGACAACGTGAAGGAAAACATTTTCGTCCTATTTACTTTGCTAGTAAAACACTCAATAATGCTCAACAAAACTATACGGTTACGGAGAAAGAATTATTAGCCGTAGTTTTTGCATTCGACAAATTCAGATCTTATCTTGTGCTTTCAAAAACGATAGTTTTTACCGATAATTCCGCACTCAAATATTTGTTTACCAAACAAGATGCAAAACCACGTCTTATTAGATGGATTTTATTACTGCAAGAATTTGATATCGAAATAAAAGACAAGAAAGGAGCAGAAAATCTTGCAGCAGATCATTTATCACGTCTCGAGAATCCAAATTTGGAAGAATTAAAAGAAAATGAAATTAATGATTATTTTCCAGAAGAAACTCTCATGACGATAGATAAATATGATGACGAGGAAATACCCTGGTTTGCAAATTACGCAATTTATCTTGCAGGAGATATTCTTAAAAAAGGGATGAGTCACTACCAACGTAGTAAGTTCTTTTCAGAACTAAAACACTACTATTGGGAGAAACCTTACCTTTTTAAGATGTGCAAGGATGGAATGATACGAAGATGTATTTCGGGTGCCGAAACAAGAAAAATTCTTGATGAATGTCATCATGGCCCAACTGGGGGACATTATGGTCCTTCCACTACAGCTAGAAAAGTTTTTGATGTTGGATTCTATTGGCCTACAATTTTCAAAGAAGCGTATACTCTTGTTCAAAACTGTGATGCGTGCCAAAAATCCGGTAACCTTTCTCAAAGAGACGAAATGCCTCAAAAGAGCATTCAAGTCTGTGAAATATTCGACATTTGGGGAATTGATTTTATGGGACCCTTCCCTAAATCATACAAATACGAATATATCCTCGTTGCAATCGATTATGTTTCCAAATGGGTTGAAGCTGAAGCTCTTCCTACTAACGATGCACGAGTTGTCAACTTTCTCAAAAAGCTTTTTGCTCGCTATGGAATTCCTAAAGCTTTAATAAGTGATAGAGGATCCCATTTCTGTAATAAACAAATGGAGAAAGTAATGAAATGATATGGAGTTCATCATCGTTTTGCTATAGCTTATCATCCACAAACTAGTGGTCAAGTCGAAAATACCAATAGAGCTATAAAAAGAATACTTGAAAAAACGGTTAAAGATAATCCTTCCGTTTGGTCAAGGAAATTAGATGATGCTCTATGGGCATTTCGTACGGCATATAAAACACCAATTGGTACGACACCGTACAGACTCTTGTATGGGAAAACATGTCATCTACCGTTCGAACTTGAACACCGTGCTTACTGGGCGTCAAGAAGCTGTAATCCTGATTTAAAAATAGCTGGAGAAAAGAGATTTTTGCAATTACATGAACTTGATGAGTTAATACTTCAAGCTTATGAAAACTCCAAGCTATATAAAGCAAGAACCAAAGCATATCGTGATAGAAAGCTAAGAATTCGAAAACAATTCAAAGCTGGAGATAAAGTTCTGCTTTTCAATATGAAATACAAGTTTAAAGCTCCGAAACTCAAGCCAAAATGGTTTGGACCATATGTAGTGAAACATAGATTTCCATTAGGTTATGTTGAACTTTATGACAAACATGGTGGAAGTTTCACTATAAATGGGCACCGAATTAAACTCTATTATGATAAGGAGCAATTAAACGTGATTTCTAATGAAGAAATTTCATCCGAATTTGAATATGAAGCTATCACATTCATGGCTCCACACAAGGAAATGGTTCCTTGGGCACACAGTAATGGTTCTATCTATGATGTTCTTCCTAGAGCATGGGAAAATGTTAAATTGGAAAACATAGATGAAACAGGAGAGGGAATTGTGATAGGAAATATGTTGTATATCCCTAAAAGGAAACGTAACACTAAAACTTCATAATCTATTTCGAAGTTTGAGTCCGGCTGAGGACTCGTTAATAAAACAAGCGCTTCTCGGGAGGCAACCCGTGTGTTTTATTTTTTATTTATTTTTTTTTTTGATTTTCAGTGTTTATACCCCAAAGTTTTACTACTTGGTCGAACTTAAGTGTGGGGGTGTGCCACTAATTTGAACAAAACTGCAATGCTTTTTGTTTGTTTGTTTTTGTTTCTAATAATACAGGTGTTGATTGCAAGAAACAGAAGATTGGATAACACCGGATATCATGGTTTATTTTCTCATTTTCCCTACTTTCATGCTTTTTCGTTTATCACATTGAGGACAATGTTTAACTTAAGTGTGGGGGGTGAGTAGGTAAAATAAGAAATTAAGTATAATATCGATTTAATTTTAAAATTTTGTTTGTCCTTGTGATCTAGTTGTTTTCACGCTTTTAGGAATAATTTATTAGAATAACTGGATCTATCCACTGGTAAAATTAGTAATTTTTGAAAAATTTGAGATGTGTCCCGATTAATATTGCAATCCATTTCTGGGATTGATAACATTTGCTAGCATATTATAACCCTTTTCACTAAATTGTGAGGATTTGAGCCTATTTCATATCTAGCATACATCTTTTATGCTTGAATCTTTTGTTATGAGTGTGCCGGTGATTTTATTTATTCTAGAACTTGTACTTGTAAATCATTACGAGACCGTTGTGAGATTACATTTTTGTAATATAAGTATACATACGTGATAAGAGGCAACCTTAGGATTTTAACCAAATAGCCTTCATTATTGATTTTTAGCTAATCACATTGATTAGTTAATTTCTAATTTTTAACCCTTTTCTTAGCGTTCATTTTTAACGCTAGATACCCTTAGTTACACCCTTCGAGCCATCCTTTTCGTTTTTGATAAATCCAGAAAAACACAAAAATATTTTACACTTTAAACCTTAGCCTAACCCTTGTCAAAGTCTAAATGGTGGGTTGCTAGTTGCTTGGTTGTTGGATAGTTTCTGATGATTATTAGTTAGCCACACTTCACCAATTATGTGTGTGCCATTCCGACAAAGACGGAGACTGCAGCTTCTTACTTGTATTGTTGTGGTGATGCTTATGCAAAGTGTGGGGGAGTTTAAAAAAAAAAAAGTCATCGTAACTATAAGGTGACAATTATAGCAAATGTGCTATATATGTGAATAAAGGAAATTTTGTGATATGTTGTTAGCCAATGTGCTACGTATGAAGAATATTGTTATGGCGAATCGATGTATCGTTATTTGAAGAAGAGGAAGATTGTAACTATAATCATTTACGGGTTCGTGGTTTGTTTGGTGACTAGCAACAATGGGACTTAGACTTTATTTTATTTTTCTTTAAAACCAATTTCATAAATATTCCCATGCCTTATCTCTACCCTTACCAAATTACTTTATCTATCCAGGTATTGTAATGGCTTGGTGAGAATGTCAAATGCAAGAATATTGTAGTGACCATCCGGTTTTTGAGTAATCAAGAACTCGCGCCAGTAATCTATTGTGTTTTTGTATGAGATGTTTAAACATAAGCCTGGTACAACCCAAAGCCTTACATTATAACCCGAATAAAAGACCTCTTTGATATGTAGACTTGGTGCTTACGCCATTGCGGTGTAGTTTTGTTTCTTGTACAAGCTTATGGTAATAATTAGATCATGACTGAGCAATGAGTGTGATTTCTCTTATATACTCCACTTCTTAAATAAATGAGTGATTGAGTGAACTATACTTCATTCCTTTTTCGTGAGGTGTTTAGAAATGTTAATCAAGCAAGAAAATCATTGGGTATTGTCAAACATCTCGAATTTTCACCATTCAAGCTTAAAAAGGATGAATCTTATCTTGTACTTGTACTTGGTGGATTTGCATCACATTTTTCTAATCATTTTTGGTTACCATGTGGATATTTAGTTTTCTTCTAGATTTGCTTGAGGACAAGCAAAGTTTAAGTGTGGGGGATTTGACAACGCTCAAAGTTAACATGTTTTTATAAGTGTTATTAGTGTTTTTGTGTATGTTATTTGGTTGTTTTTATATGCTTTTACCACTAAATCGTATCAAAGTATGTTTTTGTAGCATATGTAGCCAAATGCAGGAAAAATGGAGAAAAAGTGAAAAAAAATGAAGTATACGTGATTACACGAAGATTCCTGAGCTCAAAAGTCCAATCTATGAAGTAATTCATATGAGAACCTAAGTTTTGTCATCTCAAAGTTCCAAGTCCAGAAGTTAATCAAGTTTAGATAGTACATAAAGAACTACACAAGGAAAAGTCAAAGTCCAAAGCTGTCAGAAATTACCATCCGATCGGTTGGGTTGAAACCGATCGGATTGCCATAATGACTTTTCTCCATCCGATCGGTACCAACCCGCAACCGATCGGATGGCCAATACTGCATGTTTTTGCCAACTTTTGTGCACGAATCTTGGTCTTTTGTTCCATGGTTCTAGGCCCTTTTTAGTGCCTTATTGTCCAAGTTCAAGCATTTAAGTTCTTATTTATTACCAAGAGTGTTGGACAAGCCTATAAGGGACCTCAAAAGTGCATAACTGATGAGTGTCTAAATACTCATCATTTTATACTAATCTGAGCTGCCAAAACATCCAAAAACACTCAAATATGCATAAAAATACTTAAAATATCTTAGAAGTGTGGTTTATATGTTTCAAATGCAAAATAATCAAAAACAGATAAAAAACGTACAAAGTTTGCATAATTGGCAGTTTCAGTCCCTCAAGTTTCATAAATTGGCAAAACTAGTCCCTGAAGGTTTAAAATAAAAGAAAAGTCAACTTAAGTCCTTGGGAAACCAAAAATATTCACAAATAGTCCCTGGATGAAAGTTTTCACAAAATGGCAACTTTTACCCCTCAAGTTTCAAAATTGGCAAAATTAGTCCCTAGGTATTTAAAATGGAAATTTATCAAAATATACCCTTGTACTATTCATAATTACAATTTGGAACCTTTTTGATAACTTTTGGGAAATTACACTTTTACCCTTCAACTTTCAGAAAATTACACAAATGGTCCTTATAAGTTTTAAAATATAAAAATACAACTTTGGTCCTTGTGTTATTATTCTATGGCAGGTTTGGTCCCTTGAAAGAAGTTTGGAATGTGGCAAATCAGGTCCCTAAAGTTTCTGCAATTTACAATATTGGTCCTTGGGCTTATTATCACTAAAAACCAATCCGGACCTTTAATATTAAAACAAACACAACCCCAGCCCACTCCTTTGGCCCAATCAAAACACCCAGCCCACACCCTCCTTAATATACCAGGGTCAAACAAGTCAACCCCCGCCAAAAACCACCACCACTGTTCACCTCCTCCCACACCACTGCAATCCCTATACCAAGGTGGTTTTTGCCACCTCTCCTCCTCCACCTGTCCTCCCCAGCTCATAACCTACCCTCCTACACCACCTCACCTCGGCCCACAAGCAATTAATGCTTCCACACTCACAAACACTCCATCCACCTTCACTTTCCCCTGTTTTTCCTCTACCAAGCTTCAAAAGCCACCCTATCTTGTCCCCTCCACCTATACAAGTATACAAGAAGCAATTAATGCTCTCAAACAGCCTCAAGCTATCTAAGAGACTTTTGGCGCCAAAAGTACATTCAAAGGTTGAGATCACCTCTGCTTATCCAAGGGTCAAGAATTAAAGTGGGATTTATTGTGTGGTCACCAAGGGATTCAGAGGCTATAAAGAAGAGAAGAGAGGCAAAGGAATCAGTACCAATAGATTAGCTTTGGTCACTTAGTTTTAATTTTACTGCTTTCTTTAATTGTAAGTCATTTAAATGCTTTCAAGTGATTCATTACTCACTGACAATGTGTAATGATCCTTATTTACAGTTTAATTCCATCTATCTTTAAATATCAAGTTTTTACTTAATTATCTTTAATTTTCCATGTCTTTTAAATTCTTGTTAATTATGGTTGTTCCTGGACTCCATTAGCTCACATAAGCCCTGACAAAGCTTGTTAAGCTTTTAGAAACCTTAAAACAGTTATAGTATTTAAAATCGAAAATCACAAAAAGAAACAAGAAAATCAAAGAAAAATATAAAAAATAAGTGCATAATGAAGAAGAAGCCTGTTTCAGACTTGATTGTGGATTGCTTGGGTAATAGAAGCTTATTGGGAAGCCCATAGGTGTAATCTAAGTCCTTGTAGTGGTTCTAATTGCTCAGTCTCATCTTCGACACTCTTGTAAGCATTTTTTCTAAAATTTGGTACTTTACTGTTCTTATATCTTATTTACTTTAATCTTTGTGTTTTCATGTTAATTTGTTGTTGTTAAGTATTATTAAAGCTTAATATGGGTTGCTTGTTCAACAGATTCACTTGTGCTAAAATTTGAAATCACACTGTGTAAACTACAAAGCTCACAACTTTGTGTTTTATGCTTGTGTAGTTGATGTTTATGCTTGAATGATCTTGTGTTATCATATTATAATCAGTGCAATCAGTGTTTAGCCTTTAATCTTTCATTTGCTTTGAAATTAATATATAGCAGCATTTTAAGGTGTGTTTGGAATTGATGAATTGTTGGTGATTAATTGAGCCTAGGTTGTTATTGATGGTTGATATATGATACTCTAAGTTCCTTAAGGTCAGACAAACCATTAAGCCTATTGTGTACTTATATAAAAGTCAAAAATTAACATCTTGGATCACTTACTTGATCACTGTTGGAATTTATAAGTCCATATTCACCATACTAGTGTAAAACTTGTTACTCTAGCTTAATTTAACCTTTATTCAGCTTAATATAACATAATAAGTGTCTAGGATCCATTAGAATTTCGTTTAAGTCAACTTTCTAGTTTATAGTAAAAGTCAATATTTCTTAGTTATTAATTTTTGAATAAACTTGTGATTTTTATTGTGATCTAGTTACTAGGTTTTAGATTTTATGCTTGTAGGTTATTAAACTTTTGTTGCTAATCTTTACTATAGTATTTTTGTTAATTTTTATCTAGATAGCTAAATTGCTTAATTCATGCTTAACTTTCAGCACTTTTTCATAAGTATGCCCTGTGCACAGGCTTGATAGCCACCTTTAAAAGCTTGCAACTTGTTCATTATTTAGCTTGAGCTTATGCATATTGGTTCTTTGTGAAGCCCTTGTGGCCAGTTTGTTATTGTATGTTTATTTTTCCTTTATCTGCTTATTTGGACTGCTTATCATGCTCATATATTTTGTTCAAAGTTACTCACTTCACTGAGCAAACAGTGAAGTTGAGTCCTTTTCTCAAGCTCACAAAAAGCTCCTCATTGACCCCAAGCTTGTGATTTTTGGCTTCTTGTGAAACTAATCCATCACACTCAAAGTTCAGTGCTAGTTGAGCTTATGCAAGCTTATTTGATAAGTTAATTCTGAGCTTGTTGTTTGCCCCATTTGCTGAGTGTACTGAGTAATCAGTATACTCATGCCTTTTTCATAAGCTCTTAAAAAGATTTTTAGTGGACCTTAGCTTGTGTGTTTTGGCTTTATGTGAAGCTCATCCAGCCAACTCAATGGTCTAGTGCTTAATTTTCACCTTGCAGCTTGTTTGATAGGGCTGCAAGGGGCTGTTAGCTTGTCCAATTTTCTTGAGTATACTGAGCACTCAGTATACTCAACCATCTTCATAAGCCCCTCAAAAGCTCTCTTGTGGGTCCCACAAGGTGAGCTTTGGCTTTTTGGATAGCCTCCCAGGTCAACTTGGTAGTTCAACTCTCAAATTGAACCCCCTTCACTTCTATGGACCCCACAGAGGTCAAAAGAGGCTTGATTTGGCCTGTTTTGGACTGTGGTCATAGTGGAATTGCTTATTAGCTTATTTCAAGCTTATTTGTCAATTCCACTGTACAAATCTTGTATATACTTGTCCATAATACTTGCACACACATATTTTTACCTTTATTTACACTGTATAGCTTATCACAAGCTTATTCATAGCTTATGAGTCCACTGTGAGCCCGATGGCTATACTGAATGACTCATAAGCTCATGGATTAGCTTATTTTTGATTCCAAACTTCTTAATTTGCTTAATACTTGTATATACTCAGTTCCATAAAAAGAAAAAAAACCAAAAACAACAATTTGAAGCTAAGTGATAGCTTCTATTTAGAAGCTTATTGCTTGTTTGCTTATTTTGAACATCTGATGAGGAAATAAGCTCTCACAGAGCTTATTTGGCTTTTGTAAAAAGTTTTATTTTATTAAAGTTTCATATTTTTGCTTATTTAACAGGTTTGTAAAAAGAAAAATAAAAAAATAAAATAAAAGCAAAAATGGGGTGTGTGTGGGAGTCGAACCTGGGACCTCTAGGATAGTAAGCATGCATATGTCACACACCCCCTTCCAACTGCTCTGGGGCACCAGTTCCGTTATACTCTTAATCCCATACCCTTTTAACTCACTTTTCCCCTTTTACTACTATAAGCTGTTTTAGCTTATTCAACAGCTTATTAGTAGTATTTTCCCCCTCCTCTTATTTTTCCTAGGATTCTGCTAGTATATAGTATTTATATAAAAAATTTCATATTTTTATAAATTAGTTTAATATTTATAATAATTAAAATAGTTTAAATATCTTTTAGTAAATAATTAGTAAGTAATTTTTAAAACAGCTCATTTATAATTTTATAAACTTTTTATATTTTTTATGGATTCCTGAGATGGTTAAGTATATTTATAAAAAGTTTTATAATTTTATAAATCAGTTTAGTATGTATAATAATTAATTTAGTTTAATTAGTTTAATTAAGTTTAAATAGTTTTAATTAAGTTTTCTTATTTTTGTTAATAATATATAGTTTTTATATTTTTCTTAGTTTCTTATAATTAGTTTAGAATTTTGTAAAAAGTTTCAGATTTTAGTTTGCTTATTTAGTATTTATAATAAATCAATAATAGTATTTAGTAATTAGATAATAGTAAATAATTAATAATAAATATAATAATTGTGTAATAAATATATTTTTAGTTTCATTATTTCTTTTATATTATTTTAAACTTTTCTAAGTTTTTAGTTTATTTATTTAGGCTTTATTTTAGATTTTTTTTATTATTTAGGTAATTATTAAATAGTTAATAATAGTTTTTAATTTATAATAATTAATATAACACTTGTAAAAATCATTTTAAATAAATTATAATTATAAGTAAATATTTTAAGTTTACTTAATTTGCATTTTAGCCGCTAAGGCATGCAAATCCATCTTTTGTTATAATTCCCCCTTTGTTTTTGTACGTTTACGTTTATTTGAACCTAAACGTACGTTTGTATATCCTTTTACATTTTATGGTTTCTGATTGCACGTTTTTACTGAAATAGCTATGACAAGAGCTATTTACTATTCACATTCCTAGTGTTAGTCAGTCAGATTCCTGTTTCTATATTTAATTTCACCAAATCACACATTCGTTGTATTACAGAATTCACACCTCGTTGGGACATAACGACCTAGGAACATTCTATACTCCTCGTTCACAATTGCTTTTCCTCCCGGGCTGTCTGGCTTTTAGTACCAACCATTCACAAGTGGTTGGGAAATAAAGTTGGTTGGTTTAGGAGGAATCAAAATTTGGCGCCGCTGCCGGGGAGGTTGTGCTGCGTATAACGAATTTGTATTTAGTTGAAATATCTATCCTTTGTATATATTATATATAATATCATATTTCAATTTTCAAAAACATATAAAATACAAAAATATTTTCCTTTTCATAGCTTACAACTTGCCCAGTTTGATAAACTCCCTCAGTTACAACATTTGGTTGTTGGCTGTTTTGAACACAATTTGGTAGATGTTACAAACCTAGATTCCCTTTTAAGGGGCGGAAACGCGCAGTTTGTTAACTCCTCTATTGAGAACGTTTGATCGTTCAGTTGTCGGATTCCAGTTGCTGAGCTCTATCAAGCCCAGATTCCCTTTCGAGGGGCGGTTGTTAGGATTTTTCTTTTCTCTGTATATATATAAAAAGATAAAAATACAAAAACCTTATAAAATAAAAATACCAAAAAGATTCTCCTTACCTTACTATTCATAATTCTGTGAGTGGACCCCACTCCAATTTCTCATCCAATCTGTGAGTAGCAATCCCACTCCATTTCCCCATGGACAATTTAATTCGGGGTCAAGTCAAGCTAGCGACTTGGTAATCAAAAACAGTAGCATATACATGGGTTTTCACCCGTATGTACCACCCAAGTGTGGGGGTGTGCCCCACATGTTGTATATATTTTGAAAATGAAATGAAAAATTGTAAATATAAAAAAAATAAAATAATTGTTGTGTTACCCCACTTAGCTTTTAAATGTTATGTTTTTACGTTCAAGGATTCGGCATAATAGCCGGGACTTTGAATATTGAGGACAATATTCATTTCTAAGTGTGTGGGGGGGGGGGGGGGGATTCTGGCGAATTTGATCGATTATGTACCCTTTTATGCCCTTTTTCCCCAAAATAGCCAAAATTTTGAAAATTTTCACTTAGTGGAAGTGCTTTACACTAAACACAACAAATGGTAATCAATCCACCATGTCTAAACCACATAAGGATTGGCTAATCCAGGAGCAAACGGCTCTTGGTAAAGATATCTCAAATCCGTTTATGGCTTGCAATTTGCCCAAAATTGTATGGTACCTAAACTCGCCATATCCTAAAAAGCGAATGAGTTGGCTAGCCCGCAAGATTATGGCTTGTGGTAAAGGCAGTGGAAAAACCATAATTGGTAATCAGCTCACCAAGATGTTGACTATTCCATCAAGAGTTGGCTAGTCCCGAAGCAAACAGCTTTTGGTAAAGACTAATCAAATCCGTTGACAGCTGGTGGTTTGCTCAAAATCACACGGTTATCATGTGTGCCACAGTTCTTACATCTGGCTACTCCAGAAGTGATGGCTTTTGGTAAAGAGTTTTTCAAATCCATTAAGTTTTTCTCAAAAGATTGCTAGGGACTAGCAATAGTTTAGTGTGGGGGATTGATGAGTGTCTAAATACTCATCATTTTATACTAATCTGAGCTGCCAAAACATCCAAAAACACTCAAATATGCATCAAAATACTTAAAATATCTTAGAAGTGTGTTTTATATGTTTCAAGTGCAAAATAATCAAAAGCAGATAAAAAACGTACAAAGTTTGCATAATTGGCAGTTTCAGTCCTTCAAGTTTCATAAATTGGCAAAACTAGTCCCTGAAGGTTTAAAATAAAAGAAAAGTCAACTTAAGTCCTTGGGAAACCAAAAATATTCACAAATAGTCCCTGAATGAAAGTTTTCACAAAATGGCAACTTTTACCCCTCAAGTTTCAAAATTGGCAAAATTAGTCCCTGGGTATTTAAAATGGAAATTTATCAAAATATACCCTTGTACTATTCATAAATTAGAATTTGGAACCTTTTTGATAACTTTTGGGAAATTACACTTTTACCCTTCAACTTTCAGAAAATTACACAAATGGTCCTTATAAGTTTTAAAATATAAAAATACAACTTTGGTCCTTGTGTTATTATTCTATGGCAGGTTTGGTCCCTTGAAAGAAGTATGGAATGTGGCAAATCAGGTCCCTAAAGTTTTTGCAATTTACAATATTGGTCCTTGGGCTTATTATCACTAAAAACCAATCCGGACCTTTAATATTAAAACAAACACAACCCCAGCCCACTCCTTTGGCCCAATCAAAACACCCAGCCCGCACCCTCCTTAATATACCAGGGTCAAACAAGTCAACCCCCGCCAAAAACCACCACCACTGTTCACCTCCTCCCACACCACTGCAATCCCTATACCAAGGTGGTTTTTGCCACCTCTCCTCCTCCACCTGTCCTCCCTAGCTCATAACCTACCCTCCTACACCACCTCACCTCAGCCCACAAGCAATTAATGCTTCCACACTCACAAACACTCCATCCACCTTCACTTTCCCCTGTTTTTCCTCTAACTTGACCCCCAAGCTTCAAAAGCCACCCTATCTTGTCCCCTCCACCTATACAAGTATACAAGAAGCAATTAATGCTCTCAAACAGCCTCAAGCTATCTAAGAGACTTTTGGCGCCAAAAGTACATTCAAAGGCAGAGATCACCTCTGCTTATCCAAGGGTCAAGAATTAAAGTGGGATTTATTGTTTGGTCACCAAGGGATTCAGAGGCTATAAAGAAGAGAAGAGAGGCAAAGGAATCAGTACCAATAGATTAGCTTTGGTCACTTAGTTTTAATTTTACTGCTTTCTTTAATTGTAAGTCATTTAAATGCTTTCAAGTGATTCATTACTCACTGACATTGTGTAATGATCCTTATTTACAGTTTAATTCCATCTATCTTTAAATATCAAGTTTTTACTTAATTATCTTTAATTTTCCATGTCTTTTAAATTCTTGTTAATTATGGTTGTTCCTGAACTCCATTAGCTCACATAAGCCCTGACAAAGCTTGTTAAGCTTTTAGAAACCTTAAAATAGTTATAGTATTTAAAATCAAAAATCACAAATAGAAACAAGAAAATCAAAGAAAAATATAAAAAATAAGTGCATAATGAAGAAGAAGCCTGTTTCAGACTTGATTGTGGATTGCTTGGGTAATAGAAGCTTATTGGGAACCCCATAGGTGTAATCTAAGTCCTTGTAGTGGTTCTAATTGCTCAATCTCATCTTCGACACTCTTGTAAGCATTTTTTCTAAAATTTGGTACTTTACTGTTCTTATATCTTATTTGCTTTAATCTTTGTGTTTTCATGTTAATTTGTTGTTGTTAAGTATTATTAAAGCTTAATATAGGTTGCTTGTTCAACAGATTCACTTGTGCTAAAATTTGAAATCACACTGTGTAAACTACAAAGTTGACAACGTTGTGTTTTATGCTTGTGTAGTTGATGTTTATGCTTGAATGATCTTGTGTTATCAGATTATAATCAGTGCAATCATTGTTTAGCCTTTAATCTTTCATTTGCTTTGAAATTAATATATAGCAGCATTTTAAGGTGTGTTTGGAATTGATGAATTGCTGGTGATTAATTGAGCCTAGGTTGTTATTGATGGTTGATATATGATACTCTAAGTTCCTTAAGGTCAGAAAAACCATTAAGCCTATTGTGTACTTATATAAAAGTCAAAAATTAACATCTTGGATCAGTTACTTGATCACTGTTGGAATTTATAAGTCCATATTCACCATACTAGTGTAAAACTTGTTACTCTAGCTTAATTTAACCTTTAATCAGCTTAATATAACATAATAAGTGTCTAGGATCCATTAGAATTTTGTTTAAGTCAACTTTCTAGTTTATAGTAAAAGTCAATATTTCTTAGTTATTAATTTTTGAATAAAGTTGTGATTTTTATTGTGATCTATTTACTAGGTTTTAGATTGTATGCTTGTAGGTTATTAAACTTTTGTTGCTAATCTTTACTATAGTATTTTTGTTAATTTTTATCTAGATAGCTAAATTGCTTAATTCATGCTTAACTTTCAGCACTTTTTCATAAGTATGCCCTGTGCACAGGCTTGATAGCCACCTTTAAAAGCTTGCAACTTGTTCATTATTTAGCTTGAGCTTATGCATATTGGTTCTTTGTGAAGCCCTTGTGGCCAGTTTGTTATTGTATGTTTATTTTTCCTTTATCTGCTTATTTGGACTGCTTATCATGCTCATATATTTTGTTCAAAGTTACTCACTTCACTGAGCAAACAGTGAAGTTGAGTCCTTTTCTCAAGCTCACAAAAAGCTCCTCATTGACCCCAAGCTTGTGATTTTTGGCTTCTTGTGAAACTAATCCATCACACTCAAAAGTTCAGTGCTAGTTGAGCTTATGCAAGCTTATTTGATAAGTTAATTCTGAGCTTGTTGTTTGCCCCATTTGCTGAGTGTACTGAGTAATCAGTATACTCATGCCTTTTTCATAAGCTCTTAAAAAGCTTTTTAGTGTACCTTAGCTTGTGCGTTTTGGCTTTATGTGAAGCTCATCCAGCCAACTCAATGGTCTAGTGCTTAATTTTCACCTTGCAGCTTGTTTGATAGGGCTGCAAGGGGCTTTTAGCTTGTCCAATTTTCTTGAGTGTACTGAGCACTCAGTATACTCAACCATCTTCATAAGCCCCTCAAAAGCTCTCTTGTGGGTCCCACAAGGTGAGCTTTGGCTTTTTGGATAGCCTCCCAGGTCAACTTGGTAGTTCAACTCTCAAATTGAACCCCCTTCACTTCTGTGGACCCCACAGAGGTCAAAAGAGGCTTGATTTGGCCTGTTTTGGACTGTGGTCATAGTGGAATTGCTTATTAGCTTATTTCAAGCTTATTTGTCAATTCCACTGTACAAATCTTGTATATACTTGTCCATAATACTTGCACACACATATTTTTACCTTTATTTACACTGTATAGCTTATCACAAGCTTATTCATAGCTTATGAGTCCACTGTGAACCCTATGGCTATACTGAATGACTCATAAGCTCATGGATTAGCTTATTTTTTATTCCAAACTTCTTAATTTACTTAATACTTGTATATACTCAGTTCCATAAAAAAGAAAAAAAACCAAAAACAACAATTTGAAGCTAAGTGATAGCTTCTATTTAGAAGCTTATTGCTTGTTTGCTTATTTTGAACATCTGATGAGGAAATAAGCTCTCACAGAGCTTATTTGGCTTTTGTAAAAAGTTTTATTTTATTAAAGTTTCATATTTTTGCTTATTTAACAGGTTTGTAAAAAGAAAAATAAAAAAATAAAATAAAAGCAAAAATGGGGTGTGTGTGGGAGTCGAACCTGGGACCTCTAGGATAGTAAGCATGCATATGTCACACACCCCCTTCCAACTGCTCTGGAGCACCAGTTCCGTTATACTCTTAATCCCATACCCTTTTAACATGTTTTTATGTTCATTGAAAACTAATTTTAAAATGTTTTCGGGAACTGTTTTGTTTTTATATGATAATAATATGAACAAGGATGGATAAATATACAATGAGCGTGTATTCAGATTCACTAATACGCAAAATCGTTTAGAATAAGCGCAAAACCTCCCCGGCAGCGACGCCAAATTTTGATTGACCTGAAACAGTCAGATAATATTAACCAAGTAATGGTCAACAAGTCAAACAGTCTAAACCAATGCTTCCGCGGAATACAGTGTTTCCCCGGGTCGTAATGTCGCAACGAGGTTGTGATGGTATTAAAAACGAGTTTGTGATCGAGTGATTATGAACAGGAAAGGGTATAAGTGTGTATGTGAGTGATTACACTAGGGTTTTATAAACAAAATAACTTAGATAAACTATTTGAGTGATTACGTAAAAGCTGGATATCTAAAAACGTTTAATATCTAAAAACGCGTACGTTTAATTTAATTCTACGTAAACGTACGAAACAAAAACGATTTTAACTAAAGTTGGAGTTTGCATGCCTTAGGGTCTTAAATGCAAATTAAATAAACTTAAAATATTTATTTTTATTAATTACTAACTATTTAATTAATTATTATTATTTAATAACTAATATTAATTATTTAATAGTTAACTAATAAATAGGAAAATGTAAAATAAGTCTAGAAATATAAAATTAAAATTTCTAAAAGTCTAAAATATTATAAAACTTATTTTAAAAATAAAATTATATTTTTCTTACTATTTATATATTTATTATTAATTATTAACTATTTAATTATTAATTAACTATTTATATGATTTAAATTATTATAAATACTAAAAAGACTTAGATAATTAAGAAGATTTTTATAAATCTAATTAACCATCACAGGAATCCTAAAAAATTATAAAAACTTTATTTTATCTATTTTTAAACTAGTTTACAAATTATTATTCTATTTATTAATTAATTACCAATTAAACTATTTAAATTATAAAAACTAGTAAATGAACAGTAAAAATTATAGACAAATTACTAAAATTATAATATGACTTATAAATGCTAGGAAAAATATAAAAACTAGGTGTTGCTTTATAAAAACTAATTATGCTACTTAAAACTTATTTATTAATTAATTACTAATAAAACTATTATTAAAT
The DNA here is from genome assembly GCA_030686995.1 of Artemisia argyi. Taxonomy (NCBI): domain Eukaryota; kingdom Viridiplantae; phylum Streptophyta; class Magnoliopsida; order Asterales; family Asteraceae; genus Artemisia; species Artemisia argyi. The sequence goes on along the minus strand of CM060676.1, from coordinate 43,324,317 downwards.
CTAATAAATATCAAATGATAATATAAAAATCTAATAAAATTATTAAAAATACTTTAATATAAAAGGAAATTAATAAAAATATAAAAATACAACTTACTTAATAAAAGTCTAAAAATTAAAATTAAAATTAAATTATATTAAATAGAAACTATCACTTATTTTTATATTTGTTTTTCTGGAATTTTCTTTTACAAAACTAATTTATATCTAAAAACAAGCAACTTTTATAAAAACAACTTTTTTATCACTTATTAATAAGCACTGTGAGAGCTTATTATCCTCACAGTTGACTTTATTTGACCAAACAAAGAAATGAGCTAAAATTGACTTATGTGGGGTCCACAAGAGTAAAATCTAGTTCAGCTTAGTTAATTAAACATATATAAGCTAGAAAAAACACAAGTGGTACACTGAATAAGCAAATAAGCAATAAAAAAAGCACTTCCAAATACCAAATGCCACTCAGAATTGGGACAGAGTTTATGGGCAATTCCAAGTGGGGTCCACAATGAATCAGGTCAAACTATTGGTCAATTTAGGATCCCTGGTAGGAGGGGGTTCAAAGGAACAAAGTTTGATGTGTGGGGCCCACTGTGGTGGTCACAAATCACCACCAAAGTGGTGGTAATAGGGTGGTATCTGCTGGTGCAGGGGAGGTATCTTCCCTGCAACCTACTTTGGACTAGTGTAACTTACACAAGAAAAATCTCAAAAATATAAGCTATGTGGGATTACAAAGGTGAGCTGTTGGACTTTAACTAGGGACAAATTTCAAAGTCCCAATCCAAACACATAAATCACAACAAATACTTGAAATTTTGTAAAAATCTGAGATGTGAACTTTTGACTTTTTAGTTGAACAAGCAATGTTGACTTATATGAACTTCTAAGTGATCCTACTGATTTATCATGATGTTATAAGATGAAATGGACCTAGATTAAGTGGACTTAACAACTTATGTAATGAAAATGATAGGTTGTGGATCTAAAATCCTTGACAGTTAACTGTCAAGGAATTTGGAATTAGATTTTGACTTTTTGTTGTTTGAGGCCTAAGTTTTAAGACTACTATACCCTAATATGACCTAAAGTAGTGTGATTAAACTATCCTAGACAACTAACACCACCAAATACACTCAGTATCAAGCTGAGCCAAACACCCCCTTATGGACTGTCTTTGATGAATTTCAAAGAGAAAGACTGAGTTAGGCCCTACAAATGATTTGTGAGTATTTTTTATGATTATGTAAGACAAAAGAAACACAGAATCAACAATAACAACCAACTCATACAATGAAAGAAAAAAATATTGAACAAATGCTTACAAAGGTGTGATTCAGCTGAGAAGTAATAAACCAAGGATAAGTAACCAACCTAACACCTCCCAAAAGGTACTAAACCAGAAACAAACCATTCTCCATCATACTCCATTGCCCAATCTTCATTACAAAAATTTTTTTTTTTATTTTCTATTTATTTGATTTTTTATATATTTTTCTGTTTTAAATGAGTATTGCTGATTTTAAGTTTCTAAAAGCTTCACAAGCTTTGTCAAGGCTTATGTGAGCTATTTCAATCCAAAATAACAACAAATAACAGTATTTCACCAACTTGAGTTTTTTAATGAAAATTGAACACCAACTGAGATACAAGCTAAAACTTGAAATTGACTTGAAAATAAAGATTGAAATACATGAAATTAACTGGGTACAAGCTGTTTCAATTGAAAGTACAACTAAATAAGTGAATTACACTACCTACGATTAAGCTAAATTTAAGCTATTCTAATAATCCTTCTCTTCTGCCTCTTTTCTTCTTTATAGTCACTTTCAGGGTTTGTGGGACCCATTGTGACATTTCCCACCACCTCTGGATCGTTGGATTGGTCTCAATCATCCTAGCCATTTAAATTAGCTTTTTCGCGCCAAAAGTCATGGGGGCAACTGTGGTTGCGTGGAGAGGTTTTCAAGGTAATTAAATGCATTTGGGGTATTGTGGAGGTGGAGGAGAGTGGGTAGGACAGTTGGGGAAGTCAAGTGGTGGTGAAACAGGTGAGGTGGAGGTGGTATTGGTGCTACAGTGGTGGTGGTATAGTTTTGGGAGGGAAAGGGTGACTGGGGTGGTTTGGTCACAACAGGGGTTGACCCCGTTTTTTATTAAGTGGGATTGGGTTTGTTTTGGTGTTGGGCTGGGGATCACATGGGACTAGGAATAGGATAGTGGGTGGGCTGGATTTTTATTTGGATTGGATTTGGTGGTTAATAATAATAAGGATCTATTTGGTTTAGAAATTACACAAGGACCAATTTTGTAATTAATTCAAAGTTGGGGGCTGAAAATGTGAATATCCCAAAGTTATCAAAATGGTGTAAATTGACAAACTTGAATAGTACAAGGTCCTATTTTGATATTCATTTCATTTTTTAAATTCCAGGGACCAAAACTGCCAATATGTGAAACTTCAGGGACCAATCATGTAATTTCTCCAAACATCACACCAAGGACCATTCCTGCAAAAGATTAATAGTACAAGGACAAAAATTATTTTTCTCAAAGTTTTTACATCCCAGGGACCATTTATGTCAATTTCCAAAGTATAGGGACTAAACTTGTAATTTTGTGAAACTTTGCACCAAAGGACTAAATATGTAACTTTATGATTAAAAAGGACCTTTGGTGACTTTTTCATATTTTTAGAATAACCAGGGACTAGTTTTGATAACTTTTAAAACTTGAGGGACTGAAACTGCCAATTATGCAAACTTTGTACGTTTTTCATCTGTTTTTGATTATTTTGCATTTGAAACATATAAAACACACTTCTAAGATATCTTCAGTATTTTGATGCATATTTGAGTGTTTTTGTATGTTTTGGCAGTTCAGATTGGTATAAAATGATGAGTATTTAGACACTCATCAATCCCTCACACTAAACTATTGCTAGTCCCTAGCAATCTTTTGAGAAAAATTTAATGGATTTGAAAAACTCTTTACCAAAAGCCATCACTTCTGGAGTAGCCAGATGTAAGAACTGTGGTACATCTGATAACCGTGTGATTTTGAGCAAATCACCAGCTGTCAACGGATTTGATTAGTCTTTACCAAAAGCCGTTTGCTTCTGGACTAGCCAACTCTTGATGGAATAGTCAACATCTTGGTGTGCTGATTACCAATTATGGATTTTCCACTGCCTTTACCACAAGCCATAATCTTGCGGGCTAGCCAACTCATTCGCTTTATGGGATATGGCGAGTTGAGGTACCATACAATTTTGGGCAAATTGCAAGCCGTAAACGGATTTGAGATATCTTTACCAAGAACCGTTTGCTCCTGGATTAGTCAATCCTTATGTGGGTTAGACATGGTCGACTGATAACCATTTATTGCGTTCTAAGTGAGAAAAATTTTTAAAATTTGGGCTAAAATGGGGGTTCTTGATGGAACATGTGTTTAAATTCGTTAGAATAACGAATCTCCCCCCACACTTAGAACTGAATATTGTCCTCAATATTCAAAGTACCGGGTGTTAAACCAACACTTAGAACGTAAGAAGAAAATACTCTATAGCCTTTATTTAAGTTTATGTACACATTTTTTTTTTTAATTTTTTTTTAGGATATATACATAGTAACAACAGCAGGGGCAACGCCCCCACACTTAGGGTGAAAACCCCGTATGCATGCTACTGTTTTTGTTTACCGAGTCGCTAGCTTGACTCGACCCCGAATTCATTTGCCCATGGGGAAGCATGATGTGGAAGAAACAATCTCCATCGGATTTTCATTCAAGATGTTTGGATAAACATTTGAAGCACGTGAAAGTTCCACACCGATGAGATACACAGACACCCGGCTCAAAATTTATAAATGAGAATGCCGGGGTCAAAGATAATGTCCTCACTCCTGAAAGAGTGAAGAACAGGAGAAGCCACGGGATATATGAAGAAAAGAAAGAAAGTCATGATGAAAATTATGACTAACTCCTCATCTTCAATAGGAGAATTCATTGTTTCATGAATCTCCTCTTTTAAGCTCGTTTGATCAAGACATATTATGGGTATGTCTAGATCAAAATAAAAGTTATCATACTCCGGTGGAGATATGATATTAGTGAGTTCACCGAAGAACTCCTCAAAGGTGAATGATTTGTATTCGGGATTGATTTGAGTGAGTTCATTGGGGAACTCCTCAAAAGTAAATGATTCATATACGGGAAAGGAATTATAAGAATGAGAAGTGGTACTGCCACTTATCTTCTCTCCCGTATGATCAAAATGGAACGTTTGCAATTCCGGAATAGAATCATTGATCAAAACCTCACTATCCTTGACGGGGATAGGAGATGAAATAGGCTTTTCATTAAAAGCCTCGATTCTAGAAATGAGAAGATTAGCATTTAATAATGTAAGACGAAGTGATTCGTCTTGGATTATTTCTTCATCATTCTCTTCTTCTGAGTTGACAAGCTCAGAAGGTAATTCCCCCACATAACTTATGTCTTCACTAGATAAAGAATAGTCCTCATCAGAATCAGAGAACATCTCAATATGATCATTTGGAAAGACAAGAGGGGGAGGGATATCACACACATGATCAAGAATTCCCTGTGACTCACTTGGGATTGAGAAAAGGTTCTCAACACTAGACTTTATGAATTCGTCCGATTCCTTTTGAGGAACAGTGTCAAGATGCTCGTCCCCCATGCTCAGAGAGTGAGTGGGAACCTCGTGTGTGATAACAGCAGACTCAGGGAGTTGAGAAGGACTAGCAGTAATGGATTCTACAAGTTCCATTATTTCTACTTCTAGTGATTCAGTTATATTCTTTTCTCCTTGTATTTTAATGGAAGGAATCTCAGCTGATGAACTTGATGAGGTATCATCACTTTCATCATCTTCATCAAGAAAAGCAGCTTTGTAAAATTTGGAACGTGTTATAGCTGCTCATTCTAAGACTAGTAATTCTTCCATGCTTCTTTCGTCTCTAGCTGCATGTTCTTCTGCAAGTAATTCCGCGATAGATTTATCACGAGAATATTGAGTGAGTGGAGACTGTGGGGGTGTGGATGTGTCAAAACCGGATGTATCAGAACTAGAACAATGTTCAGGTTTATAATACGGTTGACATTCGAAATCATCATGAGGACCCCCACAATGTACACAAGAAAAACTTGGTGCATTGTGAAACGAAATATTAGCCAACTCCTCCTTAAGGTCTTTAAGTTTCTCAAGAACCTCTAGACAAAGGTCTTGCGGGTATTGAGGAGTTGTTTGTATCCTTTGGCACTGTGGAGGTGGGTCTTGAAACGAATAGTCGTAATTGTTGCAAGGAAATGGATTCCCTGTTTGACAATCCGAGCTAAAGTGAGGACCTCCACAGTACTCACAACAGTTGAACTGATGTGGCTGTGAGTCGTATGTGTTTGAGTCATAATTGTTATCAGGAACCTGCTCATAGACAAGCGTGCTGCCTGATTGACAATCAGAACTGTAGTGTGAACCACTACAATATTCACAACAGTTAAACTGTTGAGTCTCAGGGTGTGGAAGCTGATGGAATGAATCAGTCATGTCAGGGTAGGAATAGGGATTCTGGTTATAGACAGACCCGTTTCCTGACTCTACCATGCCACAACTGGGGCAATTACCACCATTATAAGGACTACCACACCATTGACAGACAAGAAGGTGAGAATAAGACATAGAAAGAATCAAAGGTTTTAGGGGATGAGAAATGAAGAATCAAATAGGTAGGAGTGTAAAGGTGAATATTTTTGGTATTTTTGAAAAAATTTTGTAGTACTAATAAGAAGGAAAATATTTTTGGGTTTTTATGTTCGTTGAAAACTAATTTTAAAATGTTTTCGGGAACTGTTTTGTTTTTATATGATAATAATATGAACAAGGATGGATAAATATACAATGAGCGTGTATTCATATTCACTAATACGCAAAATCGTTTAGAATAAGCGCAAAACCTACCCGGCAGCGGCGCCAAATTTTGATTGGCCTGAAACAGTCAGATAATATTAACCAAGTAATGGTCAACAAGTCAAACAGTTTAAACCAATGCTTCCGTGGAATACAGTGTTTCCCCGGGTCGTAATGTCCCAACGAGGTTGTGATGGTATTAAAAACGAGTTTGTGATCGAGTGATTATGAACAGGAAAGGGTATAAGTGTGTATGTGAGTGATTACACTAGGGTTTTATCAAACAAAATAACTTAGATAAACTATTTGAGTGATTACGTAAAAGCTGGATATCTAAAAACGTTTAATATCTAAAAACGCGTACGTTTAATTTAATTCTACGTAAACGTACGAAACAAAAACGATTTTAACTAAAGTAGGAGTTTGCATGCCTTAGGGGCTTAAATGAAAATTAAATAAACTTAAAATATTTATTTTATTAATTACTAACTATTTAATTAATTATTATTATTTAATAACTAATATTAATTATTTAATAATTAACTAATAAATAGGAAAATGTAAAATAAGTCTAGAAATATAAAATTAAAATTTCTAAAAGTCTAAAATATTATAAAACTTATTTTAAAAATAAAATTATATTTTCTTACTATTTATCTATTTATTATTAATTATTAACTATTTAATTATTAATTAACTATTTATATGATTTAAATTATTATAAATACTAAAAAGACTTAGATAATTAAGAAGATTTTTATAAATCTAATTAACCATCACAAGAATCCTAAAAAATTATAAAAACTTTATTTTATCTATTTTTAAACTAGTTTACTAATTATTATTCTATTTATTAATTAATTACCAATTAAACTATTTAAATTATAAAAACTAGTAAATGAACAGTAAAAATTATAGAAAAATTACTAAAATTATAATATGACTTATAAATGCTAGGAAAAATATAAAAACTAGGTGTTGCTTTATAGAAACTAATTATGCTATTTAAAACTTATTTATTAATTAATTACTAATAAAACTATTATCAAATCTAATAAATATCAAATGATAATATAAAAATCTAATAAAATTATTAAAAATACTTTAATATAAAAGGAAATTAATAAAAATATAAAAATACAACTTACTTAATAAAAATCTAAAAATGAAAATGAAAATTAAATTATATTAAATAGAAACTATCACTTATTTTTATATTTGTTTTTCTGGAATTTTCTTTTACAAAACTAATTTATATCTAAAAACAAGCAACTTTTATAAAAACAACTTTTTTATCACTTATTAATAAGCACTGTGAGAGCTTATTATCCTCACAGTTGACTTTATTTGACCAAACAAAGAAATGAGCTAAAATTGACTTATGTGGGGTCCACAAGAGTAAAATCTAGTTCAGCTTAGTTAATTAAACATATATAAGCTAGAAAAAACACAAGTGGTACACTGAATAAGCAAATAAGCAATAAAAAAAGCACTTCCAAATACCAAATGCCACTCAGAATTGGGACAGAGTTTATGGGCAATTCCAAGTGGGGTCCACAATGAATCAGGTCAAACTATTGGTCAATTTAGGATCCCTGGTAGGAGGGGGGTTCAAAGGAACAAATTTTGATGTGTGGTGCCCACTGTGGTGGTTACAAATCACCACCAAAGTGGTGGTAATAGGGTGGTATCTGCTAGTGCAGGGGAGGTATCTTCCCTGCAACCTACTTTGGACTAGTGTAACTTACACAAGAAAAATCTCAAAAATATAAGCTATGTGGGATTACAAAGGTGAGCTGTTGGACTTTAACTAGGGACAAATTTCAAAGTCCCAATCCAAACACATAAATCACAACAAATACTTGAAATTTTGTAAAAATCTGAGATGTGAACTTTTGACTTTTTAGTTGAACAAGCAATGTTGACTTATATGAACTTCTAAGTGATCCTACTGATTTATCATGATGTTATAAGATGAAATGGACCTAGATTAAGTGGACTTAACAACTTATGTAATGAAAATGATAGGTTGTGGATCTAAAATCCTTGACAGTTAACTGTCAAGGAACTTGGAATTAGATTTTGACTTTTTGTTGTTTGAGGCCTAAGTTTTAAGACTACTATACCCTAATATGACCTAAAGTAGTGTGATTAAACTATCCTAGACAACAAACACCACCAAATACACTCAGTATCAAGCTGAGCCAAACACCCCCTTATGGACTGTCTTTGATGAATTTCAAAGAGAAAGACTGAGTTAGGCCCTACAAATGATTTGTGAGTATTTTTTATGATTATGTAAGACAAAAGAAACACAAAATCAACAATAACAACCAACTCATACAATGAAAGAAAAAAATATTGAACAAATGCTTACAAAGGTGTGATTCAGCTGAGAAGTAATAAACCAAGGATAAGTAACCAACCTAACACCTCCCAAAAGATACTAAACCAGAAACAAACCATTCTCCATCATTATCCATTGCCCAATCTTCATTACAACATAATTTTTTTTTTATTTATTTTCTATTTATTTGATTTTTTATATATTTTTCTGTTTTAAATGAGTATTGCTGATTTTAAGTTTCTAAAAGCTTCACAAGCTTTGTCAAGGCTTATGTGAGCTATTTCAATCCAAAATAACAACAAACAACATTATTTCACCAACTTGAGATTTTTAATGAAAATTGAACACCAACTGAGAATACAAGCTAAAACTTGAAATTGACTTGAAAATAAAGATTGAAATACATGAAATTAACTGGGTACAAGCTGTTTCAATTGAAAGTATAACTAAATAAGTGAATTACACTACCTACGATTAAGATAAATTAAAGCTATTCTAATAATCCTTCTCTTCTGCCTCTTTTCTTCTTTATAGTCACTTTCAGGGTTTGTGGGACCCACTGTGACATTTCCCACCACCTCTGGATCGTTGGATTGGTCTCAATCATCCTAGCCGTTTAAATTAGCTTTTTCGCGCCAAAACTCATGGGGGCAACTGTGGTTGCGTGGAGAGGTTTTCAAGGTAATTAAATGCATTTGGGGTGTTGTGGAGGTGGAGGAGAGTGGGTAGGACAGCTGGGGAAGTCAAGTGGTGGTGAAACAGGTGAGGTGGAGGTGGTATTGGTGCTACAGTGGTGGTGGTATGGTTTTGGGAGGGAAAGGGTGACTGGGGTGGTTTGGTCAAAATAGGGATTGACCCCGTTTTTTATTAAGTGGGATTGGGTTTGTTTTGGTGTTGGGCTGGGGATCACATGGGACTAGGAATAGGATAGTGGGTGGGCTGGATTTTTATTTGGATTGGATTTGGTGGTTAATAATAATACGGGTCTGTTTGGTTTAGAAATTACACAAGGACCAATTTTGTAATTAATTCAAAGTTGGGGGCTGAAAATGTGAATATCCCAAAGTTATCAAAATGGTGTAAATTGACAAACTTGAATAGTACAAGGTCCTATTTTGATATTAATTTCATTTTTTAAATTCCAGGGACCAAAACTGCCAATATGTGAAACTTCAGGGACCAATCATGTAATTTCTCCAAACTTCACACCAAGGACCATTCCTGCAAAAGATTAATAGTACAAGGACCAAAATTTATTTTTCTCAAAGTTTTTACATTCTAGGGACCATTTATGTCAATTTCCAAAGTATAGGGACTAAACTTGTAATTTTGTGAAACTTTGCACCAAAGGACTAAATATGTAACTTTATGATTAAAAAGGACCTTTGGTGACTTTTTCATGTTTTTAGAATAACCAGGGACTAGTTTTGACAACTTTTGAAACTTGAGGGACTGAAACTGCCAATTATGCAAACTTTGTACGTTTTTCATCTGTTTTTGATTATTTTGCATTTGAAACATATAAAACACACTTCTAAGATATTTTCAGTATTTTGATGCATATTTGAGTGTTTTTGTATGTTTTGGCAGTTCAGATTGGTATAAAATGATGAGTATTTAGACACTGATCAATAACTCAACACACAATTGAAGATACCATTTACTCTCATTACTGCACACAATTATTATCATCTTCTAGCTCTCTAAGGAGAAAAATTCGTGCAGAAAGAACTAGGATCTTTGGAGGACCAAGGAAGCAACATTTGGAATCCGAAAATCTCAAGAAATCATCACCAACTATTAGGTTATCAATACCTTGTCATTTGTTATCAATTTCAAAGCATTGTAAGACTTATAACCATGGATTCTTATGTTAAATATTCTGAGTTTATTTGCATGTTTACCATGAGTGGCTAGTAATCTTTTTACACTTGTTTTGATGATGTTTTATACTTAGTGATAGTGATGATTGTGATAACATGTTTTAATTCAATTTCAAGTCAATCCTAAGAACCAATTGTACCTTAAGTTTCATCGTGACATTTGTTTAGCCAAGGTTAACTAATTGATAATAGTTTCAAAGGTTGAAAGATTTGTTATTACTCAACTAGTTATAATCATTTGTCTATGAATGATTGTTTTTCACCATAATTATTCTTGACTAAACAAAGAAACAAGAAGTATGATTGTAATAAGAATTCTTTTATAACATCAAATCGGATTGTTTGTAAACCTTTAGTAGGACGAAAGTTTAAATGTTTATAAACGATTGTGACCTTTTTGTCTATGAAGAGGTTACCTTTTGTATTGACCATTTCCTAAGAGTATTTGATTGGTAATAAAAGTTTGTCTTGTGTTTAAGATATCCACCATACCTTATGAACCTTGGATAGATCTTGAATTGATTGGTTTACACCTAAAGCTTGTTTTTATGAACTAAAATCTTGGCCAAAGTTTTATTTGTAAGAACAATAGATTAGATCACCATCTAATTATCTCAACCAACATGTTATCAAAAGTTATCACAATCATGTGTGTCATTAAGTAGAAAACTAATCTAAACAAGTGTAGTTTTTAATTTATTGAATTTGATTATTATCTTATTTGCGTACATTAGAGATTTACTTTTAGACTTATATTTCGATTCACTCACAAATACCTGCGAACGATCCCGACTTACCATCATATCTTGCTATAACGGACGAGTACACTTGCTCGTATGTATTGTTTCTAGATTTGGTAACTCATCCTTATAAATTTAAAACTTGCACTAACAAATAGCACATCAGTTACTGATAAAGACAAAAGATGACCTAACTAGTAGAGACAAAATACTTACATATTTTGTCTCTGTTACAATAGACTATATTGGGTAAAAGACAATGTGCCTTTCTGATGCACAATGATGACACCATCCTGACGTTATGCCATTCAGGGAAAGTTTGACTTCAGGTTGATAAGGACACCTGTTGATGCGTTCAAACTTTCCCGCCTTGTCCCGCCCATACTTCAGTCTTCAGTCTTCAGTACTTCATTAGTTGTTGAGGAGTCTTGGGGGTTCAGTGAGTTATTGTCATCCTCACTGAACCCGTCACCTTCTTCTTGGCTTAGATGACACTCACTGAGTTCCGCCTCACTGAATGGTGAACCTTTCTTCATAAAATCGTTCTAAGCATCCTGAAGATGACTCACTGAGATATTGTTCACTCAGTAACTTGTTTGTGTTTACGGATCTTAAACACTTAGGTTATTTTATGTTTAAATCCTGGTTAAAGGAAGATTGGGGAATTCAGTGACCCAACAGTCTCCCCCTATTTGGATATACAAATAGCCTAAGTGTTTTATGATTCAGTGTAAGTTGGCATGAGTCTTCATCTCTCACTGAGTGTTAATGTAATTAGAGTAGGACACTGATAACTTAAAAGAATTTCAATGTTTATTAATAGTTATTACAGATCCTACTGATAATACAAAAACAAAAAAAGATAGTTGGTTGCAGATTCAGATATTCAGTTGATAACCAAGAGCATCAAGCTTTGCCTTCTTAGATCTCAGGAGGTGTTTCTCAGGGTGCTCCTCAATCTTAGCTTTAAGGTCCTGGCAGAACCTTATGTTTTCAGCACACCTGACAGGAGAAGCCAGCATCAAGTACACAAGCATCGCCTTAATCCCTGCCCTGTCTATGTCTGACCATATTTGGAAAGCAGGGTTTCCATACTCATCAGTGAAGCAAAGACCTCTTTCAGGAACTTCAAACACCACATTGTTCATAAAGGTGATTCCTTCAGGAAGAGACCTGTCGCAATCCAATCCTGGGACCTTGATCTCAGGCTCCAACTCAACTTGCTTCCTCTTCCTTTTGGAGGCCTTTGGTGGAGCAGCTTGAGTAGATGGAGCAGGAAGCAGAGTGTTGGGTCCTAAGTTTTATATCATTCTACACATATGAGATCTAGAGAGAGAAATATGATAAGTTTTAGAGAGAGAGAGAAACAAAAGAGGAAATAAGAGAATTTCTTATTCCTAATGAGCCAACCAACACCCTCAAATGAGAGGTTACATGCCTATTTATACTATTAGTCTTAGGGCTTCACATGACTTACAACATATTACATATCTAGCCCTTAGACTTTAACAAAACATGTAAACATTAATATACTAGCATAAAACATATTAAATCTTTAACGTACAAACATAATATTGTACCCTATTACAAGACTTATTGACTCGATAATGATCGTCACTTCAAGCGTTCCCAACAATCTCTCCCTAAGGGATGATCATTGAGATCTCTCTTTGATTGCATTTATGATCATCACTTTTGCATTTCCAACAATCTCCCCCTAAAGGGGTGATCATTGAGATCTCTTTTGCGACCTGTGGGTTATGGGTCCACCAATGGAAATGACTGATCTTTTGACTTCTTTGATGCTTGTTATTTTGAACTTTGAGTCTTTATGTAATAGCTTTGCTAGATTCTTTGTTCCAATCATGCTTTGTGATCTTCGTACTTCGTTCTTGTTGTTGTGATCAAATGATGGTGTAATCTGCCTTTCCTCACTTCTGCGTTTGTGGTGGTTGTCCGCCATTCCAACATGCTCATACATCTTTGGACTTTGACTTTCACATGCACGTAGTTCCCTTTCTTTCACTTTGATCTTAAGTCTCTTTACTTTGTAGATTCTCCTTTTTGGCGTAGAATCTTTCTTTGAACTTTGTGTTGCTTAGATCTTTGATGGAGCTTTCTTTGACTTCAAGATGTATGTATGAGCATGCGGAATCTATCGCCATGGAGGTGATGCGTAGCTGCAGGTAAACAGTAGCAATAAACAACCGGTACTTACAGATAAGGAATTAGAGATCGTCAACAGCATAGTGTGAAGACTCCTTCAAACCCTTACCAAGGCCGTTCCCATTTCGGATACTCCTGAGGGAGCTTACGAGACCTACTAAGTAGCTCAACGAATGGGTGAGTCACTGGGGATCACTCCACGACTGTAGACCATTTTGGAACCACCGCGAACACTAAGCGTAACTCACAAGGAGTTACCGAAGTGACCTGCTGTCAGGGCTGTTTGATGTCGACCCTGGCAGGAGTTTCCATTCAATCATTGAGAAATACATGAGTAAATCCTCTCATAAATGTTCTCGGCAGATTGCTAAGATCTGCGAAGTACTCGATAATTTTACAACTAGTGTCCATTGATGCAGAACACCAGTTGTAGAAATACTAAGTGTTCCTTGGAGATCTTTGATTTATCTCATGGCTCTAGACTCGATAAGTGCACACCTAGGTTTCTTATGCGGAGACTAGGGAGGGGTCTCCTGCTTCAATATCAACCATCTCTAAGAGACAAGTTGGTAGATTACACCGGTTCCCCGTGAGAATGAAACAAGCTCTTTTAAGAGAACTTGAGTGGTTTAGAAGGTTAAGTGCAGTGCGTCACTGGGTCCATGACGTATTTATCTTCAATACCGGTGTCGCCTTAGCAACAACCAGTAGCATATGAATTGAACTCGGTGTCTGCCCTAAGGTTGAACATATGGAAGGCTTATTTCTTTTCACCCTTTTCTTTACTTTTCTTTGTAATTCCTCAACCCCTTCTTTCTCCTTTCATTCATTTCTCGTTTTTTTTTTTCGTATTATACCTAAGGACTTCTAATTCTAACTATTGGTGATGTCCTTGGGTAGATCCCTCCGGCTCTGGCGGATCATAGGACAGTTTTCTCTAACCTTAGTCACCTTATAACTCCATGATTATCCTATAATTGCCATGAAACCATTTATTGAAAATCTCTCAAAGTGTTTATGATTGTAAGACAAGTTTTGATAACACTTTGAGAGTTTTGGTTTTCTTTTGAAGGACTCCCCCTTTACATGTGTTCATGATTATTTAATAAATTTGCACATGCGAGAGGAGTAAGCACTTTTGAATTGATCCACTTTCAGTGAACAAGACCGATTCGAGATACGCTTACATCACTAGTCAGACTAGCTTGAAGTTATTACCCGGCCTGGTCGAGTCCACAGAAAGTTTCTCGAAACGGTACATATCTACTTTGACAAATCCTTTTCGAGACACTCTTACATGGCTAGTTAGAGAGTTCCATTGTCAGCTTTTAGGTGACAACTAGCTCTACTAACTAACTTGATGTCATTACCCATCGAGGATAAGTCTTTTCGATTACTAACTTTTGTTTCGTCAATTCCTGGGTCAATTCTGAGTCGAGCTCGCACGAGATTCAATCTTAAAGCATCCATTGTCATCCATATTTTAATCACTGTTACTTTTCTCCCCCTCAAAAATAGCATATAAGATGTTGTTTTTGATGAACTTTTGATTAAAATATGCTTTTTGAGTCTTATGGGGAGATTCACCAAGAACTTATCATTTTGAACAAAGATCATTTCAAATACTCCCCCTCAATAAGTGAAATAACTTTTTGAGGTTTTGATTACGAGAGGGAATACTTGTCCTTTTGAGTATAATTTAGAAAAAACTTTGAAAATTTGAGTAATTCTACTCAAAAGTAAGAAGCTTTTGCTCCCTATGTTAGGATTGAGGCACTGAAGCGTACCTCAGGGTCCTTTAATTTCAAAGAACGGGTTGTACACAGCTATATGTGCACAAGCAATTAAGCATGATTTTGACGGAACATTTTGTTTTGGAAATACTCCCCCTCAAAAACTTGCATATGTTTTGAGAATTTTAAACCTTTTAAAGTTTGAGGGAAGGAGTCTTCTTGAAGCAAAATTATGAAAGATTTAGAAATTACAGTTTGAAAATTTCTTGAATAAATTTTGCTTCAAGGTAACTAAAACGTTATACATTGAAATACTCCCCCTCAAAACTAGCGTATGTTTTGACATTTTAAACTTTGGAGCGAGTTGGGGAGTAAAGATTTGACAAAATCTTGAGCAAAATTTTGAAAAGTTTTGAAAAACCTTTTGAAAATTTTTGAATAAATTTTGCTCAAGATTAAGAAGTTTTAGATAAGCTTTGCATGAAAACTTCTTCTTGTTATTAAGGATAAGTGCGCATTTGGTTTTAATGAATGGTTTAGCAAGGCACTTTCCTTTCTTTGAAACCCGAGTTGTACACTGAAATGTGTGCACAAGTCATAATGTTTAAGCCCGGGTTGTAAGCTGAAATACTTACAAGCCATTTAAAAATTAAATATTAGACAACAACCTTGGGAACCCATTTAAGCACGGCGCTAATGGGTTTACCAAATTTTGAAATCCATTTGTAAGTTGTGTCAATCTGATTTAAAGATGTTGAATTCCCACGAGGACTGAAAACCGGTGTTTCATTTTGAAATAACACTCGTGGAATCAATGGAGATTTAAAACTCTTTTTCCGTTGAAAATTGTTTGAGAAACCCGGTGTTTCTCTTGGAGTTTTAAAATCCGAAGAAGAAGATTTCCATCTAAAGTTGAACCTCATGGGTTCTTTTTGAAGATTTGTTTTTGTGATGAATGGAAAACTTCTGGTATTTGGGATATTCAAATCAGAGACATTCTTTTATTGTAGCCAAAGCATTCCAGATTTTGAAAATTTGAAAGGTTTTGAACGTCTTTGCTTTGGTCTTTCACACTTGCTTTACCAGTCTAAAACAAGAGTGTAGAGTTTGGAAAAAAATTTGTTTCTCACCATTTTGAATCCTTTTCCAAGTTTAGCCTTTTGACACATTTAGCCCTTCGTCCTCAAAATATGTTCCATAAGAAACATTTTGACAATTGTTGAAGTTTTGACTTTCAATGGGATGACATGTACTTGCACATAGAGAAAATGCATCAGGTACAAACATGTATGCGGATGAATCAAAAATCTCATTCTAAATCTTCCTAAGTGCTCAGAATTCTCAGATTAACACACAAGATCACAGATTAATTCATTCTATCACTCGAAATTTTCCATTTATTATCATGGTTTGGGGTTATGATTTGATACTTTGCACACATGTTAGCATTATAAGGCAAGAATATTGTACAAACAAACGCCCTAGTAGTAGTAGCAAAGACATCGACATCTTAAACCCTGAATCACATGATTACAAACCTATGTTGTTTCTAATCGAGCAAACACACCGATCGAGCATTCTTTAGTGTTCTCTAAAGTTATATGAAATAATTAATTAGACTAAACACATAAAAAAGAAAGAAATGCCCCGATCGATAATTACATAAATCCTAGTTTCTGATTTTGCCTTTTTGACCATTGAAAACACTTGAAACATTTAGGGAACGAATAGACAACAACAATGAAGAAATTAGAAACTCACAATCGAAAAGAAATCAAGGATAAAAAATAGTTAGTCTGATTCGTTGAGGTTTCTAATTTTGTGTGAAACTTTTCTTCCCCCTAATTGCAGATCCTCGTGGAAAATGAGTGTTTTCGCAAAGAAATCAAGAAAAGTCAAAGAAGCAAAAGAACACCCACTCTCTCTTCCCCCACGATGTCTTCGCGGAATCGGAAGCATACACACTATGTTTACGATGGAAACGGAGGCAGCGTAACCCCATATGTCCAACTAACAGAATACGTGTGAAGTATCGTAAATAGCCCGTTAGAATCAACTGCTGATAAACATCTCTACTCTTTTATACTCCTCTTAGCTAACTCTTTACCGACCCCATTATCATTCTGTAGGCTTTTTGTAGTGACTACTGATGGAGAAAACCCAGTATGACGAACTTGAGACTGAAGTAAAATAACCCGAACTTGTGACTTAAACTTGCACTATTGTCTGACTAAGAACCAATATTGAGAATTTCAATAATGGTAGGAAATCATATACCCATCCAACCATCCTTTATAGTATATGAACGTCTCTTGAATTATCCACATCTTATGGTGACACTTGAGCCCTACAACGTAACTCCTTTAAAGTGATAGCTATACATTGTGAGCACAACAACGTAACTCCTTACATCAGGTATAACTAGACAACTCAAGTCTTGGTCATTTGTACGGATAAAAGCTCGAACAAGGATCTCGAAGAATCATGCATCCAACCAACCCTGATAACTTCAGATACTAAGTACACACACCCATGAAATTCCACTTCAACCTCAAATAAATGATAATGAATAAACGCTGTAGTCACATCTTGCAGTTAAATGCCCAAATCTAGCCTTTTTACAGTTTAAATGAACTTGATAATGGTTTCCCGATCTTGTCAAAAAAATATGTAACTCCGTGAAAATTACATACACACTACGAATCTCAAATATAACCATAAGCCATTTAATATCAACATTTAGCCTAAAAACAAATTATCCATAACCACAAAAATTCGGCCCCCTTTAATTATACCAGCCCAATAAAATTCATAATGAAATTGCTAGCCCATGACATGATATTTTTGGATGGCCCATTGCAGTCCAAACACAAACCCGTCCAACACAAATCAGTTATAAACTATACCAATCCCTAATATTTCTCATATGTAGACCTAATCACACACATCCGCCTACCACATACTCTTACCTCTCACCTACCTTTTCTTCTCCACTCATACTGATTAGATCACACTTTCACATCATCTCATCAAATCCGAATAACAAAGACAAACAACATGCTCCATCTCTTATCACTTCAACCATAATGAAGTGGGTTTCGAACCCAAATAACACGAACAAGCAAAACCCATTTTTAAAAGTTTGAATCAGCTTCAAGATCATAAGAATGGTCTCGGGTAAGGTTTTGTTGTATATATTAGATATGTGTTATTATAGTCGAACACAAGCAGGAGTATATTGAACGAAACAAAGTTAGTTTATAACATAATTGTTATAAAACTTTCTTTTATTTTCGGAGATAAAATGAAGCTATGCTTCAAAAAGAGTCGATGAGGATTTGTTCTTTCGTTTGATTGACTTTTAAAAGTCTTGATGTAACTGGTTGTAACACGAAAGAAAAGCTGAGACTCTATGATTGTTTTTACTTTATGTTTCGAGTCATTGTGATGTGTTGATTGAGAGGTTAACGTAAGTAGGTGATGGGATTAGGTAGATTTGGATTTGTTGATGGGGTTTAGGATTTGTGTTATTCTAATTCTGGTCTTGTACTCGTTATTCATCCTCTTATTTTTCTTTTCAACTTTTGTGGACCAATGAAGATAGCAGCAGATCTGAGGTCAAACGGTAAGTTCTTACTTGGAAAGTCTTACTTGATAACAAGCTAACTTGCAGAAACCATAACTCGATAAAGCTTTCTAACTCGATAAGACATGCCTTACTCGATAAACCTAGGTTTATCGAGGTATAGTTACCCTTAGTAGTGAACTAATAAAGTTTCTTACTCGATATACGATAAGGAGAGGGCTAACTCGCCATAAATATGATCTTACTCGGTGGTCTTCAAGTGTAACTCGATGAAACTCATAAAATGAGTTTCTAACTCGACAATCTTCATAAGTTACCCAGAAAACCCAGAAATACCCAGAAAAATAGAGACCAAAAGACCAGATCTGATAAATTTGACCACGAGACAAAGACAAAAAAAAAATGTTTTTGACCATATATGCACAGAAAATGAGATGTAACCTACTATGTTTGACCAGATCTAGAATAAAACTGTTCACACCAATAAAATAAAATAAACAATGAACACCATGTGATAACAGTTTTTAAAAATGACATTTTTTGACAAGATTTGACTATAAAAATCAACCAATGATGTAACGAGGCTCTGATGCCACTTGTAGGACCGTGTTTTTGGTTGATTTAGTGAATCGGGAGGTCGGGTAGAATGGAAGAATAAGAACTCCATGGTTAGAGAGAGAAAGTAGAGAGAGAAGGGAATACTAGGTGTTTTATTGATAATAAGGAAAGAGTAAAGTTTCACACTAAGCATCACCCCTCCATGGAACTATGGAGGGGTATATATAGGCCTTACAACACATGACTTTACATAAATGAAGGTTCTAGTCCATGTGTTTTTGCCTTACAATATAACTATTGTAATACCGAATATGTTGTCACATTTTCGTGTTAGGATGACTCCTAACATAGAGAGGGAATGCCAAGAGCTTCAGGCATGTTCATCAGTCTTTCATACCTTGGCTTCAGTGATTTCAAGAGACTTGGAACCACCACATTCTGCTTCTTGGAGATGATTGGTCAGAGCTCATCTAGCTCAGAAATGCCAAAGTCAGTGAACCTGAATGGATCATGGATGTCCATTATTCTTTGATATGGTCCCCTAAAGACAGTGACAACTTCAGGCTTGGTGTTGCGATGGATTTGGATGTCAGTGATGGTTTCAGGTTTCAGTATTTCATTCATTACCCATGTGCACCTCTCAATCCTGGTGTGTCTAATCTAAGCGTCCTTCCTGAGCTTTTCTTCTCTTTGCCTTTTCAGGGCACTCATCTCTTCATCTTGAGCCTTTTTGAAGGCAGCACCAGCTTGTCCAGTAGCCAGTTGCTCAGTGTCCAACCCAATTTTCTTAGCCTCTTCATGAACAACCTTTATGAGTTCAGGTTTGCTCATCCTTTCTTCAACAACCACCATTTTTAGTATCTCATCTCTCTCCAAGTAGGCCTGAATTTCAGCATCAGTGAGGTGGTGAATTACCCTATTGATCTCAAATGGAACTCTAATTGGTTCATCAGGGTCCTATTTGACTATGGTGGAGGCAGGCTTCAGCACTATTTCTGATTCAGGTATTGTAGTAATGCTTTTGCCATTATCCTGCTGATGAGATGAGGAGACTGTTTCATCTTGTGGTTGAACTGATGAGATAGGAGTGGCCTCAGTGACATGCTCCCCCTCAGTGTGAGAGGGCTGTCCTCTTGAAGCAACATCGGTAGCTTCATCTTGGGCTTCAGTATGAGGGGCATCAGTGACATTCTCCCTTTCAACTGTTGCCTGAGCTGCAGTGATGGCAAGAGTTGGAGTGACTGATGCAGAGGTAGAGGAACCCTTGAAGGCCTGATAGATCTTAGTCATCATGGACTTGATGTCTGAGGTATCCTTCTAAATTGTTGATACTTTGGCTTCAAGGAATGCCTGAGCATTCTCCATTGCTGTCAAACGAGAACCAAAACTCCAAGCAATAGAGGCTGACTTTAGAGACTGAGCTGCCACTAAGAGATCCAAGGCAGCAAGGGAGGTTTTGACTGACTCCACTGAGCTACTGAGAGCCTGAAGATTGAAGGACTTCAGCAGGTTGAGTAGCTCAGTGAGATGCATTGAATTGAGCTGATAGGTCTCTGATGCCTGAAGAAGCTTCCTGGTGAGTTCATGATCATCCTTAACTCATTCTTGAATGAACTGAACCCCTGTATTCAGCTTGGTGAGGGATTCAAGGAACTTGTTAAGGTGGGAGACCATCTGTGTCAGGGAGAAAGAAACTGAGGCATTTTGTTCCCTGACATCATCATTAAATTCTTCAACAACATCTTTGAGGTTGAAGTAATGAGCAGCTTGCTCAGTGTGCATGTCAAAAACTTGATCAGTGACTCCCCTGAATAAGGCATTAGTCGCCCTCTTGATGAACTTAGTAAAGAACTTCCCAGTGAGAGGAGCTTGATCATCTCATGAGGATTCTGATTTGGAGTTCAGCAGCTTCATGGTCAGAGGATTGAGGAGACTGAGAGATTTATTCAAGTACTGTTTCCTCAACCACCATATCATCTCCGGCTTCAAAAACCTCCTCATCACTGTGGAAGTCATCATTTGAGAATAAGGCTGCCTGAACATCAGCCATTGACTGAATCTGCAAAAGAAGGTTATCCGGCTCCTCTTCATAAGAAGACTTGCCTTCGTTGTGGCCAGGTCATGACCCCTCTAATCCAGTAGACTGGGTTTTATCTACCTGGTCCTTAGAGCTAGTTCCCAAGTTGTGGGCACCTTCAGGAGTGGGTTTGGGTTCCATATCAGCGGGTGGCCTTTTTCCCTCTGAATCTTTGTCCCTCGTGACCCCTTCAGACATTTATGGGTGTTTCCCAGTGTCATCCTTAGGAATCGTGATTGTTGTGTCCCTATCAACGGGTTGTATGAGTCCCTCTGAGTCTTTGGGAAGAGTTTTTGTACCCTCAGACCAAAGCTTTGATTTGCAAATGTCCTCATCAAGCACCTGAGTGGGTTTTCCCCCATTCTAACAGGCTTGCGCTGGCCTGCCTAAGATTTAGTGGCGGTAACTCCCTGATGCTTGGGTTATGATTTACCCAAGCCTTTAGCAGGATGTGAAGTGGTGTGGGTCCCCTTCTCAGTGGAGTAGTGCTGCCCCACCAAGGATCCTTTGCTCCCTGAGACCCTGGTTGTGATTTGCCAGAGCCTTTAATAGGATGTGAAGGTTGGGTTGATTCCAACTCCACTAACTTGTTTATGTAAACAGAGCCTTTGGGAATGAGTTTGCCCGAGGACACTAAGTGTGATGTCTCAGTGCCCTCTGTTGGCCTTTGTTTTAGGGTCAATGATTCGGTTATGATCCTGAGGGTGTCAGCAGTCAGGGTCTGTTGTTGTTGCCCCTTGTGTCAGGCTTGGAGACAGAGGTCTCAGTGGCGATTGACTTGGGTTGAGCCACCTTCCTGGACCCCTGTCCCTTCTTCCTCTTCACCTTCTTGGTGGGAGAGGGAATTGGTGAGATCTTGTTGTCACCCTGGATAGTAGTAAGCATATACGTGGTCAGGGCGACAGGTGTAACCTCATAGGGGTCACGAGAATAATTAACATACTCGGACCCCAGCAAGTCTTGCAGGGCGAAGGAAATGAATCTAGGGTATGACATAAGTTTTTGCTTAGACTTCCCACCCAACTTTGCAATGAGGTCCCTGAAGATAATTTCTCCAATGTCAATTTTTGTACCCTCTATGAGACAATACACTATCATTGCTTGAGTAGTGTTTAGTTGCTCAGTGGAGGATTTATTTCCTCCAAGGACCTGAATGACAAAGGTCATAAGGATCCTCTAGGTGGCAGGGAACCAGGTTTTGATGATTGGGGCTTTGGATAGGAGGGCCCCTGGAGTCACCTCAGGGTGGTTTTTGTCATAGGGACCTAGTTCCAGCAAAATTGCCTTCACATCCTCTTCAGTGGGTTCGGCAGCAAAGGTCTCAGCATAGTCAAGGCCAGTGGCTTTGACAAAGGTTTTATAGTTAAGAGATAGGAACTTAGACCCATTCTTTACTGAGAACCTAATGGTGGCCTCCTTTGGCGCATCAGGGTTTTCAACCACCGATGTGCACTAGAATTCCCTCAAATAGTCATGATAGATGACAGAGAGGGTTTTTGTGAATGTGGTGGTGAGGAAACAGTTTTTTAGAAACTTCACCACATCCCTGTATTTAGGGAACCCTTGAGGGTAGGCGAAGTTTCCCACCACATTGTTTTTGGTCAGGTCTAAGCTCTCCATTTAGAAATCCACATTGGGAGCGTATTTGATGACTTTAGAAGAAGCCATTGTGTTGAGAAATGGTCTGGTTTTCAGAAAAGGTTGGAATCAAAGATGGAACATACACAGTTTGAAAAACAGATTTGTTCTTGAAATAATTTTGCAAGAGTTTTGATAAATTTTGAAAGCATGTGTGTGTTTTTCTTTGTGGGGGTATTTATATGGAATGAATTAGGGTTATGCTGTTGCGGATATCAAACGTTTTGTTATCAATTCAAAATGGTGTTATAAAGCGTGTTTGATATCCGCATTAAATAGCACGATTCCCATTACCCAATTTTTCTCGCAACATGATTAGAGGAACAGTTGTGTGGCTCTGCAAAAGACGCTTTTGCAGAGTGATGTCATCACACAAGTATTTGTGTGAGAGGAAGCATTTAATGCTCAGTGGTATTGGTGAGATAGGTATGGGGGCCCAAGATATGGATTCCAGTTGTGTAAACAACATATATTCCTATATTAAATATGAATCAGTTATCTACCTGGGACATTTACTAACTAAGTACTTAGAGCATTTAGTTAGGGTATTCAATGCCATTTGATATCTAGAGCCCCCTAAATGAATTATCATTCAGTGAATTGATGATCAGTGATGAGGTGCATATCACTGAGAAAAGGGTTTATTCAGGGACCTAGGAGAATTTACATCAGGTTGGAATAATTTTCATCAGTTGCCGGATTCAATGTCCAACATGCCCAACTCAGCTTTCAGTCTGGTGAAAGTGGGTTCATCCAGGGGTTTGGTAAAAATATCAGCTAGCTGATACTCAGTGGGGATGAAATGTAATTCAATTTCTCCATTCATGATGTGGTCCCAGATGAAATGGTACCTTATGTCAATGTGTTTGGTTCTTTGATGAAGCACTGGGTTATTGGAGATGGCTATGGCACTGGTGTTGTCACAAAAGATGGGTACCATCTTGTACTGAATGCCATAGCCACTCAGTTGGCTCTTCATCCAAATTACATTTGCACAACACCCTGCAGCAGCCACATATTCAACTTTAGCTGAGGACATGGCCACTGACTGTTGTTTCTTTGTACTCCAACACCCAAGTTTTCCCCAAAGGAATTGGCAGGATCCTGAAGTACTTTTTCTATCTATACTATAACCTGCATAGTCTGAATCAGTGTATCCCTTGAGATTAAACCCTGAACATTTGGGGTAATACAAACCAACGTTGGGTGTACCCTTCAGGTATATGATGATTCTCTTTACAGCAGTAAGATGAGACTCTTTTGGTTTAGACTGATATCTAGCACACAGTCAGACTGAGAATTGGATGTCAGGCCTTGAGGCAAGTAAGTACATCAGTGACCCTATCATTCCTCTGTAAAGGGTTTGATTCACTGATTTACCAGTGAGGTCAGGACCAAGGTTGTTTGGAGAAACCATAGGGATTTTCACAGAAGAGCAATCAGAAAGCTCATACTTCTTTAGTAGGTTCCTGATGTATTTTTCTTGACAAATGGATATGCCTTTGTCAGTCTGTTTGATTTGAAGTCCAAGAAATTAAGTGAGTTCACCCATCATACTCATTTCAAACTTTGTGGTCATCAGTTTTTCAAACTGTTTGCAAAGTTTGTAACTTGTTGAGCCAAAGATGATGTCATCAACATACACTTGGACAAGGATGACATCACTTTTTGTTCTATAGGTGAACAAGGTGTTGTCAATCTTTCCTCTGACAAATTTGTTTTGGATCAGGAAGACTGAAAGTGTTTCATACCATGCCCTGGGTGCTTGTTTTAGTCCATAAAGGGCTTTGTTAAGCTTGTAGACATGGTTAGGAAATTCACTGCTTTCAAAGCCAGGAGGTTGTTGCACATAGACATCTTCTTTAATTTTACCATTCAGGAATGCACTTTTTACATCCATTTGGTAAACTTTAAAGTTCATGTATGTTGCGTAGGCTAGGAAGATCCTGATGGCTTCCATTCTAGCAACAGGTGCAAAGGTTTCCTCATAATTAATACCTTCCTGTTGGTTATATCCTTTTGCAACAAGTCTAGCCTTGTTTTTGATGACTGCCCCATTTTCATCAGTCTTGTTCTTGTAGACCCATTTCATTCCAATGACTAGAACACCATTGGGGCATTCAACAAGGGTCATGACATCATTCCTGTCAAATTGTTCCAACTCTTCTTTCATGGCCTGAACCCAGCTCTCATAAGTTAAATCTTCGTTAACATTTTTGGGCTCTATGTTAGAAAGAAAATCCACATAGAGACAGACATTGGTTGAGGCTACCTTGAGTTTAGCAGCCATGCTCCTGGTAAGCATTCCTTCAGTGGGCTCACCAATGATGTTTACAAGCTCAATTGTTTTGGATTTTGTCCAGCTATCCTGAGGTCTAGGATAGGAGTAAGAGCTTGTAGAAGCCTGAATTGTTGGAGTGGGTTCACTCACAGGGACCTAAGGTAACTCAAGATTTTGGTCTTCAGTGACCTCAGTGTGAACAACTTGGTTTGAGGGTTCCTGAACAATTGGTTCAGTGGTATTGGTCTCATTGGAGACTTGTTGGGTTTCAATGACTTCATTGATGGTTTGTTGGGGTAGATTGTGAGTGATGATGTAGTATGAGACATCAGCATCAGCTTGGTATTGAGTTGAAGTGTGATTCTCAGGGAGATACTCATCAGGAGGATACCTTGAAGAATCATCAATACCAATCTCTTCAATTGAGGAACTGGCAAACCTGATGGATTCAGTGCTCTCATCAACTGTTATATGATAAGTTTCCTCAGTTTGTTGTCTCTGTGTGTTAAACACCCTGAAGGCTTTGGAGACCAGAGAATATCCCAAGAAGCATCCATCATCAGCTTTGGTATCAAATTTACCCAAGTGATCCTTGTGATTATGAATAAACACAAGACACCGAAATACATGAAAGTAGCTGATGTCAGGGATCCTTCCTTTGAATATCTCATAGGGAGTCTTATTGTGCCTTTTTACAATGACGGACCTATTTTGAGTGTAGCAGACTGTTCTGACTGCCTCAGTCCAGAAGTGTTTTGAGAGGACTGAGCCATTTAACATTGTCCTTGCTGCCTCAATGAGTGTTCTATTTCTCCTTTTAGCTACTCCATTTTGTTCAGGAGTATAGGGAGAAGTGAAATTCTGAGAAATCCCTTTCTCATCACAGAAACACTCAAGGTCATGGTTTTTGAATTCAGTGCCATTGTCAGTTCTAATTTGTTTAACTTTGACATCATTTTGATTTTCAATGTTCCTGACAAATGACACGATTGTGTCAGCTGCCTGACTCTTTTTGGTCAGGAAGTAAACCCAAGTGTATCTTGAGTATTCATCCACAATAACCAGAGTATACTTCTCATGATGAATGGACATGGGACTGATAGGTCCAAACAAGTCCATATGGGGAAGACGCATGCAGCTTTTGATTGAGAATGATTGTTTGGTTTTGAATGATGCCCTATGGTGTTTTCCTTTTTCACAAGCAGAACATGGCTTGTCTTTGGTATACACCAGGGATGGAAGGCCAAGAACTTTGTTCTGTTTGGCCAGGTTGTTGATGTTTTTGAAATTGAGATGAGAGAGTTTGCTATACCAAAGCTAGTTGATTGTCTCACTTGCCTTAGAGAAGAGGCAAGTCCCATTTTGAGTGAGTGATGACATGTCTAGTACATAAACATCATCCCTCCTAGGATCAATCAACACAACTTCCTTGTTGGCATTGAAGATGGTACCTCTATTATCATCAAACTGAACTATGTATTTTGCATCACATAGTTGACTCACACTTATCAGATTGTACTTGAGACCATTGACATAAGCTATTCTTGTAAAAACTATACCATTGCAGTTTACTGAACCATAACCTTCAGTGGGAGCTGATGAGTTATCACCAAATACTACTTTGGGTCCTGGTTCTTCTACATATTTGTGCAGATAACTCTTCACACCAGTCATACTCCTTGAGCATCCACTGTCGAGGTGCCAAGCAGGATCCCTGATGTGTTTCTACACAAATAGTAAACTAGGTTAGTTTTTCTTGTTACCCCACCTCCTAGTGGGCTTAGTCCTCAGAGACTTTTTGAACTTAGCTAAAGAGTCATGGTCTGAAGAACTGAGCTTCTACATGTTTTACACTTTGTGGTAGTTGAAGACTCATTTGACTGAGAAGTGCTGGTTGAGGTGTTTCTTTTGGATTGAATGATCTTGTAAAGTCCCTTGTCATCATGAGTGGGGTCTCCACAGATGTTACAATAGTTGTTCATCATACAATTATCAGGTAGGTGATCATTGAACCCACAGTGAGGACATGGCAAGAAAGGCTTAGCCTTGTGTCTTTGTTTGGAAGATGAGGCATACTGATAGCCTTGTGTTTTGTAATGACCTTGTGCTTTTAGAGAAGCAGTGTGAGAGTTGTGATCAGAAGTCCTGTGGTATTCTTGTTTGGATATCATGCAGAATAGGATTCTGAAGCAATTATCAGTGGAGTGGCATGGATGATTGCAAAGTTTACATCTCACAGAAGTTCTGGATGAGGGTTTTGGTTTGGAGGAACTTGAGGAAGTTGCTGGTTTAGACTTTGAGTCAGAGTGTTTCTTAGTGGACTCAATCTTTTCCCTCAACTTCCTGACAAGTTCAGCTAACTAATCAAACTTTGAATTAGTGCTTTCAGGTTTAACCTCAGTGGATACTGAAGGTGTGTGGTGTTCAGGAGGTACAGAGGTAGGTCTCTTCCGGATGGTTATTCCTGGATTTTCTTTCTCCTTTGGAGAGTGAGGTTGATAAACTAATGGTGCAAGATCTGAACTGGGTGCTCCTCCCTGAAGTTGTTTCAGTAGAGGGAGTGGTGATTGTGAATCTGACTTAGACTCAGTGATGGACTCAGTATGACTGGGTTCATCAGTAACTCCTAGCAACTCCTTAATAGCTTGACTTTCAGGCTCTAAAATTCTTCTAGTGTTGAAGTTTGGCAGTTTACTGTCAGGATTGACTCTTTCAATCCAATCATTGGGTTTAGGAGCAAGTTCTTTGCTAGAGAGTATGTTTTCTGACAGAAAGATTGTTGAATGGCTACTCTCCCCAGACACTTTAGTGAGTTGATTTTCACCCAAAGCAACCATTTTGGTGCTGGGTGTGAGACTCAGTGTGTCATAAAGTATGGGTTCTTCTGAGTCCATTTCCAAATCACAACCTTTTCTTTCTTAAGTTCTTCTTTAAGAGCTTGATTTTGTTTTACAAGTTTAGAATTTTGAATTTGAAGTGTGACACTTTCAAGTTTAGCTTGTTTTAAAGCAAGAAGTTCATCTCTACACTGATTTTATTCAAAACTCAGTTTGTTAAATTTTGAAAACAAATTTAGTCTCTGCTCTTCAACATACTTAAGATCAACATTAATATAATCTAAGTAAGATTTCTAATCAACATCATCATCCATAGAAAGTAAGATGTTTACCTTTCTCATTGTGATGTTCACCCATTCTCCATTCCTGGCATGACCTTTTCCCACAGCAAGCTTGTTATCTTCTGAGAGAGCCATCAGGGCACTGATGTGTACTTCTTCATCATCAGAAGACACTTCAACCTCATCCCAGTCAAATGTTTCAGCAACTAGCCCCTTGTTTTTAGCCTGAGCTTGTTTAGGAGCCTAAGGTGGCTGAGTGACTGAGGAAGCAGACTCAAGAAGAGCAAGTTTGGCCTTGGCCTTTTTATATTTGGCTTCAAAATCTTTTTGAGGTAATTTTTCAATTTTGTTTTGAACAAACTGACTTGATAGAAGCAACTTTGGTTGAAACTTGCTAGTTCCCGAAGAGAAATTATTTCCTGAGAATTTGAAAGATGGTTCTGAGGTTGTTTTTGAGAAACACTCTTTTGCAAAATGACCCTTTTTGCTACATTTAAAACATTCAGAATTGTCATTTGCCTTTGTGTTAGAAATTTTTTTGTTTCATTTAATGAACCTTCTTGAGTTTGCAAGGAGTGCCCTTTCTTGAAATTCAATTTGTAAATCATTCAGGTACTCCTCACAGGTTCTTTCATCAACCTCGTCATCAGATCCTTCTTGAAAATCCTGCACAACACCATTTGAATAGAAAGCAGTGGATATGGGTGACGAGGTCAAAGTCTTTTTGGTCTCCTGAGCTTTATCAGGGTATCTCATGGTGATAAGATTGTCTTCATAGACAAACTTCCCATAAATTTCAGGGAGCTCAAGATTCTGGATATGGTTTGCATTTCTCAATCCCTGAGAGAAGTTTAACCATTTCTTAGGGAGACTGTTAACAAAGCCAAAATTGATCTCATGCTTTAACAGGGTGATACCATCATTGGTCAGCTTATTCAGGAGGGTCTTATACCTGGTATAGGTCTCTGAGAGACTTTCAGAGTCTTTGGCCCTAAAAGTATTGTACTCAAGTTTCAGGTCCATGATCCTGTTTTCCTTGGTATCTGAGGGACCCTCATAGCTATGAACCAAGTCAGTTCATGTCTGCTTAGCAGTAGGAAAATTGATGACTGATTCCATTATATCGTCAGAAAGACAAGATATAATAATTATTTTCAGGCTTTGGTCCTGATTGACCACCCTCCTCTCATCAGGTGTCCACTGAGCTTCAGGTTTGACTAAACCTAGGGCAGTTGTTGGGACATATGGACCATCATTAATTAACTTAATGTAATATGGTTCCATCCCAGTTAAGTAGCAAAGCATTCGCTTTTTCCACTTATTGAATTTTCCAACCTCAAGTCGAGGGGCAGAAGCTGAATAACTTCCACCCTTTTATCGACAAGTTAGGGAACATCTGAGTCAGCCATGGTGGGATCTTGATTTTAAAAACTTTTGAGCACTCTTTTGTTTTGAAAACATATTTAGAAAACTTTTACAAATCAGAGGCTCTGATACCACTTGTTAAACCCGTTTACTAAGTTAATAGTTAACTAAAGAGTTAACCTAACCAAGTTTCATGGCTTTTTAGCTCAGATATAAAAGATTAACAAAAAAGATAAACGTAAAGAAAAGAGACAAAATATTTTCAACGTTTAATTCTTAGAAGTTAATCAAAATAATTATACCCAAGTGTTTGCGGAATAACACTTGGGATTGAAATGACGAGTATGGTATGAACTCCTCACTAAACTCAAACAAACTTGAGTGACAACTAAAAGGTCACACTGAGCTATCTCAGGGACTGCATTGTTCTTTGGAGGAGTAAAAGTGGTTTATGAATGCTTAGCATTAAATGTACAAACTTGTCAACTTTTACTCCTCACTTATGCTACCTATTTATACACAAGTAAATTACAACGTTACTGATAAAGACAAAAGATGACCTAACTAGTAGAGACAAAATACTTACATATTTTTTCTCTGTTACAATAGACTATATTGGGTAAAAGACAATGTGCCTTTCTAATGCACAGTGATGACACCATCCTGACGTTATGCCATTCAGGGAAAGTTTGACTTCAGGTTGATAAGGACACCTGTTGATGCGTTCAAACTTTCCCGCCTTGTCCCGCCCATACTACAGTCTTCAGGTCTTCAGTCTTCAGTCTTTAGTACTTCATTAGTTGTTGAGGAGTCTTGGGGGTTCAATGAGTTATTGGCATCCTCACTGAACCCATCACCTTCTTATTGGCTTAGTTGACACTCACTGAGTTCCGCCTCACTGAATGGTGAACCTTTCTTTATAGACTTGTTCTAAGCATCCTGAAGATGACTCACTGAGATACTGTTCACTCAGTGACTTGTTTGTGTTTACAGATCTTAAACACTTAGGTTATTTTATGTTCAAATCCTGGTTAGAGGAAGATTGGGGAATTCATTGACCCAACATGGAGGGATTTGAGTGTTTCATGATTTTCTTCTCTAAAATCTTTAATGGCATTGAGCATGTCAATTGTGTTTTCACAACAAATTGCATGATTTCCCTCACAAAGTTTTGGGCTTTAGGGCTTCCTTATCTTTTCCCAAACTTTTTCTTCACCAATTCCTCTAAATGGAGAAGTTGTAGCTAGAGCATTATTAGGATTACACAACACATCATCTTTCATAATTTCTTCAAGCTTAGTTCTAGGTTGTTGTTGATGATGATTATTATTCATAAACCATCCTTTTCCAATCCCAATTGAATTGGAGATTGAGGAACAACAATATTGTCACCCTCGACTTGACTACCATTGTTGGTATTCAAGGAGCTAGTGTCACTACTCAAGAGGATGACATTGTCAAGAACATTGTTTGGAGAAGGTGGATGGCTATTCATCTTTGATTGAAATTTTAGGTGCATTCCTTAGTCAAGATCTCTAATTCTTAAATAGTAGTGAAATGGGGTATGGATATGGGTAATGATTCTTATTATCCAACGGATATTAAGGCAATATGTACTAAGATTCTTCATGATGTGTATGAAATGTAATTATGCCTTATGGGTTGAAGTGATTTAGTGACAAGAAAATGATTAATTTTAGTTAGATTAGAATGACCAAATTGCTTATATAGTAACTAGATTCCCTAGAACACATAATATATAACCTACATTC
This sequence comes from Artemisia argyi, assembly GCA_030686995.1. NCBI lineage: Eukaryota > Viridiplantae > Streptophyta > Magnoliopsida > Asterales > Asteraceae > Artemisia > Artemisia argyi. The sequence goes on along the minus strand of CM060676.1, from coordinate 43,293,124 downwards.
CACCATACATGAACCAAGTGCAAGTATTTCATGTAGGATATTCCAAGAGTGTAGTTATATGTGTAAGTGTATTTTCAATTTAAGTACACAAACTAGATCCTATGAACCATCACACATTATATAGAAAGTCAATACACAATACATGATATCTCCGGTTCATAGTTCATTGTGTAGTTTGTCGACTATAATTATCCTTATGTGTTACTTGCATTAACAACATAAGTTCCTAAGATCTCGGATGAGGAACTTAGCTTATTTAGTCTATTCATTGGGTATTTTAGTTTGTTATGCAATACCATACCGAATTCGAACCATATGAATTCTCTTCAACTATGTAAGTAGTGTGTATGTTTGCACAAAATCTTTTCATTTCTCTTCTTCCGTAAACACAAAGCATGCCATTTTCACATAAATTGAACAAGTAGATTTAGATATCAATCCTTCAATACGATTGTGAGTCGTAATTTGAAGTTTTATCTAATCTTGGTAATTTGACACAAATGACTTTGAATCTTATTAAGTGTTAATAAGATATTTTTGTGTTAAATTTTCTTGTTCATTGCACATAATATAGACATGTAGAATCTTGAATATTATCAATCCTCGTTTGAGTAATGAATTGATATATATCTTTCCTCTCGGTAAACATTTAATTATATTTTCTTCCATGCCTCCACATAAGTCCTAGACATATAAACATATAAGCACTAGTAATACCCAAAGGACGTACAAACGACTTCTAGTCAACTCATTTTATCTTAAGGATTGTTCTCCTAAGATGCATGTCAACCACGATCATCTAGACCTATCCCAAAACAATTTAGACTTTTGAAAAATGTCATGCCAAAACTTAAACGTGTTTATTTTGTGACCTAAGAGTCCTTTTATTCAAGTCACCAATGACTTGTTCTATAGGATGACCCCTCGCTTATCTCAATTCCTTAGGATTGCCATCATCCAAATCATTAACTTGTAATGACGGCGACCTTTCTTGATCTTGAACTATATGTTCATTGACCGCATCATCTTCTACCGAAGGAGATGACTTAGGCTCGGGCATGCTCTCATTAAAGGACACATTGAGAGATTCCTCAATCCTCATTGTTTCCTTGTTAAACACTATATATGCTTTGATATTTTGAGAGTATCCTAGGAACACACCTTCGTACGACTTTTGGTCGAATTTGGTGAGATATTCTTGGGTGTTAAGTATAAATACTTTGCAACCAAAAACCCTAAAGTACTCTAGGGAAGGCTTCCTATTTCTAAGTATCTCATATGTTGTTTTATTTATGACCTTTCTTATGTGGACTCTTATTAAAAATATAGCATGCGGTATCTAGGGCATGACACCAAAACTTTTGTGGAATGGATTGCTCGTCAAGCATTGCACGACTCATCTTTCTTAACTTACGATGTGTTCTTTCAACAATCTCAAGCGATTGAGAAGTGAACGGACCCGATAAGTTATAAGATATTCCATATTGTTCACAAAAGCTTCCAAATTGCAATTTATCAAATTCACTACTATGATTTGTTTTAATTGAAACAATTGAAAAATCAAGTAGGTTTTCAAGTTTCTTTCTTAAAATATAAAATTTATTTAGGGCTCCATCCTTATTTTCTAAAAATAGTATCCAAGTGTAATTTGAATAATCATCTATAATCATCAAAGTGTAGAAGTTTCCTCCGTAACTTTGGATTGGAGATGGACCATACAAATCTAAGTGCAACAACTCTAAAACACTATTAGTTGCCACTTCATTTTTACTCCTATTATTTGCTTGTCCTTGACTCCCTAGACACGTATCACAATAATGTCTCTCAAAGCTCAACTTAGGTAAATTCCTTACTAACTCGTTGGAAGCTAGGTTTTGGACTAACCTCGTATTGGCGTGACCTAACGTCCTATGCCAAAGTGTTGAGTAATCTACCATGGATGTATGACAAATGTGTTGCTTGGAGTTATCTCCTAACTTGCATGTATACAAGTTATTTCTCCTATGACCTCTAGCTAGCACAACACCATTTTTGCTAATAGTACAATCTACTTTAGTAAACTTAACCTCACAATCATCATCACTCAATTGACTTACACTAATCAAGTTAAAACTTAAACCCCTAACATGCACAACATTGGTAATTTCTATGGAGTCATGAAAGACATTACCTTTACCGACAATTTTGCCGTTAAGTTTGCTTCTAAAAATGACTTGATTGTCGTCATACACCATGTAAGAGTTGAACAATCTTTTATTCCCGGTCATGTGTTTAGTGCAACCGCTATCCACTATCCACTCATCCGGTTGTAGATCACTTTTGAGATAAACCTACAACAAAGACATAACTCATGCTTTTGGTAACCATTGTTTCTTGGGTCCATTTTGGTTAGCATTTAAAGTGCCCAAGTTAAACATTCTTGGGTCTTGAAGTAAGACACATAGTTTCTCAATACCGAATCTAGAGAAAGCAGACCAAGGATTTTTTTGAAAATTATTTTGATTTTGAAAGCTTGGTCTATAACTATGATATGTTTGCGGTCTAAAAAAACTTTGGTTTGAATAGGAGTTGTCTCTCCTTTGATAGTTGTTATGTTGGTATTGAGACGACCTTTGATTATATTTATAAAAATTTCTTCTTTGATTACTTTGAAATGAAGGTCTTTGGTTATATGAAGTAGTAGCTCTCATATTAGGTGTAGGCAAGAGTGATCTATTATTCACTCGAGGTTGTGTATATCCAAGACCATTATGGGAACCTGAGTTATAACTTTGTTTTGGGTTTTCTTTTCTTGCAATGGGATCTTGGTTACCTCGAGTATTTGCAAAAGGAGCTTGAGAAGTAGTTGGTTTAACAAAATTATTTGATGAAGCTCCATCTTTTCTCAGAGACCTGGCGCGTTGCTAGCGCATTGACGCGTCCTTCAGCGCATCAGGCTCAGAAATTTGTGGATCTTTGTTTTGACTAGATTTGACAAACACTATTAATTTTGTTAGACTCTCGGATGTAGTTTTACCTTGTTTTGAAAATCCAAGACCTCCTTTATCTTGGGATACCTTTTGACAACTTATTATTTCTTCTAAATCATTAGTACTCTTTTTATATTTTGAAAAACTCAAGGAATCCTTTTGAAGTTTGGATACTTTGTCATTCAAAGAGTTAACCTCAAGTGTGAGTTCCTCACATCTTTTACATGGTTCAACCACCTCTTTGCAATGCTTTAGTATCTTTACTTCCTTTTTCTAGTTCATAGACTCTTTCATGGAATTTAACACCTTCTTGTTCAAGAAGTTATTTTTCTTTAATAACTTTTTCAAAATTCTTTCTAAAGTCATCATTAAACTTGATTAGTTCCTCATTCTCCTTTTGTAAATTGATAGTATTTAAATTATTAGAAGAGGAACGATTTAGAGGTAACTCAAGTTTTTCTTGAGCCATGGGCAAGTGACTTCATTTGTTGGTTGATTGTCATCTTCACTATCACTCCAAGTTCCCCCAGCGAATGCCTTGTTCACTTTTGGCTTAGGACACTCATTAATAAAGTGACCCTTTTCACCACAATTGTAGCATCCTTGGGTACGCCTTGAGCTCTCACCAACCTTGTTGTCAACACCTCGGTTTCCACCAAAGTTGTTCCTTCCACCATTTCCCCGGTTACCAAACCTATTACTTCTTCTAAAGTTACCACCTTTCCTAAAGAACCACCTAAAGTTCTTAGCCATAAGGTTGTACTCTTCGTTGTCAACATCGTCTTTTTCATCACTACCATCTTGACTATCACTCACTAGCTTAGCTACTAGTGACTTTAGCTTTAAGAGTCAAAGACTTAACCTTCTCCTTCTTGTCTTTAGTACTTGCCTTGTCATTCTCAAGAATCATCTCATAGACCTTGAGATTATCGATGAGGTCGTCAAGAGGGAGTTCCGCCAAATTCTTGGCTTCTTCAATGGCCGTCACCTTTGGCCTCCACTTCACTGGAAAAGCACGAAGAAACTTTCTCACATGGTTCTTGTTGTAGAAGCTAGGATCTAGAGCCGTAAGGCTTGTGATAATAGCATTGAACTGCGTGTAACCATTCTCAATGGTTTCGTCGTTGGTGATAAAAAAAACTTCTCATATTGTTGTATGAGCAAGTCGATCTTGCAATCTTTGACTTGTGAGTTCCCTTGATGGGTGATGATAAGAGAGTGCAAAATTTCCTTAGCGGTTTTGCACACATGGACTCTCTCGAACTCCCTTCGAGGTAGAGCATTGTAGATCATCATCTTAGCCTCTTAATTTTTGACAAGCCTCTTCTTTTCATCTTCTTTAAGTTCCGAGTATGGCTTCTCAACCATCAACTTGGTTTCCGGATCAAGCATCATGAAAACAAAGTCTCCATTTTGAATGACCTCCCACAAGTCAAGATCCTTGTACCTAACATAGGTCTCAAACCGGGTTTTCCAAAATACAAAACCCATCGGTTTCTAGCAAAGGTGGTCTTTGCATAGAACACCCCTCACCGTAGTTCTCTTGAGCCATGGATTTATACTCAACTTTACAAAAAAATCTTTGTTAGGATTTTAGATTTTTGGAAAAGAAGTTTTTGACTTAAAACGGCTTCTCGGGAAGGTTTTAACGCTAAAAAACTTGAGTATTCCACTCTGATACCAATTGTAGAACTGTAGAGGGGGTGAATACAGTTTCATAGGCTTTTTAAATGTTTAAAAAACTTTAAGCCGTAAGAGTCACCAAGTGGTTGTACAATAATCCAACAACCACAAACACAACTAAAGTATATAAAGCAAGTAAAGAGACACCACGATATATACTGGTTTGGGATGGGGGGTTTATACCATCCGTATGTCCAGTTGCGAATCCACGACATGATACTATTCCACTAGTATAATCCTTTCGGTGGACAACAAACCGTTACAATTAACTCCACCGATATTCACCAATATCGATGCTCAAAAAGAAGGAGTTACTCCCACGGTATTCCGCCATTGGAAACCACCAAAACAATCTCGTGATTCGACTTCACCTAAGGGTCACCAAGAGCACTGCCAAGACTTCCCACCGGAAGTATCAAACCCAAAATAGATCCCCAATGATTTAGGCTTGGTCACCAAGACACAAGACTTCCCTTACAAACAATTGAATGAATAAAAAAGTGTTTGTTCAACCAAGCCCTAACCTAACCTAGAGACTCGATTGTAATAGAAAGGGTTTAAGAAAAAGATCCTCGACACAATCACAAGAGTCGGTTAAGTTCTTGAGATTCTTCCCTTTCAAGGAGATGTGTTCTTTCAAAGATGTTAGTGTGTTTAACTAAGAACACAAAAGAGAATTAGAGGATTAGAGAGAAAGAATGTAGAAAGAAAGAATAATGGCAAGGGGTGAAGAATACAAGAGCTAAGGGAGGTATTTATAGACCAAGACCCAAGCTTGGGAATTATTTACCAAGGCCTGCACGATGCCCATGCGTCAACGCGCGGGTGTCGCGCCAGGCCCAGTGAACAATTCCTAAGAGTTGGGTGTTGGTCTTATAAATACCTACCCTTGCTAAACCTCCAATTGTACTTCACACACTAAACCTTATCATTAATCAATCTAAGGTTTACTAACTCAAATAGCCAATTTGGAAAATGTTTTGTAAAGTGTTTATTAGAAAACCAATTATCAAAGATAGAAAAAAAGAAGAGATAATTGGGTAGAGGTAGAATGGGTATTCCTCACATGGCATAGAAAAGAGAGAAAGAATATGCCATGGGATATTCCTCTAAAGGGAAGAGTGTGAGAGGTTAGGTTAAGAAGTAACCATGGTTAGGTTAGAAGGTGAATCATGGTTTGGTTAAAGAGCGTATCTAAGGGAATGTTCCATCTTTGGTGTGGTTAAAAGTTAACCATGATTGGGTGAGAATGGGTGAGTTGAGAACTAACCATAGTTTGGTTAGAAGTGAACCATGGTTGGGTTAAGAGAGGATATCCAAGGGAATGTTCCTTCCTTGGAGAAGAGGGTGAGTTAAAGGTTGGGATGTGAAAGGGTGTAAGGATTATACGAGTTGGTTTATGTATGTAAGGGAATATGTAAGTAAGGATGTGATGGGGAGCTTAGTGTGTGTAGAGAGTGAGATGGTTGTGAGTAGTGTGTGTAAATTTGAAAATAAGGTTGTTGCAGGTGTAAGAGTGTGTAAGAGAATATGTAAGAGTTGGATGTGATGGGGAGCCTAGTGTGTGTAGATAATGGGATGGTTGTGAGTAGTGTGTGTATTTTGAAAATAAAGTTGTTGGGGGTGTGTAAGGAATATGTTGGTTGGATATGATGTGTGTAAGAATGAGTTGTATGTGTAAGGAGTGTGTAAGATTGAAGTGATGGGGAGTCTTGTGTGTGTGAAGAGAGGTATGTTAGTGAAGTGTGTGCATTTTGAATATAAAGGTGTGTGTAGAAAAGAGTGTATGTGTGTATAGGGAAGTGTATGTATTGGTGTATGAGAAAGGAGTATGGGTAATGTATAAAGTGAGGGAGAATCTTGTGTGGGAGAGTGTGTGAGTCAAAAAGGTATAAGTGAGAAAGAGGTGTAAGGGAATATGTAAGAAGATGTTTTGTTGTTTGGAGGCTTTGTCTCTTGTGATTAAGGAGGTGATTAAGAAGAGATTAAAAGATAATCTAATTGTCATTAAGAAGAAAAGGTTTATACAATTAAGATTATGAGTTGAGAAAATCATAGGTTACTTATAATTCCAAGTAACACAACTTCGAGAATCCATAGTTTCATAACTTGTGACTTTCCATGACTAGACGTACTCAACTAACACCTTGGTACAAACAAGCCAAGTGCTTTGCCATGATGTAAAGCATATCCCAAGCGGGAAGGGATGCGTTTATGCAAAGTGGCCTTTGACTTAGTTTAACCAATAAAGGAGTAAACCCGTTACGTGATTAGAGAAGACGTAAGCACGGTATATGAGCATATGGATGCTTTAACGTGATGTTACGTGAAATATATAAGCTCCCTAAGTTTAAAAAAGCCTTGGCTAGAGGCAATAGTTAGAAAACATGAGTTGATGTTTTCCCGTAAACGGGTATTTCAAAAGTTTGATCTATCTAGTCCCAAAACTCGTTTCGAGTGTTCTCAATTAAGCACATATCATATTTGTACCTGTATTGAAAGATCCACATTTTTTGGGTAAGGGAAAACCGACTTTCAAAATTCGTCCTGGTTCATACAGAAGCCTGGCGCGTCGCCTACGCGTCAACGCGCGGGCAGCGCCAGCACCAGGTATCGGAGTCGGAGAATTTTGGCTACCGTTTGTTATTTTATGTGTTTCGAAGGTTATTGGTCATCATTAAAACATTAGGAGATCTTGATAATGTTGCTTCAACAATGAGTTTTACCCTAAACTTACTAATTCGGGAAACCTACTAAAAATAGAAAGTTACTTAAAATGACTAAGTTATTTAAAGTGGAAACTTACTATAAATGGAAGCTTACTATTTTTGGAAAGTTACTATTTTTTTAAAGCTGCTATAAATAGAAAGTTACTAAAAATGGAAAGCCGACTAAAATGAGTAATCTAAATTAAAACAAGTTATTAATAATTAGTCGATCATTAATTCGTAGATTCGCTGAAGAAGGAGTGACTTCCTAATCCTATGGTTATGTTATGGTTTCGTTGGCGGTTTAAGGTAAAGATATTCTACCCTTTTTTAGTAAGGGTTCTTTCGTTCTCATGACTTTGATATTGATATTTGATTCGTTATCTTATTAAGATTTCCCTAAGCCATTGCTATGTTCCCTTATATTTGATACATTCATTTGATATGATTCATTCTTCTATGCTTCGTTGATATGATTCTTTGTTTGATGTGGTCCTTTATTAGGATCCTTTAATATGGTCCTTGTTAGGATCCTTTGATATGTTTTGATTACATGTTATGATATGATGTGTTTCGTTTCGTTCTTATGCCCGAGTTTATTAGCCAGCCATGTGGAGTCCATGGCCATGTCATTGATGGCACCAATGGCATGACACTGTCAGTGGAGGCGGGTTTTTGTCCACTGCGTCCTCCATCGTTATGATATGATTGGCCATTTTGATGTATATGTATACATGTCGTGTGAGCAGGGTGCATATATGATTTCGTTCAGCAGGGGCGTATGGATGCATCGTAGTATTTTGTTTGGATATGATATAGTATGATATGGTTTCGGCGGGTGACTAGTGGTACGTGCCTTGTACTCTCACTCCTTTGGTACAATAGAGTCTGCAGCTCCTTGTATAACTGATGATTTGCAGGATATATGATTTTGTGTAGGAGACCTATTCGAGTGGCTCGGGTAGGTCGGCTTGTGGCTTCTGTATGTTTCTATGTGCCTATTCGAGTGACTCTGGTAGACACGCCTTTGTTGATACGTGCTCATTACCTTTTCCTTATGATTATGCTTATGTGACATATCTTTGATACTTCGTTTCCCTTTGACTTATGTTATTCGTTTAGTGTATGTTAATCTCTTATGCATTTGACATATGATATTCCTTTCAGCAGAAGCTTATGATGTCCTGTTTCTCATACTTATATACGTTTCGTTTATCCGTTTGCTTTGTTATATATCTGTTCACTAGGATTTTTAAGCTCAGCCGCATTTCCTTTCCTACGGTAGGTTTTAGGTTGGAAGCTGGGTTTGGGTGAAGAGAGAGCATAGGATGGTTGGTGGACTACCCTGATGATTAGAAGCCCATTTACATCTGGATTAGATTTGGATTTGGATTCGATTAGATTTTTGTTTAGTTTTGTATTCTCATTTTTGTATAGATTTGGTATTTCTTTTGTATCCTTAGAATACCTTTGTAACTTTATGTTTATAAGTCTTCCGCTTGCATTTGTATATTCTGATTTGGCACCATAATGTGACATTTTGACCCTTGTCGGGTTTGGGTGTTACAATTATGGTATCAGAGCCCAGGCTGCGACTTGTAGTACATAAGTTATGTCCTGTGAAGTTTTGGACTCTTAGGTTTGCACTTTAGGAGCTTATGGAATAACCTTAGAAGGATTTTCTTTAGGTTTCTCCCCTTAGGAACTTTAGTATGACCGGTGAGGATTGGGTAGATTATATGATAAGACATTGGATAGTTATCTTGCTTCCGCATCACTCTGATTTTGCCTTTGCTTTTAGTAAGCCTTATACGATCTTTCATTTCGGATAATTAGAAGATTTATCAGGATTCGCAACATAAGTTTAGAATGCTTTGAGATTCTGTAGTAATCCCTTATAGGTTCATTTCCGGGAGTTATCACTTTCTTTTAAACTTCGATCCTTGATTCATTATAATTCGTTTAGATGCCTTTTAGTCCGTTCAGAGAACTCGCGTATGTATGAATCCGATGTGTTCGACACATTACAATGCTTTTCCTTGCTGTTGATAAGCATGTTAGGGTTCCTTCTTCATTATTGATTTTGACCTTACCTATTCTATCTCTATGTGACTCCTCCCAAACTAACCAGTCAACCGGGTGCGGTCAATAGGTCAACCCAGGAGAAAGTGCAAGATAACCGGTGAAGAATAGGGATTCCCCGGGTCGTTATGTCCCAGCGAGGCGTGCAAAGGTATTTAAAACGAATTTGTGATCGGGTGAATTGAATGAGGTTTAAAGAGAGATTTGGAATTTGTAAACTAAATTAAGCAAATAACAATTCAAAATAACTCAAATTAACAAACACGTAAAGCATTTAAATCACAATTATACTAAAACGTAATCTAAACTTAAAACGGTCCTAAAAGTAAATAATTAAAGCAAAGATAATAATATCACTAGTAGCAAGTAAATAATATAAAGTTAACGATAAAAGACAACAGCTATAAATAATAAACTAGATTATACTAAGCAAGCAACTAAGAATATGTGATAAAAAGATATACTTGTTAAGCAAATTATCACGATCCTTAAGTGTGGTTTATTATTTCAATTAAGTCCTTTATTGATGAATTAATATCTCTTACAAATAATTCTTTTCTCACAACGTTAGTTTCTTTTGAAAACAATTTTTTTCACAAGGAGATATCAATATCTAAAATTAAAACCCAATTATTTTCACGGCTTTTGCCCGCTCAAACAACCCAAAATTTCAATGAAAGTAACTTAAAATTACTAACCAATATTTTCTTTTTTAACTTTTAATAAACCATACTTAATTCGCGAAATAATCTACTAAACAAGTATATAAAAGTCTACTCACTACTCATGGCTACTAAGCTAACAATAACAATAGTCCAACAATAATTTACATATTTCTAAACTAATAAATATAAACTACTCACACATAATAAAAATTAACTAATAACATAAATAAACATAATAAGTCTAAACATAGCAATAAACAATAGATAGTAAAAAGAGATAATCGAAAAGGGATTAGAAGTCACCGAATATGAAGACTACGGATAAAATGAACCACATGTCATGCTACCATCAATACCCAAAATCTACAAGCTCATATACCCATAATCTCTTTTTGTTCACTCCAAATCACCTTTAAACATCACTAGCTAGGCACTAACAAAATGACTACAATCTTACTATTTAATAAAAAAAAAAAAAAAAAAAAAAAAAAAAAAAAAAAAAAAAACTATTGACTAAAAAAAAATGAGTAGATATAGATTTAACTAAACTGTCGTTGGAAAGCAAAGAAAATAGTCAAAACCATTAACTATATTTGATAACAAAAGACATTTTTATTAATAAAAGCTATAAACTTGTTAAGTGAAAAATGACACAAAACCTTTTAAACATGAGGCTGGGTATAAAATTTGAAATAATAAATTGACAAGAACATGTGGTTGAAACCTTTCCACTAAACAAAATAAGAACACATCAAATTCGAATAGACTGCATTAATTCTTGTAACTAAATTCAACACAGAAAAAAAAACATTAACAAAAGCGTTTGATAAGAACAATAAAGTTAAAATGACGGTGAGATTGAGAACCGTCCCTATTATTACTGGCTCTCCTAATGCTACTCTAAAAATGAAGACTATGTGTCCATTGTGAAAAAAAAAAAAAAAAAAAAAAAAAAAAAAAAAAAAAAACACTAAAAATTGCCATTTTTTTTTGTTGGATCATGGAGCCATTTATACAGCAATGTTTGATGTCCTCCTCTTCTTTATCCTTCCCACCATTTGATGACTGCTATCATTTTGTAGATAACAAAAGAGATAAGAGGCCACGTGGCGCTTGAGCACTGGTTGAAGCTTAATATTTTCATGTGAGAGTGGGATACTTGCCATAATGTTTTTTTTTTTTTTTTTTTTTTTTTTTTATACGTGTACAACAACATCACCAACAAAGTTTCAATTTCTTTCATGCATTTGGTGATGGGACCCACACCTTCTAGAAGGTGATTTAATTAAAAGTTTGGTACAACTTGCTATTTTACACCCCTGTCTTCACTTTTAGTTCTTGTTTAGCATTCAAAAGTCTTGTCTTCTGCTTAGCTATTTCATGTTCAATACACTCAAACGTTGCTTGCCCTCAATGCTCCAAATAAAATTATCGTTGATCCCGTAATTTTGTGCTCTTTCCAATCTCGTGCTCAGTTTTGTCCACTTTTGCCTCATTTTCAATCTTTTTGTACCTACAACACATAAAAACACAATCCAAGGATATTTGCAATATAATTCGGCATATTTGGTTGTTTTTAGTATTTTTATGGTCCAAAATGGGTACAAAATGATGAGTATTTACACCCTCATCAATCCCCCACACTAAACTATTGCTAGTCCCTAGCAATCCACTCATATGAAGTAATGAAAGAATATCAAGTATACCCCGTTTCGACTTTTTATTCAATGCAAGACTTTTAAACTGGAACATAAGTAAACAAAATGCTTGATTTTTCAAAAGCGGTATTATGGAACGGGATTCACACAAACTGGGTGTCTCCAGGGAATTGTAATCGTCATCCTCTTTTTATACTCCCAACTAAGTTCAAAAACCCTTGCGCAAATGCTTTTGTAAAAATGCTAACACTACTTATATTAATAATCTGGGTAAGACAAGTCTTAACTTTTTACTCCCGCAATTTATAAAGTTTAGGTGTGTGTCCTTATTTTCAAAAGTTTGACCACCAAAAATTGGAGCTCATTATGGTTGTCATTTATTTAAGCCCAATCCTAACTCACCGGGAACCTCAGAAATTTAAGAGTCAAAAAGAGCCTTTTCCATGTAGCGGCTTTCTTCTCGGCACATCCCAACCAGTTGGTTTAGGTGACCAGGCTTTTGACACCCCACAGAGAATAGTACCGGAATTGGCGGGATTTCAATTCAAAGATTTTTGATATCCCCGACACATTAAAATCAAAACTTAAATAGATAACAACAAACGATTATTTAGAGATTAAAGATTCAAAGGTGAGATCACTCCATGTTGCGACTTTCTTCTCAGCTTGTCCTTTTAGCCGAGGCTTAGGAGGCTAGGTTTTTACACCCTCAAGAATAGTATCGGAGCTTTCGGGGTCTTTGACTTCTACAATCTCTAAATTCCCGCTTAGTCGTTACACAAAATCAACGAATACTAGCTCAACTTTCTATTTAAATTTGAGAACAAGTAACTTTTATTTATTTATTCTAATTCTATTCAACACATTTTTTTTTTCATTTTCTCATTTTTAAATTTTTTTCTTTTCTTTGCATTCTTTTTTTTTTTTTTTTTTTTTTTTTTTTTGATAATCATTTTTTTTTCTTTTTCATTTTTTTCATTTTCTCATTTTTTTCTTTTCACTTTTCATATCATACTCAAAATTTTGCATCATTCAGCAATTTTACATTACTTCACTTTGCAATCTTATTCATTTTTAAGGAAGTTGCTTGTTCCAAAATTTAAATACAAATTTGAACTAGTACTCTATATTAACCTTGTATAAAAACTTGTTTACATAACGAAAACTTTTAATGGTCAAAAGTTTGAAAACAACACGTATTTAGATCCAATTAGGAGCTACTGGGAGAAAAAGCCACAGATTACTTATATAAGCTCTAAAGAGAACCAACTACTCTACGCTTAGCATTTTTATTTGCACAATTCGTTAAGAATTTAGTCTAAAAAGTTAAGGAAGCAGCCAGATCAACACTCTGGCAGAGTCAGGATTCCCCTTGTTCTAACCTAATCAAGACTAAACAACTTTTTTTATTTTATTTTTGTGTGCAAAGCACTTTTCTTTTTATCAAATTTTTTTTAAAATTTAGCCAAAACGGGGGTACTAGGGCACTAACAGGTACAATATATGTGACAAATTCGACAGAATTCCCCCCCCCCCCCCCACACCTAGAATTGAATATTGTCCTCAATATTCAAAGTCCCGGCTATTATGCCAACTCTTTGAACGGAAAAAGACAATACTAATGTCTAAGTGTGAAACGGAAGTCTGTTTTTCACAAAAAGGATTAAAAAGATATCCTTGAAATAAACGTTAGCAAAAGGATAGGATATTGACTGGCTGGATTGAAAACAGGTGCGTCAGTCATCACGATCCAAAGGGTACCTTCAAACATGAGCAAACAAAACATGGAAAACAACAGCAGAGGAAACTCCCCCACACTTAGTGTTAGAAATAAGAAAGAAGATAGATGGCATGGGTGAAAACCCATGTTCATGCTACTATTTTTGTTTACCGAGTCGCTAGCTTGACTCGACCCCGAATTCATTGGTTCATGGGGAAGCAATATGTGGAAGAGACAATCTCCATCGGACTTTCATTCAAGATGTTTGGACAAACATTTGAAGCACGTGAAAGTTCCACACCGATGAGATAAGTACCCGGCTTAAAATAGTATAAACTATAAGCGGTGATTCCGGGGTCAAAAATAATGTCTTCATTCCCGAAGGAATGAAGAACAGGAGAAGTCACCCGGTAGGTGAAGAAGGGAAGAAAGATCTTGATGACAATCAAGATAGAGTCATCATCATCAGAAAGAGAATTCATAATTGGTATATCATGAATCTCATCAGTAAAGCTCATATGATCTAGACATATAATGGGAGGGAGGGTTGGGATTTTGATATCAAGCAAATTCTCAAGGTTGAGAATATTTCCCTCCGGAACACAAAGATCGTCTTTATCTAGATCAAAGTAAAAGTTATCATACTCCGGTGGAGATATGATATGAGTAAGTTCACAGGAGAACTCCTCAAAGGTGAATGAATCATATTCGGGGAGAGAAATTTGAGAATGAGAAGTGGTACTGCCACTAATCTTCTCTCCCATATGTTCAAAACCAAAGGCTTCAAACTCCGGAATAGGATCATCGGAGAAAATGTCACTATCCTTAATGGGGATAGGAGATGAAATAGGTTTCTCTTTGAAAGCCTCGATTTTAGAAATGAGGAGATCGACATTCAATAATGTTGCACGAAGTGCTTCATCCTTGATTTCAGTGTCAATCTCATCATTCTCTTCTTCTAAGCTAACTAGCTTAGAAGGTAATTCTTCTATAAAAATGATGTCCCCACAAGATAATGAATCGTCATCAGTAGAATCGGAGAACATCTCAACATGATCAGTCGAGAAGACAAGAGGAGGAGGAATATCACACAAATGATCAAGAATTCCCTGTGACTTTCTTGGGATTGAAACAAGGTTCTCAACACTAAACTTTATTGTCACACCCCCATAATCGGGTCCAGCGGAAGCATACATGTAGCTGGGGTGTAACTCAATTGGTATTACAACACAAGTTCAAAAATGGTTTTCACTTCAATCATTTAGAATAAAATCATTTAACCAAAAGTATTGAATTTACATCATTAAAAGTAGTGCGGTAGTAGGCCCTTAAAATAATTTAAAACGGTCCCCATATGAATAATCAGAGTCTTCTATGACCATGCCATGCCCTGCCAAAACCTCCTGTAGCTAAAAGTGTCAACACGAGGTTGGTGAGTTCATAAGTTTGTATTAAAACAATAGTGTTGTGAGTACAATAGAGAGTTTTGTGACCATTGTGTAACTGACAATGTCATAAAAATAAAGTTTACCTTACAGTAAAATCAGGATTGTGGACCATGAGTAAAGTGTGTGATCATTACAACAAATATAATATCACATAGAAAAATAGTCTATTACGCTAGCGCTAAGTTCATGCAACCGAAGCTATAACAGTGTGCATGCTCAAAGAGCATGTAATCATATATAGGGCCCGGCAAGTGTTTATCCCAGACACTTGTGTTTCGACATGGTATACGTTCGTTTGCCTATCCGGTCAAATCGAACGGGGGCGTTACCCCCAATAGATCTATTTATAACATTCGAGCTTCCCAGCAGGAATTAACGGTTCATGAGATGGGCATAATTGGGACATAACAGGGCTTAGGCTAATCCGCGTAATAGTTTAAACAAAGCATAAGTTTCAGTGTGGTCCATAAAAGTGTTTGCATAAAATCAATTATTCATAAAGTGTGTTGCATAAAAGCAATAGTTAATAGTTTCATAAAGTGTGTTGCATAAAAGCAATAGTTCATAAAGTGTTTTGCATAAAAGCAATAGTTTCATAAAGTGTGTTGCATATTTATAAAACACTTGTTTATGTTAGAAAATAATCAAGTATGCAACCAATATACACATAGGTGCATTTGAATAATCAATCAAGTATTGCGCATTCAAATAAAACAAGCATCGAGTTTAGTTAAAAACGAGCATGTATTCTCCCCCAAAACAGTTATAAAAACAAGTAAAAGTAGGGGGTATGAACTCACCTGGTGCAATAGCTATGATGACAAAAGTGGATACACTGAAATGAGGCACGATCTCTAATTGCAACCTAATATGAATGATAGTTTCTAATGTAAGAAATGAAATGATGCTACACATGCAAATACGTATGTTATCGATACCACTCGTTAGTTTTGAAAATAGTGTTTATCGTCAAAAAAAATACATTTTTGACGTCTCGTTAAGTTAATAACCATTTTTCGTGTAAATATGTTGAAACGGTACTCCACGATCCTTGTTTGGTGTTCAATCGGCAAATATAAGGTTTTCGTCGTAAAAATAACATTTTCATTACTTGACAATATGCCCAAAATGGCCTCGCAAAACTAGTCGCGAAAATATTGTACGTTAAGTGTTAATGGTCAAGCTCGGCGTTTTTGAAAACCTTGTAACAATATCTTGAAGTCGTGTTATTTAACTTTTGGCTATACGGGTCTTGATCGATGAGAGAATCGACTCTCATTGTTGTTACTTGAAGGTATTATGTTCAATACTTAGAAAATTTCATTATAGCAAAAGCTGTCAAAATATATATAGTTTATCGGGTATATAGATGAGGTCATAGTTTATTCGTTATGAGTCCAATGATCAAACGGCCAATTGATTTGAGAAGCTTGCTGGGAGATCTTGATTTCATAAAACTACGGCTCGGACTCAAACTGATCCGATCATAAAGAAAAACAGTCGAGAGAGTGGTGTCCCGCAAGGACAGTTTAGCGGCAAAAATAATAATAGAAAAGCTGATGAAAATATATATATATCGTCTAAGTTCAAACGCTTGTATCTTTTTCGTTATAAGCTCGTTTTCTATGTTCTTTATATCCCCGGAATCGTGGGACAACATACTAATATATTTGTGATAAGTCGGGACGGCTAGATTAAGTCTTAGGCCTCCAAATAGTCCATGAAAACTGTTCAACAGCAAGTAATTTTTCAGAAAATACTTTTCGTTGTTAATCTTGAAAATAGCATATCTTTTTCGTCGTAACTCGGATTTTATCCCCGTTTTCGGCCATAGTTTCGTCTCGGAATGTATTTTCTAAATCTTTGGTCCAAAGTTACACCCTAAACCCTGAGTTTCCCACGTT